>JALGQZ010000001.1:58881436-59368936 GCA_023105745.1 Austropuccinia psidii | reverse complement strand
ATTTTCATCTTTATTCTTTGAAGAAGATGTCAATTTATTTCCCAAAAAAAGTTTGATTTTTTTTTTCTCAATTTTTTCATTTAATTCTTTGTTAAAATTTTTCTTTTTGATTTTTTTCTATTGCTTTTCAAATTTAATTTGTCATTTATTTCTTCTTTTGGGTATCTGTGTATACCCAACACACTCCAAAGGAAATCGAGATAAAGAAATCAAAAATAGAAATAAAAGCCCAAATTCAATAACAAAAAAGGGAGCTCGTAGGTTTAAAAAAAAATCCAAATTACAATTGAAAAAATGAACAAAAATTCCCAAAAAAATAAAAAATAGAAATAGAAATTCACAAAGCAGTTGAGAAACAAGTGAAAAAGACAAAAAAGGAAAAAAAAAGAAAAGAATCAAAATTCAGCATTCAAAACCCTACAAAGAAAAAAAGAAAAAAGTTATAAAAAATAATTATCATTCAGAACAATATTACTAATAAATGAAAATTATTTCACAAAAAACAAATAAAAACATTAGAAATCATATGATGTAGAGATTAACCTGGGCTAACATACCAAAAAAGTGTAAGTAATATTTAGAAATTGGTAAATTTTTAGGAAACAATAATTTTAGTATAATAAGTTCCTTTTTGATTAAAAGATATGTAATTGAAAGTTAATTCAACCTTAAAATTTCATTTTTCAAGGATCTTTCACAAAATTGGGAACCCAAATACAGCATTATTTTTGAAGTTATTGATAAGATGATTCATGATATTTCTGTATGATATTTAAACCCATTTTCTATTTGATTAATATTCAGAAATAGGCCCCAAAGTACTCCCAAATATCACATTATTAAGGAGTTTATAAAAGAAATGAATTATGTAATATTTCTATATCAAATTTCTTGTCAAAGTTACTGAAAGAAAGATCCAACAAAGCCAGTAAAAATGGGATGGAAAAAGGTTTAAGGAGAATTTGAAATAAGATGAAAATAAGTTTTATTTAAAAAAAAGAAACCTCAAAAAATTGAAAAGATGTACATAAAAGCTATTTCTTCAAATGACTACACTTGAATAGATAAATCTCTTTGAAAATGAAGAGAATTTAAGACCAAGCTGTACCATATCTAACATATGATGTTGAAATACTGGAAGAAACTCTGAGTATAAATTAATGATATGGAGAAAAAATTGATACTAAGTTTTTCAAACAATATGAATAATCTCTAGTATATCCCTAATTATGCAATATAAAAACTTATGGAAATAGTTCCATCTAAAAATATGCCAAAGAAGCCATGTAAATGGAGTTTTCCAAACCTTTGAAAATAGGGAGTATAGTGAAAATGACATATAATGAGTTTTGTGAGAATTAGGGGTAGAGGATCATTTTCATGATTGAATTATATGAATACCAGAGGTCTTCATCTTACTAAAAAGGTATAAAAAAAGAGATATGTTATTACCATGGAATATTTTGGCATTTTCTTGTGTTTCGGAAAATAAATGTTATAAACTAAAGATTTATTCAAGAGAGGATTATCTTTTTGAACTAACGGAGATATAGATTTTTAAAATAATCCAAAATAATGGAAAGAAATGTGCTTAACTTTAGGTGATATATTTTTGAAAAAATTAATAAAAATAATTCTTAAAGAAAGTATGAGAAGACTGTTTAATTTTGTAATCTTAATCTCTTTTATGACAATTCACTGAATTAATAGGCTGCGCATAAATTTTTGATTAAAATTTGGAACCAAAATTTACTGTTGAAATAGAGCAGAACATATATTTGGATTTAGCTCAAAGGGTTCGAGTGAAATCATGGGAAACTGTATAATTTGAATATTATATTTTTATTTTGTCTTAAGGGGCTCAATAGTCTGAGTGGGATGTTACCTAGAGCCCACTTAATATATTCAATTAAATGAGTCTTTATATTGGTATTTTTGAATATATTTTTAGGCTTCAAAAGACCAAGAAAAAAAATATCGAAGATTCTCCGTTAATAAACCACAATTGAAGGGTATTTATGCTTGAGAGTTTCTTGGAAGTGAGCTCATGGAACTAATTTATCTTAGAGTATTCCGGTTGAAGGAATACATATTATATCGAAAAATATCCAATATTTATGCATAAGAAGAGATTTTTGAAAACGGCAGCATTTAAAATTAGTTAAATTTTATTTTATAGATACTCATTTAATCCAAGAATATCTATGATAATGAGAATTATTAGCCCATTCTTTATTATGGACTTATAGATTAGGGGGGTTTAAAATTTCAGTAAATTTTCATTTCACCAAAAATGAGATATTTGTGTTTAAATATCATTATGAAGGTCTTGATCCAGCTATAAATATTAATAAGTTTAATTAATCGAAATTTCTCAGAGTTTTGATTTTGTTATTTTGGATAATATTCCACTGTTCATATAGGATTAGAATCATTTTAGTCACCGATTTTACAGCTGAATGAATATTTCCTGTAGTTTGAATATGATAATACAAGTCATATAAAGTCCCAAATTTAATAAATTCATAATTAGTAAATAAATGGAAACCAAAAATTTAGGTTTTGAAACTAATTTTGAAGATCTTGTTTAAAATGAATGAAATCATCACAGTTAAATTTGGTTGAAATATTTAATCATATAAATTGAATTTGGAGCTAATTCAAAACTTTGAGAGCTGATTATTTCTTTTCTAGATATCAGTGGGATTAGTAAATACCTTCAACCCAAAAAAATTTTATTATCTAGACAGATAATTTGAATAAAGGAAGAGAAAATTGATTTGAAAAATTCTTATTTTGATTAAGGAATAGAAATTAATTCCCTCTCTTCAATTTGAAAAATGTATAATATTTTTTTTATTTTATTCTGGAAAAGAAACAAATAACAAAGGGTTAATCTGGATTTCCCCACAAAAGTAGTCTTTGATGAGTGTTTCTGTCAATTATGACCTTATTTGTAACTGAATAAGATTTTAGAATCTAATGTCAACAATTATCTTAATTCAAGAGCTCTTCATATATTAAATATGACATGATGTCATAATAAGTAATTTTGTAGCAGTAGAAGCTCTCAGGTTACTCTTTGATTAGGAAAAAGGTGTCACAGTGATTGAATATTAGGGTTTGGAAAAAGAGGAATAATATTTCCCCCTTGTTTCAAAAAAGGAATTGGCATTAAGAGATACAAATAATAGAGAACTATATTAAACTAATATGTTCTCAGAAGAAATTCTTTTTAAAATTGAAATTGAAAAGGAATTTAAAATACAGCTTAAAAGTCGTTCATAAAACAAGGGATAAATTTTCAGCTGTTTCCAATTTCTGTGAATCAAGATTAATTCAGATTTCAGGAAAAATTAATGTTTAATGATATGTATTTTGTTTCATTTCGTGAGAAATGGGCTTGAAGTTAATTAAAGACATACCTTGAAATTTTAATTTCTTCATATTGATTTAAAAGCTTGTGTATTGGGCTTCAAATAATATTTTGCAATAAAGGATTATTCAGGAACTACACAAGCTGAATACTTCAATATATTTTATGCAGTGGTTAAAAATTTCGTAGATACTGTTTGGAAGATGAAAAAAATAAAAATAGCAAGTTAGAGCCCAGTGTGAAGCACCCTGCAAGCCTAGTTGGATCTGGGTTTAACCTGCTACCCCAGCCAGAAGGGGTAGATTCTTTTCATGGTGATTTACAATTGTATTTTGTATTTTATTTCAATAAACCTAAAACCAATATATTAAGTCACATTATCTTTAAAAGAATTCTCAAAATGCTTTATTCCAAATTATGATAATACTTTTTTTTCATAGAACATATCTTTATACTAAATTATTCATAGTGATTGATTTCTTTAGAAAAAAGATTATAAAGTGAACTTCTTATATATATTCCATTTACTACCAGCGACACAAAAAGAAACTTCAACTGTGGCTTTGGTGAATAAATTCTCATAAAAGTAACATGGTGCCTTCTCTCAAGATCAATTATTAAAAGAATTTATTTTGAAATTTAAAGTAGGGACTATGTGTAGTTAGTAATATTTTCAAAAAATTGTAACAGAAGTTATATTATAGATATCCCTAAAGGAGTCAAAAAAGATAAAATTTAAAAGAAGCTCAAAATAAAACCAATAAACACCATGAGGAAATTGGCTACGCCTGATAGAAGGTGTTGCATTTGGAAGCCAACTTGGACCCAAACGGATATGTGCTTTGAATTAATATTACAACTAGGTTAGAGCCGGATTCCATATTATTGTTTATATTTCAAAAAATTCTAAGCCATCTTCATATTGCAAAAATTAATTATTTCATTATTCCTTGTGGATTACCAAATTAAAAGTTCTTTATTTTCCTTTTATTAAAAGATTTGCATTATTAAACAATGATTTAAATTTCTTCTATAAATCCAATAAGAGTTTCATTCAATATAAAAGCCTCAACTTACAGCTTCATTGAATTTTTTTAAAAAACCTCTCTTTTGAACCCTCAATAGAAAAAAATCTTTTCAAGTCCAAAATAGTTGACCTCTATCCAATTTCTCTCTCATTTAAGAATATAATATAGCTTAATATAAGATTAATTAGAAACTGGGCTTAGAAGGGAAACTATCTTGGGTTGTGCCTACACCTTGACATACCGATGTTTGGGATTTTCAATTTTGGATGATTTTTTTGAGAATTCAATTTTTATGAAAATTTGATTCTAAAACAAAAAAGGAGCTGGAAATACTCTTTTATTTTGTAATTTATGAAGTTTTTCATATAAATAATTTCTTTTCTGTTTATGTTTATTTATTTTCATGTTCTTATTGAACCAATAAAAGTTAATAAAAAAATCATCCTGCACGAAACTGTTAAGTTTACTTGTGTGATTGCTTTGGTATCATTTTAATTATTCTTTTTTCAATTAATTATTGATATTATTACTATATTATATATAAATCTTATAGCTTTTTTTGGTTTTTTTAAAAAATACGGTTAAATCGTTAAATTTTTTCCAGGTAAACCTTCTATACAGTTTTCTAGTGTAAAAAAGCTGAATATAATTGCAGTTTCTACAGGAGTGGGCTGTGATTCTTCTCCCAATTCAACTACTCAAAAAAATAGGATTCCAAAGAATCAGAAAGTAAAAAACAAAGAAAATTCAAAAATAAAGATAATAATAAAATAAAACAATCAAATTATTAAATGATGAATTTTCATTTTACTTCTGATGAGTGTTATAATTATATTGAAAACTTATATCACCATTGAAATACGGAAGAAAACTAACAAAAAAACATTCTTTAAAAAAATACTTCAAATATTTTTTCAAGTCTTGAAAAAGAATCAAATCAGAAAAAGACCAAAACATGATGAAGATAAAGATAAAATTCATCACACCAATAAAAAGGCATTCACCTTTTTTAAATATTTAATAAGTTTTTCATTTATTTCATGTTTTTAATTATATTTAAAACATAAATAGTTTTTTCAAAAATCATTTCTCTTTTCTTAGTTGATAGTTCTAAAGAATAAGCTCGACTAATATTGCAGTAATTAGTGTGAATCTCCTGGGACCACTGATGTAAAAAACACCTCGATACTCTACTGATTCTTAAAAGAAAAATTTACTCATTTTTTTCAAGAAATGCTGACAATGGACTTCAATTTAAATTATTTCTTCCCAATCGATCATGTGATTGAGTGAGTGAAAAAAGAAATTCTGCTAAGTTTGATTCTGATAAAATGAAGGTAAAAGAATAATTGAAAACTCATTTTCTGATATTCATGTGTTTTCAAGAATATAACCCTGTGAAAAGTATATTTTTTCAAATATGGTCATTTTTTCATTCAAGGAGAAATATTATTCTTTCAATAAATGGGTATATAATTATTTTTATTAATTAAACCCTCAATTTTGAGCTTCAAAAGTTTTAGAATGAGAATATTTATAAATGAAAATATGAGTGAAACGAATGTATGGTATACGCATCTGATTTATTCTTAATAGCTACAGTGAAACATTCGGTGAGTGATTGAAATGATTCAGGAAAGCTGGTTTGATATATATTTGCAGTAATATGTATATAATCTCAGGAACCCTTCAAGAATGATCTCCAGAATAATTCTGTTTCATACTCCAAGATAATATGACTAAATCTAATACTTTCATGTTTGTTTCAATATCAAATCTGAATATATTGAAAAAACATTTCTGTACATTCTACCTTGAACATATCTAAATAATATTAAGATGTTATTTCATAAATAAAAATACAGAAATAGAAGAATTTACTCTTTTTCTCATTCATTTTAAATGACTATCTGAAAGTGAATTTTAACTTCATTAATATTCTTAGTTGTTTTATAGATAATATTTGAGCAATGAAGCTTGATAAAAAAGGCATATTTTACCATGATGGTTTGGAGACAACTTGGTAGTTCAGTGATTTGAGCTATTTTATTAATTAAAAAGACAGGAAGATTCAAGCTTTTATTATAAGCTATTTGATATTTTAGGAATAATTTTTAATTTTATAAGCAGGATTATCATAACTATTTTTGGGGTTCAAATTCAGATTATTACCATTTTCTGAGTTTGATAAATTTATGGGTTGATAGAAGGGGTTTTTCTCAATTGATGTGCCAAAATTCCCATAGAGATGAGATTTTATGGTTCAAAACTTATGAATATTGACTATTTCATATAAAAATCACCATAGATACTTGAAAATTGGTAATCTTATGAAATAAAAAAGGGTCAAAATGTAAAAATATATTCCTCAAATGAAAATCAAATAGAGTGGGTTTTCAAGAAAAAATACTCACTTGAGAAGATAGTAAAATGAATATACTTCCACAAAATCAAGAGTCCAAATTAACTTATCCCAAATTTAAATGATATAGATTTCCAGGTTTCTTATAGAATATAGAATATTAAACATTGAATCTGAAAACTCCATTATAGAATTAGACCCTTTAAGCTCCAAATATAAGTTTGGAAAATGTACACATTAAAAAATAAATTGTTCTATCTCAAACTAGAATAATCTATCAAGTAAAGCTATTTGTTGCAAATTTCAGATATTATCAAAGGGACAAACTGACTGTGAGCCTTAAGATATATTTTACATACCTAAATAGACCACAATTAATATTCAACTGTATTCTGAACTATGCATAAAGGATAAGTCATGCATATATCTAAAATTAATCATTTTTGATTTAAGAAAAGATGGATAACTTTTTTGTGAGTAAGTAAATCAATGGATTTAAGGCCAGATTTGTATTCTACACAAGCATTCACCCATGGAAAATGCATATACAGAATAAGCTTAAATTAAATCTATGAGGTGGTAATATGGGAAATACTTCAATACCACATAAAAGAATTGCAGAATTTTTGTTTTTCTCAATTTCATGCCAAAATAATGGGAATGTGAGCAATCCCATATTACATCTACACCAAGATTAGTGCTACGCATGTTTGTGGAACTTGAAGTTACAGTGCTCTTACATACAGTGTTGGTACACCCATAGTGGATATCAGTCTTTCAGCCTGAATTACTATTTTTGACATGAAAATAGCTAAGGTCTACAAAAGACATCAAAGAGAGCCAGGTTCCTCAACTTCTGAGGCCTCTGAGGCATGGAAAGCTCTAAATCTTGGATCCACGGCTTATCATGGCTCAATTAGTACACTCAAACCTTTTGTGAACTTTGTTACCAAGTTAAACTCCCATTGAATCATAAGAAAATTGCAAATAAGCTGCTACCTTAATGTGACAAGGAGATAAAGAGAAACTTAAACTCCGATAACCATGTAAATTCTTACTGATTTTCAATGGATAAGCCTTGAGAGATTAATTAAAACCATTTTTGGACTAATATTCATTGATTTACCTCATAGAAACTAGCTGTATTGTGCTATTTGCAATTCTATGTAAGAGTAAGGTAAAAACTTCAAAACTTCATTAAACAAAATTCTTAATGAATATATCTGAGGGTCTTGAGAGAAATGGAAAATGGTGCTATCCATGAATAAACAAAAAAGAATTTTGATTTCATAAGTAAAATTCAAAGCTTTACTCATGGTCCATTTTTGATCATTCCATGTGAAACACTGAATATTAAACAATTAATAGAAAATACAACCTGTGATGAAATTTCCAATAAAATTGATAAATTTGAGAAATTGATGCTTATTTTTAAATGATAGAATATTTACAGTTGTTACTCCTTTTATTATTAACCATAAATGCATTGATAGTCACATAAAAGCCTTAATTAAGTAAATATGATAATCTTATGTGAAAACAGATGATGCAATCAATAAATCCAAAAGGATTATTTCTAACTCTTCAGTTTTCTCCATGGAGCCCTTCTTTGAGATGTTGTTGACTTAAAAGAGGCCTCCTATTTCTGTTTTTACAAAATGATCTAATTATCCAATTATACCTTCATTACCAACAAGTAAGTATTAGTTGAATCCTTTTCTTAAGTGTTTCAATCTTTTAGAGAAAATCAGAAAGGCATAAAAACATAGAAATAAAACTATGATTTCTTGTAATACTGTCATAAAACAATTCTGATCCTTTAAATCCACAATTTATCCCTCAAATCTCTTTACCAATTCTTTTAGAGGTTTAATTAGAGTATTAGTGAGTGGTTTAATTAATTCTCAAAGTTTTTATATAGTATTAGTTTTCTTCAAGAATTAAAATTATATTTATTCTTTCAAAAGATAATTATATTATTTTCATAAAAGATGTTCTATTATTAAATACTTCTTGTAATTGATTCTTGTAGACAGCTACTGCTTACTGTTATAATCACTAGTAGTGTATAGCAAGTCACAGAAATAATTAATTAATTAATTATTAAATTGTGATTATAATAAACTTTTTTCTCTTATATTTCATAAGAAAAGTCATAGTGCTGTCAATTCATAGTAATATCATCAACATTTTCATAGACACATCTTACATTTGGTGGCCTGGCCATGCTTTTTGAACCTTTTATGCTTAATTAACATATTTTTAAGTTGTGAAATATGTTAATGTAATAATTTTGTTCTTTCAATTTGAAGTTAAAATAATTTTTCATTTTTCAATTGTCTTTAAAATAATTTTCATTGAGGAATTAGGTTTGATTTAATACTTTTTTACACATGGCTTTTTCACATCCAAAAACCTATGAGATTATTCTTTGAGTTACTCTGAATTAACTTTGATGCAAAATATTAAATTTTAATATTTCTCTCTTTTAAAAGCATAATTTTTTTAATATAAAAATAAGAAACTTTTAAAATTTCTTCAAAAATTAAAAATTATTGAAGATAATTTTTCTTTTATCATCCTTTCTCTCTAGTGTCTTTAATCAAATACATTGAAGCTTGTCATAAGCTCAGTAAGAGATGTATAACCAGTCCAGAATGTGAAGACAGTATTGGGGTGCCAATTGCTAAAGGAGGCACTTTATTCAAAGCAGCAATAGCCAAACAACCACCAAAAAGGTTTGTTTTTTCTTTCTTTATTCTTATTTTCTCTTGAATTGCCATGAAAATGGTGCATATCAGAACTGGAAGCAACTAATCAGTCTAACAAAATGGATGTGGAGAAGGAAGACACAAGACCAGGTCTAGATCTGGAAAGTCTTCCTCAAGAAAGACATTTCTGGAGGATTCCAGAGCTTCCCCATCCCCCAAGGTCTGTACCTACAAGCTTTGACATTAAGTCTCAACCTGAGCTTATTCAAGGTAATGTTTCAAGGGCTGAACCATTTCCAAGTGGCAGCCATAGAAATATATCAGTCCAAGTACAGAAAATGGTACAGAGAAGCCAAGGAAGAGGAGTGGGAAATATGCCCAAACCATTGGCAGGGGGCTATGAACTCCTACCTACACATCAAGAGATTTCTGGGTCAGGAGAAGAACATAGAGCTCTTAGGAGGATGGAGTCCATTGTCTTTCAAAGACAAGGTCAAAAAGATAAAGAATGGGCTGAAGAACCAAATTGTTTTATCCATAGACCAGAAGAAAGAGCTTAAAAGGACCCCAGCTTTGGATAAAGAAGGACCAGTGGTGTCAACCACCTCCAAGCCGGCTCCAGAAGTGCCCAAAGACAAGCCCAAAGGACCTCAGAAGAAGAAGAGAGGTAACAAGAAAAACAAAGGCAAGGGAAAAGGCAAAGCCAGTTGGCACAGACCTTACTCACAATAGTACAGGATTGCCAAATTGGAGCCTTCAGCCATGGACAGTGTGTTAAATATGGGAAGAACTCTTATGGAGTTCACTGTCAAGGAGCAGCAAAGGATGAACAGGACTTTTTCAAGAAAATAATAGATGAAATTACATATAATAAAGCTATTATAGATGGAAAATTTAATAAAATTGAAAAATAATTAAAGAAACTTACATCAGATATTAATAACTTAAAAAAGAATGAAAGAAGCTTTACTGAATAGTGTAAAGTGACAAAGGCTAGACTTGAGTCAATTTCCAATGAATGTGAAAGAATTGAGAGAAAAAATCAAGTACAGAATGATGAATCAGAAATTCACATTGATGAAAAACTCACAATTTTGAAAACCAATGTTTTCGAAATAGTTGATAATACCAATATTTTTGCCACACATTTGGCAAGAAGTGAAAGTGAAAGGAAGGAATTAAAAAACAAGATAATTGCATATTTAGAGAAAATTAACATATGCCCGGAAATTCTACACCTTTAACTGAAGGAATGGTTCTGTGAAAGAAAGTTTAAGCCCTTTTCTAGGAGAAAATGTAATCTCTGCAAGAGATATTCCCAAATTAGAAGAATAGTCAAAATTATCTGGTGAAGGTGAATATAGTTATATTGAGGTTATTAGAACAATTGATATGTTTCAGGACAAATTTTTATCAGCCTGTGACTCAAAACCAGAGCACAAGCATGACAGCCAAATACCATAAACCGATGGTAAAGCCAAGATACCACCAAAATATGGAGCTGAGCCAAATAAGCTCAAAAGGTATCAAAAGAAGGGGAAACCCACCTCTTTCCAAACATACAAGGCCCATCATCATAGGACAAAGAATAACAAAGTTATTCCTGCTCACAGTTGTTGCTGAGCATAAAACTTAATTTTCACCTCTCATATGAAATCTAGAGGAAGATGCTTGACCCCATAAAATGGGTATTAAAAATAAATCTCTAAGTCAGGGCTATCCAATGGTACTAGCCAAATTGAGCTAGAATAAGAATTACTGAAGTTATGACCAAAATAAGGTCAAATAAGAGGGAAGAAAATATTCACCTCTCATCTAACATCTACAGTTTTAGTGTGAGATACCTAGAGTGGGGTATTTTTGGAAAAAGGCACAATCAGGGATATCTGATAGTGTTATCCATTTCCACATATCTCATATAGAGCAAAAGGTATTGGGAAAATAAGCTCCATACAGATTTTAAGCAAATCATACATATGTACAAAAGATATTGTACATGGCATACCTTTGCCATATTTAATGATAGCTATATGAAATAAGGTACCATTGTGTAGAACACATTCAGGGCTACACAATGAACTAACTTTGAGCTTGATATCTCAAAAACTGACAATGGTATGGCAGATTTAAGGTCAGAATCCCATAGTTAGCCCAATACAGCCTTCAATGGCATCATATCCCATAACTATGATTATGAGGTGTCAAACAGACAAAGAAGCTTGCTTATACTTCAAGACCTAATAGTTTGGCCAATTCTGGGGTCCTGTAAAGGTTCTGTACAGTATTATAGGTGTAATACACATCAGAAGAGGGCTATGTGGTCCCCAGATGAAAGTTTTCACCCTGTATTGGTGAAAACTGCCCAGATGTGGTTTCAAAGCCACATCTGAGACCAATACAGGCTATACAGGCACTGTGAAAACTACAGGAAAGTCCTTGGAAGTGAAAAATCTTCACTTCCACTAAGTGGAAAGGTCTAGCAGATTTTTCAACCCAATTTTAGGATAAGAAAAGACCTTTTCTCCACCAGAAAAGGTTTCTTCATCCGGCTCTTAAATTCCTGCGTGGTACAACTGTGAAAGACAGCTATAATCTTGGAAAACAAGTCAGGTATACTTTAAATTTAATTATTTAAGCTCTTATTATAGTAATCAAACTGGTAAGACTGCAACCAGGGCTTTCAACAGCACTCACCACCACTATTTCTTAATAGTAAAGCCCTTATTACTCTATTTTAAACCCTTATCAATGACACCAAAACTTCTTTTTATCAAACTTTTACCATGTCACAGTCATAATTAAAGCTATATATAGCCTTATTATAACTTCATCATAGACTCAGCCTGACGATTTCATAGACATGATGAAATTATAGTGTGTAAATTGCACTCCTTGCTTACCAGAACTGCAAATAAATGGTACTACAAGATGGGACCAAAACATGGGAAACATCATTGGTCTTGGTGGAAATCCAAAATATTCACCAAATGTGAAAATAATTCCTGGAGGTTTAAAATGGAAAATGTTTTTGAAATTTCCATTTTTAACTCAGAAAAAGGATAAACCACTTACTTGGTTCCTCAAACAGAAAGACAGATCATCTGGCTTACACCCAGATATGTCTGACTAAATAATTAATATCAAGATATTAATAAAATGAGGAGGAGAACTAGAAAATGCTATCAAGTCCAGATGTGTAGAGCCCTTTCCAACAGAGGACTATATTAATGCAATGGAAGATATAATTACTAGGACAAGAATTGGTAAATCCTAGGCTAGCAACCTTATGAAGTCAAAAATGGTTCCAAATATTTCTGGAGAGGATAGAAGACCTGAAAGACCTGTATTAGAGTGTCATAAATGTGGAAGCACCTCACATTTAGGGAATACTTGCACCAAAAAAGACTAAAATAAATTAAATTAAAGTAATTAAAGAGATTCAGTGTGCTGAAGAGAAAGAAGAATTTAACCAAGATTCTGAAATTTATCAAGACACATCAGTAGAGAACTATTCCATTGCAAAATTTACAGATTTCTTTGAAGTCACTGATTTCCATACTCACTTTCCACAATATAGTGAGTATTTCAATAACCAAATCAGTATTCAGGATGCCAAAATGTGTGATACTAAACCTTCTATAGGAAAATGTGTCACAACCATGTGTAATAACCCCCCAATGGGTGCTTACGGCAAATCTAGCCTGACCCCAGCTTATTGCCAATTGGCCATATCATCAGTTTTGTAGCCAATTGGCCCTTGGGCTATATCCACTTAGCCTGAGCCCCTTTTGGCCCCAAATACCAAAATGGCCAAAAGGACCCCAGCACCCCAAATTGGCCATAATCAAAAAGGGACCCCATTTTCAACCCATGACCTCTGGAAACCACCAGATGCCACCAGCTCAGTTCCAGAAAGGCTTCCTCTCAATTCAGGGGAAGAATCTTCCTTCATTCATGGACCCCATACCAAAGGATCCAGGTGTGGTGCATATATGGTATAATATACCATTATGCACCATTTTTTCTCAGAAGTCCAATGGTAATGTTTTGTGGAGCCCAATATGTCATTTCAATTCAAGTCCCCAAATCCATCACCCACTTTAAAGGAAGACTTTTCAGTCATTCAGTCAGGCGATCCCTGATGGCTACCAGAGGACCATTTAAGGACCCCAACCACTTGGATCTGCAAGAGTTGAGCTGTTATTTCATTTCAGGATTATTAAAGGGGTAATTTCAAGAGGTTATCAATCATTCAATAAGTTGCAAAGGAATCAAGAACTTCAGTATTCCTTGGATAACTCAATTGGTCCATACAGGCTGTATTCAAGCAACCTGTATGGCCTTGGCCTTTTTGGGCCAATCCTTATGCCACTGTGGGAATTCAGTCACACTGTTGAATTCTCAAGATGCTCAAATTGTTATTGACCCAAAAAAGTTGATACAGCTGGGCTATCAACCCTCCAGGATCAGTCTTCAGCTTTTCACATATACTGGCCACGTTTTCTTCCCTGGGGACCTTTTCCCCAGTTAATTAATATATTGGATTTTTTTATCCTTATTTTCTTCTTTAATTATCAGAGTAAATACTAATAATATCAAGTCAGTTATTTACACCTTTTTCTTTGCCTTTCAGTGGATATTGGTGGTCATATACTTTACTAATTCTATTTTTCTTTCTGGCAGGTTGAAACAGTGAATTGGGGACTCATTTGGCTGGATCTTTGGCATTTGCCTTTTCTCTTATTATCTTTGGCCTTTGGCTTCCTTCTTATCTTGGCATATCTTGTATTGCTTTCTTTTTCTCTAAGAGAAATATAATATTCTTCATTTCTTTATTCTTTTAGAGCCCTCCAAATGAGCTCTTGATTCCTGAGTGCCAGGCCACTCTTGTCTTTAACAAGAGCCCCTGTGAAATTTTATTAATTAACTCATGATTTATTTTCATTCTATTCATTAATTCTTTATAATTTCATTTATTCATTCCATAAAAATAATTACTCTTTAATGCTAATGCATTTTACAATTTATCATCACTTCTCAAGTTTCTCACATTCATTCTTCATTCTTGGAAATTGAAAGCTGAACCATTTTTATTTTTGCTTTTATCTTTTAAATATTATTTCAACGGTCAATTCTTCTCAAATAATTATTCAGGTCTTACTTTAATTTTTAATTGATTGTCAAATTGGTCATCAAGATTATCCAGACAAATTCTTCATATCAGGATTCAATTTGATTTATTCTTCAAGAATTTTGATTTAAGGAAGAATTGACTTGATTTTTATTTGATTGACTCATTTGAAATAAAATTGAAATTGAATTCAAGAAATTTGATTGACCTGAAGATTATTGATTTCGCTAATATCTTTACATCAAGATTATGACATAAATTAATTTTCCTCAAGAATTCATTTGATTCATTTATTTTCTGCAAGATTTTGGTTTGATTGAATTGACATATTGATTTGATTTACTTCAAGACTTCCTTTGATATTTGGTTTATTGATGTACCTGAGGATTTTTGTTTGATTCATGGATTTATCCTCAAGATTTGATTTAGATTTTGATTTCAAGGTTCATTTTTGAATTTCCTCAAGTTTCTCATCTTCAGATTTTTATTTATTTTTCATATTATTCCTGAAATCATGCATATCCAACACTCACCTCCTGCAAGACAGACAACATCTCATGCCAGAGCTTAAGCTGTTCTCACTCCAACTTCAAGAGCTCCTCTTGATGGCACCCCAGCAGTTCCTCAACTGAGGGCACAATTAGACAGAGGACCCATTTTGGAAGGAGCAGTACCATCCAGGAAGGAAGGAAGAGGACCAAGAATATCAAGTTTTTTTTTCAGGAGTGGTTGGTGGCTTTCCAGGACTTTCAAGGACCACTATCAAAGGTCCTGGTAAAGATGGTGAAGAGGAGGAGGAGAGTTTGGTGGAAGAGGAAGAGTATTATGGTACTGAAGGTGTTCCTGCTCCTATGGGGGAATCCCAAGTTACTGGAGGGCCAACTCTAAGCCATTCTAATCATCCTGTCTTTCATCAGTCTGAGCCATGTTTATTAGACATTATGCAGTAGATGACTCAAAATATGGCAAATATTCAAGCAGCTTCATATTCTGAAGCATCAAGACCACCAGCTTTCAAGACACTAGAATGATTTTATGGGACTCAACCCTTCAAAGATAGAAGCTTTATTCAGTCTTTTCAATTAATCTTTCATAATGATCCAGCAAATTTCTCTCAAGACAGAAAGAAAGTCCTTGATTTCACTTCATTTCTCATTGTCAGGGCTGTAGAATGGATTGAGCCTTATCTTTCCAATATTACCAATAAAGACCCAAGCTCCCTTCTTAGCTCATGGAATGTATTTGAATAAAACCTCTTTACTTCATTTTGGGACCCAAATGAAGTTAGAAAAGCTGAAGCAGAGTTGGATGCCTTGAGAATGAAAGAATTTGGACATGTTTCCTCATACATTGCTGATTTCAGAAGTTCTGTTTCACAAATTGGAGATTGGGGTGAAAGGGCTCTTGTACACCATTTCAGGAAGAGATTGCCATCCAGGATTGTGGATCAGTTGGCCTCCCATCCTTCAAGAATTGACTCTATTCAAGAATGAATGGATATTACCCTGTAACCTGATACCAGGTACCATGAGAGGCAAAAGGATAAGAGCCATCATCAAGAGACAAATCCTGAAGCCTGAAAGTCAAATTCTTCTCACCCTCAAAGTTCTTCAAGTTCAAATCAAAAGAATAAGAAGAATTTTCAGAAGAGGTACAAGCCCCATTCTTCTTTGTTGAATAAAGATCTCAAGTTTCTGAATTCTGAAAAGGAAATAAGTATCAAGGGGGCCTTATGTACCTATTTCAGTGGGAAGCATAGTCTTGAGTCCTGTTTCAAAAGGACCAAAAACAAGCTTACCAAGCCATCAGGCAAATTTCCCAGCCAGAAAAAAGCCTGAGTGAAGATCATGTTGTGTTCAATGGTATTCACTGTTTTTCATCCAGAGCACAATTGTGCATTCTGAATACTGGTGTCAAGAATTCTCTTAAATTTTTTGTCTTTTCTTCTCTCTCTGATATATTTTACAGTATTTGCATTGATTCTGGTGCTAAAAACTCATTTATTGCAAAGCAGTTTGCGCACAAGTATTCTTTGACAATGTCAGAACTCCCAGAGAAGATTCCTCTTATCGTATTGGACTCTTATGAGTCCCCTTCTTCATTTGTGACTCGCCATACAAAATATATGGTTGGGCTCCCTTCCTTCTCAAGCTTTGAATGGGAATTTTTAGTCATTGATACTCCCAAGGGGGAAGACCTCATATTGGGATTTGACTCTCTTAATCATTTTGATCCATCTATTGATTGGAGGGAAGGGCCGATAACCTATAATGATGACCATAAGGACTATTATGATACTTCAAATTCTGTCAGTAATGAGTTTTCTTGTGCCAAATCATGTGCAGCTCTGGTTGGTGATTCTAGAACACCATCATTTCCATCTTTTGTCCATATTTCTTCTCTTAATTCCCATAGGACATTACTGTTCTATGAAAATAAAGTATTCAAAGAGATTGAAGATTTCGGAGAAGATAATTCTGTATATTCACTTAATCTCTTCTTTGGGAATATGGACCTTCCTCCCTGGAGAAGTTGTGGGATGGAGAGGAAGAGCCAGAAGAAGTAGAAACCGTGATGAAGATTTTTCCTTCTGCTTATAACCAGTATTTTGATGTATGCTCTAAGGTGAAAGTAGAGAAACTTCCTCCTCAGCATGCCTGTGATGATCATATTGAGCTGGAGGGGTCCATCCCTCTAATTGGGGTGATATACTCTTTATAAAAACAAGAGTCAGATACACTCCAGGCCTACATTTCAGAGAATTTAGAGAAAGGTTTCATCTGGCCAAGCTCCTCTTCAACAGGAGCACCTGCCCTCTTTTTCAAAAAGAAGAATAGTGGCCTATGTTTGTGTGTTGATTACTGCAGCCTCAATGCTGTTGCTAGGAAGAACAAGTATCCTGTTCCTCCTGTGAATCAGCTTCCTACTTTTTTCAATGGTTCTTCTATCTTCTCCAAAATAGATCTGCATGGTGCATACAAACTGCTCAGAATCAAGGAGGGTAATGACAGCATTTATAACTAACTACAGCAGCTATGAGTACTTGGTTATGCCATTTGGGTGCACAAATGCTCCTGCCTCTTTTCAAAATCCTGTCAATTATATTTTATATGATCTTCTTGATGTTAATGTTGTGATTGCTTTGGATGAAATTATGGTCTTTTCCCAATCTGAGCAAGAGCATGTCACTCATGTGTCCACTGTTCTTTTCAGACTCACAGCTGGCACCCTCTTTGCTAAGGCCTCCAAGTGCCTGTTTCATGTTTATAGCTTATAGTATTTAGGTTATACTTCTTCTTCTGAAGGCCTCAAGATGGACCAAGAAAAAGTCCAGCAAATTCTCAATTGGACACCTCCAAGAAACCTCTAGGATCTTCAATCATTCCATGGCTTTGCCAATTTTTACCGCTGTTTCATCAAGAATTGTTCAAAGAAAATTATTTCACTAACCACTTTCCTCAAGAAATATTCCTTTTTCCCCTCAATGAGGAAGCTCTTAGCCAGTTTCACCAACTCAAAGAGGCCTTCACCACAGCTCCAAGCCTTCTCTACCCACCATTGTAGAGACCAATGCATTTGATTATGACTTGTGTGCTGTACTGAGTTAGTTTTCTGACTCAGGAAATCATCCCATTGAATTTGATAGCCACAAGCTTATTCCAGCAGAGCTCAGCTATGAGATTTATGACAACGAGCTCCTTTGCATAGTCTGGGCTCTCAAGCGCTGGAGGGCTTTTCTTTTCCTTTCTTCCCCTTTTCAAGTTCTCACCAATTGCTCTTCCTTGCAATACTTCATGTCATCAAAAATACTTACTTTCCTTAAAGCCCACTGGGCTGAATTCATTTCTGAATTTCATTTCTCAATCACTTACCACCATGGCCGTCTAGCTACTCTTTTGGACGCCTTATCATGTTGGGACAATGTTTGTCTATAGAGGGGGAGGATTTCATCTGAAAGAATCCAATGAATTTTAAACAAATCATTGAGCAAGATGAAGTTTAACCCTAAAGACTTTTTTCAGTCAAGGTGAAATTTTTTTCAAACTTTATTGAATAAATTCAGAAGGAATTATGGCAAGACTCTCAGTACAGAAGTATACTTCAAGAATTGGGTAAAGGTAAATCTGTCCAAGATTATTATCTTGATTCCTCTTCCCAACTTCTATTATTCAAATATTGGGGTGTGGTTCCAAATGACCCCACAATTAAGCTCAGCATACTTCAAAAGCAGCATGAACCTCCTCTAGCTGGAAACCCTGGCCAAGAGAAGACTCTCAAACTGGTCAAACAGGATTTCCACTGGTCAGGCATCACTCATTTATCAAGGATTATGTCTCATCCTGTCAACAGTGCTCAAGAAACAAGAATATCCATCAAAAGAAGTTTGGACTCCTAAAGCCTCTTCCAATTCTAAATAGTCCTTGTATTTTCCTTTAAATGGACTTTATCACTCAACTGTCACTGTCCGATTCTTTTGACTCAATTCTTGTCATAGTGGACAGATTCTCAAAGATGGCAGTTTTTATTCCAACAATGTCTTCAATAACTTCACTGGATTTGGCCCATTTATTAATCAAGAATATCTTTTAAAAGAATGGCCTACCTTCAAGCATTGTTAGTGATAGAGGTTCATTTTTTGTTTCTTCCTTTTGGACCAATCTTTGTCAGAAGCTCAAGATTTCAAGAGATCTGTCAACTGCTTACCATCCAGATACTGATGGAAAGACAGAGAGGGTAAATAAGATACTAGAACAGTACCTTTGGATGTATGTCAGTTACCATAAAGCTGATTGGAACACCTGGCTCCCTCTGGCTGAATTTGCCTACAATAACTCTGATCACTCTTCAACAAAACAATCACCATTCTTCACCATTTATGGAAGAGATCTACAATTTGACTTGGTTCACATCACTCAAGATACTTCTTCTGGAAATTTATCAACAAAAATCCAATCAGTACAGCAACATGTCAAGAGAGAACTTGAATTTTCCATAAGCAGGTTTAAGAGGTATGCAGATAAAAGTAGGGCAAGTCCACCTGTTTTAAATCCTGTTGACATTTTATGGCTTTCTTCCAAGAGCATCAAAGCAACTAGACCAACCAAAAAACTTTCTGAAATATTGTTGGGTCATTTTCCAATCTTACAGAAAGTCAGTACTCATGTTTACCACCTCAATCCTCCATCCCAATGGAAATACATCCACCCAGTATTCCAAATTTCCCTCCTTGAACCAGTCAAGACATCAAAAATCCAAAATTGGCATCAAGAGCCTCCTCCTCCAATCATCATTGAAGGGTAATAGGAATGGTAAGTCTCTCAAATTCTGTATTCCAAGATCAAGAGAGGAAAATGATGGTACCTGGTGGAATGGAAAGGTTTCAGTCAAGACCCAGAAAAATCCACTTGGGAACCAACTGAAAGCCTGAAGAATTTCCCTGAACTTATGAAGGATTTCCATTCTTTATATCCTGAAAAGCCGGGACCCAATTCTTCAAGAGCTTGATTGTTTTATGGTTCTTGGTGGGGAGAGGAATTACCAAAAGTAAGTCCCACTCCTGGTATGCACCTTTAGAGGTATTATATTTTTTTTGTTGTAAGCATCACCTTGCCCACTCTGTGAGAACTCTGCAGATTTTGGGCACAGATCTTTGGCTGGGCTTTCAACATCAACTCCCAAATTTATGGCCATTTCCACTTGGGCAAATGGACAATTCATTATTCTTTCCACTTTCCAAGCTTCTTCTTTTCAGATTCATTACTTTGGCAAATGTTTAATTCTTATGGCACTATCAGGAGTGGTAGATACCAAAAGTAAGTTCCTTTCCTGGTGTGCACTTCACTGAGGGGTCTACAATCTTTCACAAACATCACCTTGGACACTCTTTGAGCACCTGGCATCAAATATTGTTTTCCAGGTCCTTGGCCAATTCAAATCAGCTGTCCACTTCTATGATCAAAATTGGAATTCCCCTCAAGATTTCATTTCTATTTATTTCCTTTTCTTATTCTCTCTTGATGTTTGTTTATATTTTTTCTTTTATATGTTTTCAAAATTTTCCTTATAATCTCAATGCCAAGATTTTTACGCCAATTCAATTTTTCAAAACTTCCAAAGCCAAATGTCAGAAGAAGACCAAATCATCCTCACGTCATATGCTAACCTTGTACCAATCATGAATTTTCCTTTCAAGATGCAATCCCTGCATCCAATCCTTCTCAACAAACTCAAAAGGCTTTCACCTTGTTTTGGTGCTCAGGAGCTCACCATTCAAGGTGAGGGATACTGTCACAACCATGTGTAATCACTCCCCAATGGGTGTTTGCAGCAAATATAGCCTGACCTCATTTTATGGCCAATTGGTCATGTCATTAGTTTTTATGGCCAATTGGAACAATTTTGGTGTTCATGGCCTTTGGGCCAAACCACCTTTTACTGGCCATTTATGGCCCCAAACCTCATTTATGGCCTCAGGCCATATCCTGCAACCATTCACCTTTTTGGCCAATTGTCCACCTCATCAACCCCCAGTCCAATAGCTTTGATTTGGGCATGGGGGGTCCATCTGGACCTTCAGGGGCTTATGGCCCCTCTAGCCATCACCAGGTCCTTTGTCCCCACCCCTTTGATTATGGGGCTTTAGGCCTAAATGGCCTTTTTGGGCCATTTATGCCCCCTACAGCCTCTACTGCCTGCAGGCCATAATCCACAGCCTACAGTCTGTTGTGGGAACTCCTTTTGGTGTGGGATGAAATAAGGCAGTACCTTGAGGGGGAAATTATTGGTAAGTCTGTTTTGAATTTCAGAATTATCCAATAACCATGGGTGCTAAGGTGTATTAGCTGCCCCTCTAAATAATGCTGAATAGTCAGCCTACAGAGAATCACAAAATAAAAGAAAATTTGTGGCTTTAACAGATATAGAAGACTTATAAGCAGTCTTTAAATCAGACTTATCAATAACACTACAGTAAAAACTCTGACTTAAAACTAAAATTTCTAATAAAATAAATACTAATATTTTTTTGTTATTTCAATAAAGGTAGTTACAATATATTTTTCTCTGATTTTCTGTTATTTTGATAAGACTAATTGATTTTTTATTTATTTTCTTTTCTTGTATGTTGATTATAATGATTTTGATATTAATACTAATAATAAGACTACTGGATTTGATTTTTTAATATTTCTTAATAATTTTTTTATAGTGAGTTTATATCACTACTACTTTTCTTTTAATAATCCCAAGCTTCTGAGAAAGGCTACTAAGCTACTGAGCAAGGCTACTAAGCTTTTCACTATGGCTATACTACTATTCTTCAACAATACTAAGCTACTGAGCTTTTACAGCTAAAAACACTACTACTACTCTAGATATCCTACTAGTTCAGGGATGGCTGTGATCCTGGATAGTGGGAGATTTTTCCATGATGATGGGAAAAATGAGGGAGAGAGGACCTCTATTTATACATTTTGGGCCTCCATACAGCTTCTCAAAACAGGGTACTTAGAAAAAATCATAGTTGAGAGGTTTCAGCTGGTGAGATATGTAGTTTTGGTGTAGCAACATGGCACGGGCTCCAAATTCTGACCAATGAGATTGTGTTCTCATGTCAATTGGTAATTATAGGTATGCACCTGGAATTGATTTTAATTCTGACCAATCAGATGGTGGTATCACGTTTTATGGAATTTGTATGTGAATTCTGACCAATGAGATTCATTTATCACATCAATTTGTAATTATAGGTATGTACTATGAATTAATTAGATTTATGACCAATCAAATGATGTTTTCATAAGCTTTGAATGATTTCGTGGTTTGTATTTGAAATGATTAGTCAGCTGCTGTGCAATTGCTGTCCATTTTGATGTCCAGCTTATGGGTTAGGTTAAAAATAATTTGCTGAAGAATATCTTTGTTTTCTTCAAAAAAGTTATTCTTCTTGAAGCTTCCACAAACAATAAGCTTAAAATTGCCTTTAATGTGGGTTGAACCAGTTACAGGATCAATCCAGACGTGAATAGCTCCTTCTTGTTAACTGAGACAGAAAGGCTTACTTTTTTAGTCCAGAATTCTAAGTGTTTCCATAGCACTACTTTCCTTTTCAGATCTCTACAAATCTTCAAAAATATTGGATATATTAAATTATATTCTTTTATTTATTCTTCTGATCAGTTTGAAACTGATCATGATGGTATGGAATACCACACTGTGGGACCCTTATTCCCCTTTTGGCCTAAATACAATGATATTGAAAGGGGCCAAGGGGGCCAACCACCAACCCTCAAAGCCAGGTGGGTCCCAAGCCACAAGTGGGCCCACCTGAGCCAATTTTAGCCCACAATCTCAACCTTCCCAAAAATGACCAAAAGGACCTCAGGACCCAAATTGGCCATTTTCAACCCCTGGCCTCTGGCAACCACCAGAGGCCACAAGCTCAAGTCCAACAAGACTTATCCTCCATTCAGGGGAAGGATTCTCCTTCACCAATATACTCCGTACCAAGGATTCAGGCATGGTGCATATATGGTATCATATACCATTATGAACCAATTTTGCTCAGCAATACAATGGTGATTTTTTCAGGACCAAACTATTCCATTCCAGTTCAAGTCCCCAAATCCATCACCCATTTTGAAGGAAGTCCTTTCAGTAATTCAGTATTGCAATCCCTGGCGGCTACCAGAAGACCATTTGGGGCCCCAACCACCTGGCCCTGCAGGATTTGGGCTGTATTTTCTTTCAGGATTATTCCAAGGGTAATTTCACAAGGGTCTCAATCATTCAATCAACTGTAAAGGCATAAAGTATTTCAGTATTCCTTGGAAAACTCAATTGGTCCACACAGGCGGTATTCAAGCAACCTATATGGCCTTGGCCCTTTTGGGCCAATTCATATCCCACTGTGGGAATTCCATCACAAAGTTCAATCCTCAGAATGGCCAGATATTTATGAACCCAAAAAAGTCAATACAGCGGGAGATCAACCCTCCAGGATCAGTCTTCAGCTTTTCACATATACTGGCCACCTTTTCTTCCTGGGGGAATTTTTCCCCAGTTAATTAATATATTGTATTTATTTTTATCCTTATTTTATTTTCATTTATCAAAGTAAATACTGATAATCTTAAGTCAGTCATTTGCACCTTTTCTTATTCACCAATCAGTGGATATTGGTGGTCATATCCTTTACTAATTCCATTTTTATTTCTGACAGGCTGAAACAGTGAATTGAGGATTCATTTCTTTGGCTCTTTGGCTTTTGGCTTTCTGTATTATCTTGGCCATTGGCTTCCCTTTTCTTTTGTATTTGGCATACTTGTCCTTACTCTTATTCTTCCTTAATGAAATATATTCCTTTTTATTTCTTTATCCTTTTGGAGTCCTCCAAGTGAGCTCTTGATTCCTGAGTGCCAGGCCACTCTTGCTTTCCACAAGAGCCCATGTGACAGTAATGAGATTATGCAGTAGATTGCTTATCAATACCATTCTTCATGAATTTCATTATAGCATCTATTCTGAGCACATTTCAGAAGACAGAACACTTTAGAAAGTGAAAAAATGTGCATGGTAAAAATCTTGGAGAAAAGGGACCATTCAATGCTGCCATACCTGTGATAGTTGCCAAAAAGCAAACAGGAGTACAGGCAAGAAATTCGGACCTATGATTCATATTCAAGAACAAAAATCCCCTTGGGAAGTTTTTCACATGGATTTGGTCACAGCACTTCCTCCAAGTGGTTACAAAAGCTATAATTCTTGTTTAGTCATTGTGGACAGATATAGAAAAACTCCCATTTTCTTACCATTTCATAAGGATTACACTGCTATGGATACAGCTCTTGTTCTGTGGAGTAGATTTATTTCTCATACAGGGTTATTCAAGAATATTATAAGTTACAGAGATCATAAATTCACATCTGTACTTTGGATCAATATTCATAGATTGTTTGGGACCAAGTTATTGTTCTCTATAGCATATATATCACCCTCAAACAGATGGGCTAGCAGAGAGAATGATTCAAACTTTAGAGGACATGATCAGGAGACTCTGTGCTTATGGATTAGAATTCAATCACTAAGATGGCTTTACCCATGACTGGTGCACTCTAATACCTGAATTAGAGCTTGCATATCAGACATCATTTCATTCTTTGACAGGTCAAACTGCTGCTATGTTAGAAAAAGGATGGAATCCAAGACTCCCAGCAGACACACTGAGTAAATACTTGATTGAGATCTATCCTACAGCTTTCAGCTTAAATATTATTCTTTCTAAAGTGAAAAAGAACGCAAAAAAAGGCATGGATGATGCTTTTTACTATGCAAAACAGAAGGGGGACAAGAGTCCTAAAGTACCAGACTTCAAAGTATGGCACTTGTTCTAGTTTCAACCTTGAATTTTAATAATATCAAAAGAACAAAGAAGCTTCAAGATTCTTATGTAGAAACTTTTTTATTGTTCCTTACATGGAAACAATGCATTCTAAGTGGAATTGATTGGTGAATTGAAAAAAAATATCCCATCTCCCTAATAAGCTTCATAAAACCTTATTGACCGGCCAATGAAGAATTGTTTCCTTTGAGGAACCAAACTGCTTTAGCTGTACCACCAGTGGTACAGAATGAAGACAAAAAAGATCAAGAAATTCATGTAAGAAAGGACACTTAGGGGTAAAAATCAAAGGGAATATCTTGTCAGATATATAAATCCAGTACATGAGGATGAATTGCTGGCAGAATCAGATACACCTGACTCAGATAAACCTTTGAGAAGATTTAGACATTAAAGAAGGACACAAGCCTCAATATGTCTATAAATGTGCTTTAAATTACTTGATACAAGTAATATAAGGATGTTGAACAATGTAAATCAACCCCCTTTGAGGCATTTTTCTTCTTAATATCATTTATAAAATTGTAGTACAATTTTTTTTTATGGTAGGAGGGAATGTGAGCCTTGAGGTATTTTTTAACTACCAAATAGGCCACAATTGATATTCAAATGAATTCTTAACTATTAATCACCCATAAGTCATGTATATGTCCAAAATGAATTATTTTTGATTTAAGCAAAGATGAATAACTTTTTTTGCATAATTAAATCCATGAATTTAAGGCCAGATTTGGATTCTACACAAAAATTCTCCTATGGTAGATCCATGGAGTGAATAAGCTTACATGAACTCTATGAGATGGTAATATGGAAAATACTTCAATACCACATAAAAGAATTTCGAAAATATTTGTTTTTCTTGATTTCACACCAAAATAATAGGAATGTGAAGAATCTTATGTTACATATACACTGATATTAGTGTTATGCATGTTTGTGGAACTTAAAAATAAATTATCATTACATAAATTTTGGTACATCTATGGTGGATATCAGTGTTTAAGCCTGAATTACTATTTTTGATGTGAAAATAGCTAAGCAGGACAAAAGACCTCAAAGAGAGCCAGGGTACCCAACTTCTGAGGCCTATGAGGCTTGAAAATCTCTGAAGCTTGTATCTGTGGCTTATAATTGCCCAATTAGTACATCAAGATCCTTTGGGACCTTGGTTACCAAGTTAAACTCCCATTAAATCATAAGAAAATTGCAAATAAGCTGCTATTTTGACATGACAAGGAGGTAAAAGCCAACTTAGACTCCTGTAAAAATGTCAATCATTAACAATTTTCCATGAATAAACCTTAAAAGAGTAATTAAGATGCTTTTTGGACTAGTATCCATTGATTTTACCCCATAGCAACCAGCTATATTGTGCTATTTGAAATTCTATGTATAAATAAGCTAAAAACTTCAAAAATTCATTAAAAATACAATTCTTGATAAATCTCTCTACTCCTTCAAGTACCAATGGAGAATGCTGTTATCCATTGATAGAGAAAAAATAAGTATGATTTATTAAGTAAAATACAAAGTTTTACTTACAGTCCATCTTTGATGATTCCATGTGAAACATTGAATCTTCAAAAATTAACAGAAAATTTAACCCATGATGAAATTTCCAATAACATTGATAACTTTGCAAAATTAATTTTTATTAAAAAATGAAATAAGATTTACAGTTGTTACTCCTTTTATTCTTAACCATAAATGGGTTGGTAAAATCATTAATTAAGTAATTATGATAATCTTACATGACAACAGATGATGCAATCAATAAATCCAAAAGGATAATTTCTGGCTTTTCAGTTTGCTCCATGGCATTCCTCTGTGAGCTGTTATTGACTTAAAAGAGGTCTCCTCTTTCTGTTTTTCTAAAATCATTTTATTATCCAATTATGCCTTTATTATCAACAAGTAAGTATTAGTTATATATTTTTCTTATGTGTTTTAATCTTTCCGAATCCATCAGAAAGGTGTAAAATCATAGAAATAAAACTAAAACTATTTGTAATACTTTTATAAATCAATTTTTATCCTTTAAATCCACAATTTATCTGTCAAATATCTCTACCAATTCTTTTCAAGGTTTTACTGGAGTATTAGTGAGTGGTTTAATTCATTCTTAAAGTTTTTCTTCAGTATCAGTTTTCTTTAAGAATTAGATTTAGAATTATTTTTGCAGAACATAATTATATTATTCTAATAAAAGAAGTTTTATTATTAAATACTTCTTGTAATTGATTCTTGTAGACAATTACTGCTTAATGTTATAATAATTAGTAGTTTATAGCAAGTAAAAGAAATAATTAATTAATTAATTATTAAATGGTGGTTATAATAGGTTCTTCTTACCACATAACATAAGAACAGTAATAGTAATATTTATCAATATTAATATCATAATCAGTTTCATAGACACATATCAAACTGACTAAATTGGTATCTTCCTTATAGGTTATTCATAATTAGCTTAAATGTTTCAAAAAAAAGAAACAAATATCTTATATGGTAATTATGCATGACAAATTCCCAATCCATTAATATATGATATTTTAATATCATAATTATTCTCAATTTATATGATGTTTTTTCAAGAAAAAACTCCACAATTATGCAAAAAAGAAAGAATATCTATGTGACGACTTCTTTATACTTTGGATTAAAGCTATCAAAGCTTCAATTTGAATATTGATAGCTTAAGCTCTTGTAGTACATAAAAAATACTTATTATATTATAATATCTTTTTTTGAAAATTGTTTTTGTGTCACAAACAGTGAACTAAGACTTTTTGGATGAGTGAATAATATTTCTCTTTTTAGAGGGAATAGGTGGACATATTATTTTTATCTTGATTCAAGTTTCTTTGAGAGAAGGAAATTCAGTGATGGTTTTAATTTTGAGATATATATTGATATATTTTCAAAGGATTTATATAATACACATCTTAGCCAATCTTCTTTGATTTTATACAAGGACATAAAGGCTAGAGCTATCAAATTTCACATTCATTCCTTTAAGATATATGCATAAGCTGCAAATCACATGTTGAAGAATTCCTTTTTGTGTGAAGACTATATAATGGACCTCAAAGCTTTATTTTATTTCAATGAAGGAGAATGAGTTTTTGTATAAATAAAAATGTATATTTATTGGTTTTTTGAAGTATTAAACTTCAAAAAATTCCACCAAAAACTTATATTTAGCAATTTAATTGGAGAGTTGTTGCTTTCATAAATGCCTTAAATTTCTTCCAAAACTTCTATTCCTCAATTTCCCTTCCTTTCTACTTCTAAAATTGATGATATATATCTTCAATCTCAAACTCCAAATGCAAAAATTGTTTTCCGCTTTAGCCAATATTTTCATGGTGAAATTCAAAAGAAATAATAGAAATAACAAATATTGAAGAGGCAATGAATTTTTCTCCAATTAAACAAAATAAATTAAAAAAATCTTGAAGGATGTTATTGAGAATAATTCATTAGCTCAATGAAAAGAAACAGAATTCAGGGGATGAAATCTTCCCACAATTCTGGACATTGATTGAAGAAAGCTCACATGATCCAGAAAACTCTTCTAAATACATATTCTACCGCTAATTTCTCTCTTTCTTTGTGGATCTTTGTGTCTGATGTGTTGCAAGAGTTTGTGTTGTATTACTTTATTTGACCCTTGAAAGTACCACATAGGGCTTACAATGTGAAAAATCACGTTCCTGAAGATAAATTGTAGCTTTATTCAATGTCTAAGCTTGTGAACTTTCAAGAGCTAATAAGAATGCAAGATTTATCAAAAATTCTTGATGCCTCCTTTTTAATTGAAGGCCTGAGGAAACAGGCAGGATAAGTGAGAAATGAGATTCAGCTTATATAAACAATTCCTGCTTTATGGATTCCAACAAATATCTTTGAGTAAATCATTTAGTATCCCAAATGCTTGAATATCAAGCATTCATCATTTAAAACCTCATTTTACTTGTCAATTCTCAATAAAAATGTTTTTTGAAAAAAACTTTCCAGGATTCAAAAAACAAGGTGGTAATCCAGATATTGTTCATGAGCTTATGAATTATGTTTGATAAAGTAATTGAGGTTCATATTAAGTCAAAAGACATTAAATAAATTTCTTTGCAGGAGAACTATTCATAATTTTATTATTTATCAAGTTCACATAGATATTTTGGGGTGCCAAGAATTCTCTTTATGAGAGTTAAACCACTTATTAATAATTATGCTTAGCCTACAGAAACTCAATATCAATGATCTACTCCAATTTTTCAACCTGTGAGCTCCTTGATATGAACATATGAGATAGAGGCTTTACTGTTTAATTGTTTGAAGAGGACCCATCACCAATTTCCATAGGAAAAATGTGAAGAAATGGGTATGATGAAACTCACATGTCATGGGTCAATTTCAAAGAATTGATGATTTGTGTCAGGCTGGGTCTATGATGAAGTTATAATAATACTATTTAAAACTTTGAATATGACTGTGAAGAGGTAAAATTACTTTGAAAGAGGTATGAGGATAATAAGAATGGATTAAAGATGAATTATTAAGGGCTTTAATATTAATAAATAGTGATGGTTAGCACTGTTGAAAGCTCTGGGTGAAGTCTTACCACTTAGGTTACTATGATAAGAACTAAAATACTAAGAATTAAGGTATACCTGACTTGTTTTCCAAGAGTATAACTGTCTTTCACAGTTTTACTACGTAGGAATTTAAGAACAGGATGAGGAAACCTTTTCTGGTGGAGAAAGGTCCCTTGTTATCCTGAAAATGGGTGAAAAGTTCCTCTAGACCATTTCATGTGGATGAAGTGAAGATTTTTCACTTCAGAGTACTGGCTTGTGGTTTCCACAAGGCCTGTATACTCTGTATTGGGCTCAGATGTGTCTCTGAAACCACATCTGGGCACCTTTCACCAATACAGGGTGAAAATTTCCATCTGGGGACCACACAGCCCTCTTCTGATGTGTATGACATGTAGAATTCTGTACAAAACCTGTATGGGACACAGGTTTTGAGTGAAATCTGAGTTATTGAAGTATAAACAAGCTTCTTTGTCTATTTGACACCTCATAATCATGGTCATGGGATAGTATCCCACAGAAAAGGTGTATTGGCCCAATTGGGAGTTTTAACCTTGAAATTGCTATAGCTTTGTCCATTTTGAGATATTGAGCTCAATATGGCTCATTTTTTAGGCCTGGATGAGATCTACACAATGGTCTCTCATTTGATATGAGTAACATTAAATATGACAAAGTTACGCCATGCACAATCTTTGTTATTCAGATATATGATTTTCTCAATATCTGTATGGACCTTGTTTGCTCCATAACTTTTTTTCTAGATGGGATATGAGGAAATGAATGACACCACCAGATATCCCTGATTGTGTTCTTTCCAAAAGGTCCCCACTTTAAGTATCTCACACTAAAGCTTTAGAAGTTAGATGAGAGGTGAATATTTTTTTCACCTTTATTTGACCTTATTTTGGCGATAACCTCTGTAACTTTTGTTTTAGCTCAATTTGGCTAGTACCATTGGATAGCCCTGACTGAGAGATTCAATTTGAATACAAATTTTCTGGGGTTAAGAATCTTCCTCTGGATTTTAGATGAGAGGTGAAAATTAAGGTTTATGCTCAGCACCAACTTTGAGCAGTAATAACTTTGCTATTCTTTGCCCTATTATTATTGTACTTGCATATTTGGAAAGAGGTGAGTTTCCTCTTTCCTTTGATACCTTTTGAGCTGATGTGGCTCAGCTCCATGTTCTGGTGGTATCTTAGCTTTACCATTGGTTTATGGCATATTGCTGTCATGCTTGTGCTCTGGTTTTGAGTCACAGGCTGACAATCTGAAAAAAAAATGAGAAGTTGATATAGTAGCTTAAAAGGTTTAGCCTGATTTTCTCTTTTTATCACTGGAAGGATTTGTCCAAATGCACCTAAAATAGATATAGGATTTCTTACAAAAGCCCCATCAGAGCCCATCATATCTTTAGAAGGTGTATCCACAAAGCTAAATCCATATTTATGGATAATTGGTGCTGTATCCAAAAGAAAAAAGACTTTTTTATTACCAAGGTTTCCTTTTTTTATCCTTGCTAATTGACTATTTTAATCTTGATCAAAGTGCCAATGGAATGACAAATGTTTTCTGGGAGTTCAGGCCATACATCAAATTCATAAAAGCCATACCCAATAGAAAAAACTATCTTTATTAATATTCAAGAAAAAACCTTTATATATCATAAAAAAAACTCCCACCTGAAGAGGCACATTCAATATATAAAGAACAAAGTGATAAGATTTTAGCCAAAATTCATTCATAAGTTTTATTTAGAACTCCTACTGGATTATATTTAGAGGAAACTTACCTCTTCCTTTGAAAAAAAGAATTAATGGTACTAAAGACCGGTTTTCATGACGTGCCCATTGAATTAATTTTAGCCAACTCTATCTGTTGTAATTAAATTTTCAAGTGACATTCAAGAAAATAATTTGAATTTGTAGTTTGACCTATGACACAGGAATAATGTAAAAAATCATGGAATGATTTTTTAATAACATGGCTATTTTGCAAAAGAACAGGCTTGATTGGTGCAATGAATCATATTCCATTCCAAATCTTCCACCATTTCAAAAAATGATTTTTCAAAAAAAGGTCAAGGTTTAGATAGCTCACAAAATTCAAGGAGGATTACAAAAGGCATCCCAAGTGCCCTTCAGAAGATGTTTTAAATTTTTCTTGTAAGCTTTTGCTGAGATATTCATCTATCTGAATAAGACCCAGCCCCACTATTGCTAAATCAAATGCATCCATTCATAGTTCTCAGGAACTAAAAATATTTGGCACCTGATAATTTGGAAGGAATAAGTCTCAAGACCAAATTACTAGCATTCCCAGTATATAGTACTTAATTAAAAAGAAATACTGTTTATTTTGGTTTCTCCAGCATTGTTAATTTTATATTAATGAGAATTGAGCTTTTTGGAATATTAATTAATTTAATTGAAGGAGAAATATTGTGTAAGGGTTTTTTTCTTCCTCACCAGGTTGTAAAGTAATTTGAAGTTTAGGTGCCACCCTCAATCTTGCAGGATGATGATTTGGTATATTCATATATGAAAATATAGATTATGGATACAAAAAACTAATCCAATACCAAACATTCTTCATGAAGCTTGTAGAGCAGTAACCCACGTTGAATTTAAAAAATTTAAAGTTTAGTTTTCACACTAATTGACTTCAACCACTATTCTATCATTGCCCTTGTAAATATATTTGTCAAGATATTTAGTTTCTCTAATCTCAGAGAAAATATCTGAATTGATACTATAATCCAAATTGACACAAAGAAGAATATTATAAAGAAAGAAACAAAGAGTTATCCAAAATACTCCATAAGTCTTTGAAGATTACTTAATTATCATGTCTTTTTATAAATGGAGTATGCGCATTCCAGTATTGAGGTTTGATCATAGTAAAGAATGGGATATATCTTCGAAAATTTTTAATCAATAATAAAAGATTTTCTTCTTTTCATAGAGCCAGATGGTCTATGTATCACTTGTTCCATGGATTTTATGTACAAAGGTGGCTATAAGCACTTGTCTTGTATTTCAACCAATATTAAGCTATGATATTCATCTGCTGACTTTGGTCTATCAGAAGGGTGAATTATCAAAAGAATATGTGCATAGAGGAATAATTGTTTTCGCAATTCAATAACATGTGTGCATGTCATAACCCTTCCATCAAAACGCTTGCTGAATAAATCATTAAATAAAACTTTTACTTTTTTATTTAAGACCCGCATGAGAATATCAGAAATATCTGAGGTACTTTAACCATTATGTGACTGATTTGTTTAGGCCATTCAGTTTTTAAAGTCATTGTTATTAGAAGTTTAATATTCATCAAAATTAACGCCAGGAACATAACATCCTCTTTGAATGTCTTCATGCCCTTAGGGAAGCGAATGAATAAAGAAAGAAAGGAAATACTTCTTCCTAAATCTTTAGCATTCATCAACACATAAGAAATAAAATAAAGAACGGCCTGGAAGTGATTAAATCTGATATGTTTGTGATTAAATTGAATTTATGAAAGCCTATATGGCTTAATCTAAAGATATTTCCGAAATAAAAATACACACCAATGCATAAAAGAATGCCTCCAACTGCAAAATTCCAAGTGTTTTTCATGGTAAGCTGCAAATGGACCCTTGGGATTAGATTGCTTCAAATGAGTTATCCAGCCCAATTCTCCATGAGGATACAATATTGAATAATTCAGAGGGTCATATTCTTTCTTTATTTCTGATGAATTTCTGACTGGAGCATCCATTTGATGGACGATTATTTTTATAGACCTAATTGCTTGAGCCTAATTAACTAAAAGAAGCTTTCAGAAACATATCAATGAAAGAAAAAATGAATTACTTTCCAACAATACATACTCCAGCCATCTGTTCTGAAACAGGATTATTATAAACACTTTGGTTAACATAGAAAGAAACATATTCTATTGATATTGATGTTTTCCGTAATTAAAAAAACTCTTATAAGCACGTTAACTATATAAAAAAGCTTTCTTGTTGATTTATCATTGATTTAACTTATTTTATCATGTTTAAATCAAGAATCTTACCCAAAATATTTCTTTTATTCAGCGCGTTTGGAGTATAATATATATAAATCTGAAGAGATTTTATATAAGAATTTTTTGGGAACATTCCACCAGTTCGATGATTGAAGACCACATTTACCTTAAAGGTATGAAATTCTCTTTCTGAATTTCTAAAAGAATGTTCCAAACTTAATCGCAATAAAATGAAAGAAAAATTGGCATTGAAAAATCTTATATTTTCAATGAACTTCTTGTCTCTTGCTTTAATAACAGCAGTTTACCCATTTAAAATCCTTAATAATTCTTGAGGGGGTTTATCATTTTACTTTTGTGTTTCAATTGGAAAAACAGTTAATATTTCTTCCAAATTCAAAGATTAATCCCACACACTTTTGAATTTTTTTTGGACTTTCCAGCTTGAGTTGAGTAAAGTCTCTTAGTTACTTCCAATTACAAGCTTATAGAGTAGAGTCCCTATTCAAAACCCCTGAATCCAATCTCAAAATATCCCTCCAATTGCAATTCTTCTTATAATATCTGAGCTAATCAGCATCTAAACTGATGATTGATTGTACACCCTTCAATAAAAATTGAGTTAGACAACAAAACTGAATAAATTAAACAAACAAAGAATACCAAGTTATTGATTTCCATTTGCTCTCTATGCCTTTGTTTTCTTGCAAAGCTTAGATGCCTCCTCCTGAAATACATAAATTTATTTCCTAATAATTTCAAATGGCTCATCAAATTTAAGCAAAGATAACAACACAATTAATTGAATTAAATAACCTTCAGATTAATTTTTGAGTAGAACCAATGTTTTTGAATTAGTTGGAACTAAAAGAATATCAGAAAAACTTGATTAACTGATATTTCTATTAGTTAAAGGATTCTCAGAATGCATATTTGAGCTCCAATATAAATTCTTTCAATTTTGCAAAAATAACTTCAAAAAATAACTCTAAAAATTTTGAAACCTTATAATTTAACTGTATGGGATAGAATCCCACAATACAACTTGGTTTGGAATCATGGTCTTAAATCCTTGATAGCTTTGTCAGTTTTGAAGATAAAATGCTCAAAGTGGGTCTAATTGTAGAAACAAGTGAGCTTAACAAGAATGTTACCCCTTTGTTACACTTTTGCTTCAGTATGAGAAACATTTACAGGCTTGAAGTATTTTTTTACTTCCTGAAAAATGATACTTTTCTTATCTTAAGATAAAAGTGCTGATAGCTTATGAAATTTTAGAGATACAGGAATAAGGGGTTTTTTTATGTATACTTGCTGTAGCCCTTGCAGAAAAGATGTCACCTTATAAGTCTATTATCAAAGCTTTAGAAGGTAGATGGGAGGTAGAAATGGGAAGAATTTACTTTATCACTCGGAATAGTAGTGGAATGCTATATTTTTGTCCAGTGAGGCTACATTCTTGAAGCCAGTATAATTTGATAGCCTTTCTTGAGAGAATTAATTAGATACCCCACATGATTGCTCTGTAATTAAAACTCAAGATTAAAATTCATGCCCAGAAAGGTTGTACCGCGTTGATAGCATAGTTGATCATTATGGGTTTGTGATTAGAATCATGTTTTCCTAAAGGGGAGGGTTTCCTCTTTCAAAAAGGTACATGTACAGTATTCAATTTTGGAGATCCAATCTTGATAAATATGAAATCATTTCTCCTTTATTTTTTTTAATAAAGGAAAAAGATGTGTGTTCCACTCCTTAAATAGAGTGCAATATTTTATTCTCTTTTAGGCATCATTCTTGTACTCTGTTTTTGAGTCACAAATCAAAATCCAAGGTTCTTAAGAAACAAAATGCAGGTTATGGACATAAATCAAAATTTGAAACCTCCTTGAGAATGGACGTTTTTCATGAAATAAGCTCTTCAGTATTTAGAGATAAAAGTGAGTTCACTTTATGGAGGATCTTTGAAATATAAAGGAAAAATTTCATTAATATATCCTTCATGTTTTGAAAAAACTGATAACAAGAAAATTTGTTTATGATATATCTATGATATTTAATCTATTAAGAAGAATGAAATAATCAAAACTTTGTATAATTAACTCTTTGAGTATCCAGTTTTTCTTATGGTAATATTTATCTCCAATTTTTATCATTAATAAGTTTGACCTTATGATAAAAGTATTTTTATATTATTGATGATGATGTTGTTAATATCATTATTAGTTGAAAAAACATAAATTTTCAAATGATAATTTTCCATGGGTAACAAATATTTTTATTTGAATTCATTCATAGTTGAAATATTAATTTATTAGTATTGTTATTTATTTATTTATTTATTTATCTATTTATTTATGTATTTATTTATCTATTTATTAATCTATTTATTTATCTATTTATTTATCTATTTATTGATCTATTTATTTATCTATTTATTTATCTATTTATTTATCCATTTATTTATCTATCTATTTATCTATTGATTTATCTATTAACTTATCTATTTATTTATGTATTTATATATATATTTATTTATCTATTTATTTATCTACTTATTTATATATTTATTGATCTATTTATTTATCTATTTATTTATCTATCTATTTGTCTATTTATTTATCTATTTATTTATCTATTTATCCCTCTATTTATCTATCTATTTATCTATCTATCTATTTATCTATTAATTCATCTATTTATTTATCCATTTATTTATCTATTTCTTCATCTATTTATTTATCTATTTATTTATCTATTTATTTATCTATTTATTTATCTATTTATTTATCTATTTATTTATCTATTTATTTATCTATTTATTTATCTATTTATTTATCTATTTATTTATCTATTTATTCATCTATTTATTTTTCTATTTATTTTTCTATTTATTTTTCTATTTGTTTATCTATTTAATTATCTATTTATTTATCTATTTAGTTATCTACTTATTTATCTATTTATTTATCTATTTATTTAGTTATTTATTAATCTATTTAGTTATCTATTTATTTATATATATATTTATTGATTTATTTATCTATTTATTTATCTATTTATTTATTTATCTATTTATTTATCTATTTATTTATCTATTTATTCATCTATTTATTTATCCATTTATTTATCTATTTCTTCATCTATTTATTTATATATTTATTTATTTATCTATTTATTTATCTATTTATTTATCTATTTCTTTATCTATCTATTTATCTATTATTTATCTATGTACTTATCTATTTATTTATCTATTTCTCTATCTATTTATTTATCTATGCATTTATCTATTTATTTATCTATTTATGTATCTATTTATTTATCTATTTCTTTATCTATCTATTTATTTATTTATCTATGTATTTATTTATTTATCTATGTATGTATTTATTTATCTATTTCTTTATCTATCTATTTATTTATTTATCTATGTATGTATTTCTTTATCTATGTATGTATTTATTTATCTATTTATTTATCTATTAACTTATCTATTTATTTATCTATTCATTTATTTATATATTTATTTATTTCTCTATGTATGTATTTATTTATCTATTTAATTATCTATTAGCTTATCTATTTATCTATTTATATATCTATTTATTTATCTATTTATTCATCTATTTATCCATCTATTTATCTATCTATCTATTTATCTATTTATTCATCTATTTATTTATCCATTTATTTATCTATTTCTTCATCTATTTATTTATATATTTATTTATCTATTTATTTATCTATTTATTTATCTATTTATTTATCTATTTATTTATCTATTTATTTATCTATTTATTTATCTATTTATTTATCTATCTATTTATCTATTTATTTATATATTTATTTATCTATTTATTTATCTATTTATTAATCTATTTATTTATCTATTTATTTATCTATTTATTTATCTATTTATTGATCTATTTATTTATCTATTTATTTATCTATTTATTTATCTATTTATTTATCTATTTATTTATCCATTTATTTATCTATCTATTTATCTATTGATTTATCTATTAACTTATCTATTTATTTATGTATTTATATATATATTTATTTATCTATTTATTTATCTACTTATTTATATATTTATTGATCTATTTCTTTATCTATTTATTTATCTATTTATTTATTTATCTATTTATCTATTTATTTATCTATTTATTTATCTATTTATTTATCTATTTATTTATCTATTTATTTATCTATTTATCCCTCTATTTATCTATCTATTTATCTATCTATCTATTTATCTATCTATTTATCTATTTATTCATCTATTTATTTATCCATTTATTTATCTATTTCTTCATCTATTTATTTATCTATTTATTTATCTATTTATTTATCTATTTATTTATCTATTTATTTATCTATTTATTTATCTATTTATTTATCTATTTATTCATCTATTTATTTTTCTATTTATTTATCTATTTGTTTATCTATTTAATTATCTATTTATTTATCTATTTAGTTATCTACTTATTTATCTACTTATTTATCTATTTATTTAGTTATTTATTAATCTATTTAGTTATCTATTTATTTATATATATATTTATATATTTATTTATCTATTTATTTATTTATCTATTTATTTATCTATCTATTTATTTATCTATTTATTCATATATTTATTTATCCATTCATTTATCTATTTCTTCATCTATATATTTATATATTTATTTATTTATCTATTTATTTATCTATTTATTTATCTATTTATTTATCTATTTATTTATCTATTTATTCATCTATTTATTCATCTATTTATTTATCCATTTATTTATCTATTTCTTCATCTATTTATTTATATATTTATTTATTTATCTATTTATTTATCTATTTATTTATCTATTTCTTTATCTATCTATTTATCTATTTATTTATCTATTTATTTATCTATTTATTTATCTATTTCTCTATATATTTATTTATCTATACATTTATCTATTTATTTATCTATTTATTTATCTATTTATTTATCTATTTATTTATCTATTTATTTATCTATTTATTTATCTATTTATTTATCTATTTATTCATCTATTTATTTTTCTATTTATTTTTCTATTTATTTTTCTATTTATTTTTCTATTTGTTTATCTATTTAATTATCTATTTATTGATCTATTTAGTTATCTACTTATTTATCTATTTATTTATCTATTTATTTAGTTATTTATTAATCTATTTAGTTATCTATTTATTTATATATATATTTATTGATTTATTTATCTATTTATTTATCTATTTATTTATTTATCTATTTATTTATCTATTTATTTATCTATTTATTCATCTATTTATTTATCCATTTATTTATCTATTTCTTCATCTATTTATTTATATATTTATTTATTTATCTATTTATTTATCTATTTCTTTATCTATCTATTTATCTATTATTTATCTATGTACTTATCTATTTATTTATCTATTTCTCTATCTATTTATTTATCTATGCATTTATCTATTTATTTATCTATTTATGTATCTATTTATTTATCTATTTCTTTATCTATCTATTTATTTATTTATCTATGTATTTATTTATTTATCTATGTATGTATTTATTTATCTATTTCTTTATCTATCTATTTATTTATTTATCTATGTATGTATTTCTTTATCTATGTATGTATTTATTTATCTATTTATTTATCTATTAACTTATCTATTTATTTATCTATTCATTTATTTATATATTTATTTATTTCTCTATGTATGTATTTATTTATCTATTTAATTATCTATTAGCTTATCTATTTATCTATTTATATATCTATTTATTTATCTATTTATTCATCTATTTATCCATCTATTTATCTATTTATTCATCTATTTATTTATCCATTTATTTATCTATTTCTTCATCTATTTATTTATATATTTATTTATCTATTTATTTATCTATTTATTTATCTATTTATTTATCTATTTATTTATCTATCTATTTATCTATTTATTTATATATTTATTTATCTATTTATTTATCTATTTATTAATCTATTTATTTATCTATTTATTTATCTATTTATTTATCTATTTATTGATCTATTTATTTATCTATTTATTTATCTATTTATTTATCTATTTATTTATCTATTTATTTATCCATTTATTTATCTATCTATTTATCTATTGATTTATCTATTAACTTATCTATTTATTTATGTATTTATATATATATTTATTTATCTATTTATTTATCTACTTATTTATATATTTATTGATCTATTTCTTTATCTATTTATTTATCTATCTATTTATTTATCTATTTATCTATTTATTTATCTATTTATTTATCTATTTATTTATCTATTTATTTATCTATTTATTTATCTATTTATCCCTCTATTTATCTATCTATTTATCTATCTATCTATTTATCTATCTATTTATCTATTTATTCATCTATTTATTTATCCATTTATTTATCTATTTCTTCATCTATTTATTTATCTATTTATTTATCTATTTATTTATCTATTTATTTATCTATTTATTTATCTATTTATTTATCTATTTATTCATCTATTTATTTTTCTATTTATTTATCTATTTGTTTATCTATTTAATTATCTATTTATTTATCTATTTAGTTATCTACTTATTTATCTACTTATTTATCTATTTATTTAGTTATTTATTAATCTATTTAGTTATCTATTTATTTATATATATATTTATATATTTATTTATCTATTTATTTATTTATCTATTTATTTATCTATCTATTTATTTATCTATTTATTCATATATTTATTTATCCATTCATTTATCTATTTCTTCATCTATATATTTATATATTTATTTATTTATCTATTTATTTATCTATTTATTTATCTATTTATTTATCTATTTATTCATCTATTTATTCATCTATTTATTTATCCATTTATTTATCTATTTCTTCATCTATTTATTTATATATTTATTTATTTATCTATTTATTTATCTATTTATTTATCTATTTCTTTATCTATCTATTTATCTATTTATTTATCTATTTATTTATCTATTTATTTATCTATTTATTCATCTATTTCTCTATATATTTATTTATCTATACATTTATCTATTTATTTATCTATTTATTTATCTATTTATTTATCTATTTATTTATCTATTTATTTATCTATTTATTTATCTATTTATTTATCTATTTCTTTATCTATCTATTTATTTATTTATCTATGTATTTATTTATTTATCTATGTATGTATTTATTTATCTATGTATGTATTTATTTATCTATTTCTTTATCTATCTATTTATTTATTTATCTATGTATGTATTTCTTTATCTATGTATGTATTTATTTATCTATTTCTTTATCTATCTATTTATTTATTTATCTATGTATGTATTTCTTTATCTATGTATGTATTTATTTATCTATTTATTTATCTATTAACTTATCTATTTATTTATCTATTTATTTATCTATTCATTTATTTATCTATTTATTTATTTCTCTATGTATGTATGTATTTATTTATCTATTTATGTATCTATTTAATTATCTATTTAGTTATCTATTAACTTATCTATTTATCTATTTATATATCTATTTATTTATCTATTTATTCATCTATTTATCCATCTATTTATCTATCTATCTATTTATGTATTTATTCATCTATTTATTTATCCATTTATTTATCTATTTCTTCATCTATTTATTTATATATTTATTTATCTATTTATTTATCTATTTATTTATCTATTTATTTATCTATCTATTTATCTATTTATTTATTTATTTATTTATTTATTTATTTATCTATTTATTTATCTATTTATTTATCTATTTATTTATCTATTTATTTATCTATTTATTTATCTATTTATTTATCTATTTATTTATCTATTTATCTATCTATTTATTTGTCTATTTATTTATCTATTTATTTATCTATTTATTTATCTATTTATTTATCTATTTGTTTATCTATTTAATTATCTATTTATTTATCTATTTATTTATCTATTTAATTATCTACTTATTTATCTATTTACTTGTCTATTTATTTATCTATTTATTTATTTATTTATATATATATTTATTTATCTATTTCTTTATCTATTTATTTATCTATTTATTTATCTATTTACTTATCTATTTAGTTATCTATTTATTTATCTATTTATTCATCTATTTATCCATATATGTATCTATCTATTTATTTATCTATTTATTCAGCTGTTTATTTATCCATTTATTTATCTATTTCTTCATCTATTTATTTATCTATTTATCAATCTATTTAGTTATTTATTTAGTTATCTATTTAATTATCTATTTATTTATCTATTTAGTTATCTATTTATTTATCTATTTATTTATCTATTTATCCATATATTTATCTATCTATTTATTTATCTATTTATTCAGCTGTTTATTTATCCATTTATTTATCTATTTCTTCATCTATTTCTTCATCTATTTATTTATCTATTTATTTATCTATTTATTTATCTATTTATTTATCTATTTATTTATCTATTTATTTATCTATTTATTAATCTATTTAGTTATTTGTTTAGTTATCTATTTAATTATCTATTTATTTATCTCTTTATTTATCTATTTAGTTATCTATTTATTTATATATTTAGTTATCTATTTATTTATCTATTTATCCATATATGTATCTATCTATTTATTTATCTATTTATTCAGCTGTTTATTTATCCATTTATTTATCTATTTCTTCATCTATTTCTTCATCTATTTATTTATCTATTTATTTATCTATTTATTTATCTATTTATTTATCTATTTATTTATCTATTTATTTATCTATTTATTTATCTATTTATTTATCTATTTATTTATCTATTTATTTATCTATTTATTTATCTATTTATTTATCTATTTATTTATCTATTTATTAATCTAATTAGTTATTTATTTAGTTATCTATTTGATTATCTATTTATTTATCTATTTATTTATCTATTTATTTATCTATTTATTTATCTATTTACTTATCTATTTATTTATCTATTTATTTATCTATTTATCTATCTATTTATCTATTTATTTATCTATTTCTCTATCTATTTATTTATCTATTTGATTATCTATTTAATTATCTATTAACTTATCTATTTATCTATTTATATATCTATTTATATATTTATTTATTTATCTATTTATTTATCTATTTATTTATCTATTCATTTATCTATCTATTTATTTATTTATTTATTTATTTATTTATTTATTTATCTATTTATTCATTCATTTATTTATTTATCTATTTATCTATCTATTCATCTATTTATTTATTTATTTATTTCATTAGGTTTATTTTGAATAACAATCTTATCTTATAATATTTTCAATTAACCTTATAAATGATAAAAATGATTTTTACACTAAAAAGAAATTATCAAAAAAAATCTACTTTGATTCAATTCTAATGATATTATTTATAATAAGAATATTAATAATAAATTTTGTCTATAAATATTGAAAACTTATATATTCTTATTTTTAGTTAGATCTTATAATGTCAATTTTTAAAAAAAGAATTCCTTGAAAATAAAAAAATAATAAGAATTATGATAATTTTAGAATAGATGATTCACCTTTTTCTGTTTCTCTTTAGATGAAGTAAAAAAGGAATTTTTTTTGTAATAATGGTTTTAATACTTGAGAATTTGAGGGGTAATTGTTGATAATTTTTTGAGATATTTGTTTATACTATTATCAAAGTACAGAAAAACTTCTTATCTTGGAAAAATAATTTCTTTTTTTAATTAATTTTTGTGGAGTGTTTCTTCAAATATTTTTATTCACACGGAATTATATTTTTTTTGAATTTCTATGGATCTCATTTAATTATAAAACTGCTTTTTTTTTTTTTGAGATTATTTGTTATAAGGCTGATGGGCTCATTATTTTCCAAGATCCATTTATCCATTAATTTTGGAATTGGATTCTCTGAATCTTCGTTAGATCCTACATGGAATAAATTACATGAAAGGGAATCTATTTTCATGTTGATGTGCCCTGAAGTATAGTTTGTGGAATCCAGAATAAGGACTTTGTCCCAATATTGATTTACAACTCATTTCCAATTTTTTTCATTTAAATTATCCCATTGTTTTGGTTTGATGTAGAAGAAAAATCTAATCAAAAGTTTTGAATTAGCAGCAGAAAAGCTGTGATGAGAGAAGAATAGTGAATAGGTTACCTATAGGTGAACGAAAAATGATTGTATGAGTAACAAATATTGGAAAAGATAATATCAATTCAGAATGAAGAGAATGGGAATATAAAATTTTAGCTGATAATTATCAAGGTGACAGGTAGATGAATCGCTTCCTTAATAATTAGAAAACTAGAAGCTTCAGTGAAAATTGGGAAATCAACTGATTAATTATTTGTAGTGGCTTATTACTATATAAGATAGACAATATAATAGATTATTGTTTTTCTTATTTAATTACTAAAAATTACTAAAAATATTTCTTTCTTCAAATTATTACTTATCTAGTTTATTTGTACAATCTATGGAGGAGTCAAGGTACTTTCTTTGTTTATTTAGCTAGTTAATATGCTGACAAATGATGGAGTTTTTTTTTGAGTCAAAAGAGTCATAGAAATTATTCATATTTTATACATTATTTGTTTATACTTACTATAAAATAAGTCAGGCAAAGACTATACTTATCTCATGTTGATAATTTGTTCTACATGTTGACGTTGTTTTTATTTAGTATTATTGATTATTGGTTTAAAATATTACTCATAGAAATTATAAAGTCATTAATTACAACTCCTCATTGTACAAAAAACAGGAATTGGAACTTTGATTCCAGAACTGAATATTATACGGACCAAGAGTACAGTGTTGATAAAAAGTAGTTAACAGTGGTTGAGTAGTTCTTTCCTACTCCTGTAGCTATAAGTAAGACCCTCCACAAGATATAGTAAGGGTGTCACTTTGAACCACAATCTATTACTTCACAAAGGAACATAATTATCGATTAAAATTGAAGTATTTTATTTTGACAACTGAGGCAAGCAAGGAGTCTTCTCTAAGTAGAAGAAAGTATATGAGAGAACTCCGTTCTATTTATGAGGTATGGCCCCTGTAACCTTGAAGAGCTCAGTGACCCGTTTAGGAGCATAATTAAGCTTTTGGATTGATAGTAACTTAGTTCAGGGACAAAGGAAATGAAAACTAGCTCAGCAATTTAGAAGTAAACTGTTCTCTTAACATAAACATCTAAAACAAATCTATTGCAGCGTCCAGGTGAAAATGAAAAGAGTGGAAAACTGTTGTAAATTAGTTTTTTGTCCTAGATATCTATAGAAATGGCGATTCTAAAGATTAATTATTCCAACAATTTCAAGTAGAATGAAAATCATAATTGTTAGCCTGTTTTCTCATTCAAGTCAATAATTAAAGCAGCTCTCTAGAGATTTCTACTTTCTCATTTGAAAAGAGTACTTCCAGATGAAAAGTATCCCCATATAAAAGTAAATATCTCTATTAATTCAGCTCTTGAAATGTATAGGTGAATGATCATCTAAAGCTATAATTCATACTAGGGGCACTACAAGCTTATCGGCCGGGAAGGATTGGTTAATATGACGAGAGGTCTAGCTTATACTTCGGTTCAGAACATCACAGACATATCGGGGTAATCTAAGGATAAAAATAAAAATTCCTCCCAATATCATTCATTGATTGAGCTGACGGGGTTTATTGCTAAAAGTTTTTTTTCTTGTTTTATCATGCGACTTGATCTTGGCGCCTGTATTCTAGGAAATCCCGGACATTCGTAAACGTCTAAAATATCTGGCAGCGAAGTCTGGTCTCGAGCTCCCATAAGCTTTTGATATATCCACAAAGCTCTGTCGTTAATAAACTCTTTAAATGTCACTTTTAAGTTTCCGGTGTTACATCTGTTCAAATCCGGGTATAATTCTTGCACGGGAGAAGAGAGAAGCCAAATATGTGTAAAATCCCACGCAAGGCTATGATGGTCGTCCGGCTTACGTCGTTTAGTTTCATGAAGGTCATTCCTAATTTGTTCAATGATTGTCTCCAAGCCCTCAGGAGGGTTTTCTCCTGAAAGAGCTAATTCCCAAATGTTTTTGTAGTCTTCGAACGCCTTTGATTGAATTCCCTGCAGCTTTTCTGGTGTGAATAAAGCTTTATCAAAAATGTTATTGATTATTCGAATGTGAGTTAGGATTATTGAGATAACACTTGTTGTTTTTTCAATTCTCTTCTGAGCAATTTTTATGATTGCGGCAAATTTGAGTCTTAAACTTTTCGTTTTTAAGCTGATGATAAGCTCATCAATCGGGACTTGGAATTTTGAGAGATGCGTTATTTCAAGCAATCCTAAACTCTCTTTTGCAAGACGAATAGCTTCCCACCGTTGTTCTCTCTTTGGGAGTTTGAAATAAGGCAAATAATTCGTTCCTTTCCAAATATCGTAACCCTCGAAGTCACTTTGTAATAGCGTAGTTTCCGGTTCGATCTGGAGTAAGGTACCAAAGTTGCCTTTCATTGAATATAGCGAAATAGAAGATTCTGAGATACCACAAGGCTCATGACTTGAGCATTTTTTTTTGAGAAATCCGCCCTACTTACCTGCATTTCAGACACTTTGGACTGTAGTGCTGCGAGTCGTATTTGTATTTCATTTTTTTTGCTACCTTTTTTGGGAAGTTGGAAGTTTTTAAGGCCTTGCAAGTAGGATGAGCGTCTAGATTTTGCGGGTCTAACATCCTCTAGCAATGTGGCTGTATGTGGGTGAGTCACTACGGCATTCTTAAGAAGATCTGCTTTTCCATGGCGAGATAGAGGGCCTGAATGAGGTTGGTTTGACTGGATTCCACTGGCATCATGGCAATTTGACGGACTCAAGACTGGGTGTGGGTTATTTTGGACCAGAGGGTGGTTGTAGACTATCCAATGTTGAAACTCCCATGGATGTTGGTTGGGAATTGGCTCTCCTGAAACAAGAGGTTTGTTCAGCGTGTTGAGTAAATCAAGTTCAACCAACTTGTTTTCCTTGCAATCTCCTGGTACTTGATTCGCATGACGGCAGCTAGTCGAGTAACCATTCTGAGCCAGGTCAGCAAAGTCTTGTTGATTGTGATATGTTGGTATCTCGTTTGGGTGATGGAGGCTTGTTGGAATCCAGTTACCTTGACACGGTTTTACGAAGATTCGGAGGAAAAACAAAGGAAACAAAGCAACATGGCCAAGTTGACTCATCAAAGATTTTGAAGTTTGAGGAGCGTAAAGAAGTTATCTGAGGAAATCACTTCATAGAAAGAAGCGCAAACTGCTAATGCGTAAGCGTCCTTCAACAAATTCCACAATTCTAAGCTGAATGCCAAAGCATTTTGTTTGGGACGAAGATTTCAAGATATGTCGCGAAAAAAACTATCAAAATGGGAACTTGGCGAACGAATTTGACATTAAATATAGAATTGTAACTCAGACGGGCAGCATTGCAATGAGTGACACGAATGAATCTCAGCTTTTTAGGGCACAGTGCACACTAAAACTCCATGCTCACGGTGCGTTGTGCCCCTTGCAGTAGCCCAAAAGCAGTAGCATTAGCCTTGGCTGAGTTTTCTCTATTATCTGGAAGTTTCATGATTTTCTTAATCCTCTGTTTTTCTTTCAAATAAACTAGCGAATTCGGGGAAAGGGGTAATTTTTTGTGCCTCCCAACTCTCACCTAGCTCTTCTCGCATTTCGGAATCCAGGCGTAGATCAAAACAAGTGACAGAATAAGGGAGGCGCCATCGTTGCACATGTCCGGTCTGGCAACTGCCGTTAACGAAAGTTTCATGTAAAGCCGTAGGGGTATGGCTGGCGGTACCCCTAATCTCCGTGCCTGACATAGCTGGTTCACCTTAAAAATTTGTAGAACAGCGCAAGCGTACACAAAAGTTTGACTAAGGTCGGACGGGGTCGTCAGAGGACGGCTGAGACAGTGCTAGACCAGGAATCTCAAACTTCCAAGTCAAAGGAAGCTCCCAGGACTGATCCTGGTCGAGGTTTACCTCCCCAAACCTCCAGGTGAAGCTTACACACTGAAAATACGAGCTGCATTTCAATATCAGATTTAGATGATGGAATAGCAGGTTTTTTGGTCAAAAGAACAAAGAGTTTGTCAACATTAAGAATTTTGTAAGGAAATAGATTTTCTCTGTCAAAAAATGCTGCTTTTCTACGGAAAAAAAATTAACAAAAAGGAAATTTTACAAAAAAAAACCAAATTCACAAGCCCAAAGAGAAAAAAAACAGTTGTTTAAGAGATAAATGCATTTTTTCGTAAAAAAAAACAACAAATTGATAAAAAAAACACTCAAAAAATATTCTTTTCAAATGAAAGAAAATGTATTCTTTTTTCAACAAAATAATTTTCTATTGGCCAGTTTTCAAATTGTATTGCTCATTTGAGGTATGTTTTGTGGGTAGAATAAGCAAAATAAAGCTTGATTTCCCATGTTCAAGAAAGATGGCAGAATGACTTAGGCCTTTATTTATGACTCACACAACATTTTGTTCCAAGACGTGGTTTCCTGGATTAATTTCGCATAATTTTTGCTATGATTCAACACTTATTTCATATCTTAGGAAGGTTACGTACATGCCATCACAATTAGAAAAAGGAAAAATCGAATTCCAAATATATAGACACAGGTACCTTTGTGTTTTTTTATTGATATTAAAAATATTGGTTCTCTTAGAAATGGTTTTATTTCGCCTAATTGAGTGCAGTTTTACTAATTCCACATTTTTGGAATAATATGAGCTTTCCATCACCATCTTGAAGGATTATATGTACTCTAAAAACATTTTTGGGTCAGCTTAGGTAACACAATTGACAATGGGGAGTTAATTTATTAAAAAATGGGCTTTCATTTCTCAAAATCAGGTATTTATTCAAATATCAAAATTATATATTGATTTTTGCAGGTTAATGAGATATCAATATTGAGCTTGGATTAGAAAGTATAAGTAACTTGGATTACACAAAAATGATCACCTATTTATTAAATTCTTTCAGATCTATAGTTTTTTTCCGTCATTAAAATAAAAGTGGAGGTTTTAATAAATCCCAATAAATAAGATTTTTGATTTTGTGATTTTTAATTGAAATCATCATAGAAATGGAAATAAGCTTTTTTTCTCAATTTCATGTAATTTTTTATGAGATTCAATTTAAATTTAACATCTTAAAGCAGTACAATCAAGATGATAATATTGACGAACCCATATGAAAGAATAATTGTATAATCTCATAATTTGAGTGATAATTTGAACCACTTTCAACTCACAAGCAGAGATTTCTTTGTCAGATTGAGTGTATAAATTAGCTTTGAAATGGTAAATAACAGGTATGACTATGACTTTTGTCAGCCTGTGACTCAAAACCAGAGCACAAGCATGACGGCCAAAATACCATAAACCAATGGTATAGTCAAGATACCACCAAAACATGGAGCTGAGCCAAATCAGCTCAAAAAGTATCAAAAGAAAGAGGAAACTCACCCCTTTCTGAAAATATAACTCCCATCACCATAGGACAAAGAATAACAAAGTTATTCCTGAGCATAAACCTTAATTTTCACCTCTCATCTAAAATCTAGAAGGAGAGGCTTAACCCCATCAAATGGGTACTCAAAATGAATCTCTAAGCCAGGGCTATTCAATGGTACCAGCCAAACTAAGCTAGCACCAATATTACTGGAGTTATGGTCAATTTCAGGCCAAATAAGGGTGAACAAAACATTCAGCTCTCATCTAACTTCTACAGTTTTAGTTTGAGATACTTGAAGTGGGGTCTTTTTGGAAAGAGCACAATCAGAGATATCTGATGGTGTCATCCACTTCCCCATATCTCAACTACAGCAGAAGCTATGGGGCAAACAAGCTCAATACAGCTTTTTGCCTAAAACACGCATACATACAAAAATCTTGTACATGGCATACCTTTGCCATATTTAATGATAACCATATCAAATAAGGTACCATTGTGTAGAAGACATACAGGGCTACACACTGGTTCAGTTTTTAGGTTGATATCTCAAGAACTGACAAAGTTATAGCTGCTTTAAGGTCAAAATCCCACATTCTGACCAATACAGCCTTACCATGGGATAATATCCCATAACCATGAATATGAGGTGTCAAATAGACAAAGAAGCATGTTTTTACTTCAATAACTCATATTTCAGTCAATACTGGGGTCCCATACAGTTTCTGTACAGCATTCTACGCGTCATACACATCAGAATCAGGCTTTGAGGTCCTCAAATGAAAATTTTCACCCTGTATTGGTGAAAACCGCCCAGATGTGGTTTCAAAACCACATCTGAGCCCAATACAGGCTATACAGGCTGTTTGAAAACCACAAGCCAGTACCAGAAAGCAAAAAATCTTCACTTCCTCTATGTGGAAAGGTCTAGCACCTTTTACACCCCATTTCAGGATAAAAAGGAGGCTTTTCACAGCCAGAATTGTCTCCTCATCCTGCTCTTGAATAACCTACATAGTAAACTGTCAAAAAACAGTTTTACTCTTGGTTAATAATCAGGTATTATTATAAATCTTAATTATTGTAGTCTTTTATTATTGTAACCTAACAGATAAAGTTGCACCCAGGGATTTCAACAGCGCTCACCACCACTATATTACATATAGTAAAGCCCTTTTAATCTTAAATTAAATCATCTTAAACCCTTATAAATCTTTTGAAACCATTTTTACCATGTCACAAACATAGTTAAAGTTGTACTTAGCCTATTTACACCTTTATCATAGTTTCATCATGACAACTTTGACACAGAAAAATGGATTAAAATAGGCATTGGGGTATTAAAAAAGATAAAAAAATCACTAATACCACATCTATATCATAAAATACTAAGGGTTACTTCTATTTAAGACAGTATAACGATATAAGAAAAAGTTGTTAAGATAAGAGGAGGTTTTTACTAAGGAAAAAAGCCTCCTTTTTATCTAAAATTGGGGTGGAAAGAGTTGGTTCCTCCCTTTAAAGATTTATATATTCAATATCTTCATTCTTCTGGTTAAATGGTGGTTGAACAAAGCCAATACTACCTGTATTGGTGCTCAGATGTGGTTTTTGAAACCAAATCATAACCATTTTTCACCAATATAGGGTTGAAAGCTTCATGAATTTTAGGTTTTGGAATTTTCTAAAGGATAAGAAATATGTGAATATGTAAATAAAAAATCTATATAGCTTTATTTTGTCAAGATTTGAGTAATCAAAATATTGACATGATTTGAATGACTGTGATGCCTCATAACTTAATTGTATGTGAAATTATCACAAAATACCATGCTGTACCAGTTGGTGTAGGATGATAGTTAAAATATTATGATTAATAAATTGATGAAAATCTTTTTTATGGCTTTCAAATCTCATAACACAATTATCTGGGTTATTATTCCACAATACTCCATGTGAAGGTATTTTGTAGGATTGTAACCTGAAAGAATCAATAGGTTTTTTTTCTCTAAAGATACAGGACTCAAATTTTAGCAAAAAGTAAGCTCTTCAGGATTTTTAAGCTTTTACCTTTGCTTTAAATATGGAAAATGTAAGATTTTACTATAAAACAATAGGTAAATATTACCAATATTTTACTTATTGTACTATGAATGTCCTTATGAAATTAAAGAATAAGATAAAAATAACTATAATTATGGAGTAAAATCTTAAGATTATCAAATGCATAAATTAATGATAAATATATTATGAAGAACAATATAATACAGATAAATATATTAATAATTAATATTCAATATATTCATGGAACTTTATTATTGTTACAAACAAATGATAAAGGCCTGAAAAATTGGTTTTTTAATAATAAAAGACAATTAATAACAATAATATTACCAATATTAAAGCTTTATATTAATACAAATACTATTTATATTAATAAAAGAATTATTAAAAATAATAATAAAGAGAAAATAAACTACTTTTGATACTTAATATAAGAATTTTCAATTATTTTACACCTAAAAATGTAAATACAAATTATTCAAATTGTATTTACAATTCAAAATAAAAGAAATTACAAATATTCTTATTTTTTACATGAAATTGGAGATTTCAAAGAGAAATTTAACAAAAAAAAATCAAAAATTGTTCATTACAATAAATATCAAGTTAAGTATTTTAAATTCATAATAGTCTTATATAAAAAGAATAAATTTCTTACATTTGGTTTTGATAATTTAAGGTTTTTGTTGTGTTTGAGGGGGAAATAGAGGTAAAAAAAGTTCTATTTATATCAGAATCTTCCCTCCTAGAGTCCAGAAGGCTTCTAGCAGATGTGAACTGATATTATGCACTGGAATTGATCAGTGTTTTAAGGTTTAGTGATGATTACATCATAATTAAAGCATTTTATCTCATTATCATGGCATTATTTAGATTTATCACTATAATTATAAGTTTTTTGACATAATAGGCTTGAATGAAGTCTAAGCTTTGTGGATTTATTTGTTTTAATAATAATAAACTAGTATTAAGCACTTTTATAACACATCAATGTTAAACTTAAATTAATATTACAGTGAGTGATCATAAATGATCAATGTTAAGCTTAAACTTTGATCATGAATACCTTTTGAGTTATAAATGCTAAAGCCATTGAAAGAGTTAATTCTGATATCTTTTTATGTCATGATTATACTTTAAAGAACATTTTATTACATAATCAAAACTCTATTTTTAATAATTTTTCTTGTAACTCATCTTTTCTGTTGAAATTTACTATTTGAAGCTTCAACCCATGATTTCAAGGGGTTATACATTGAATATAATGATTAAAACTACATCATTCTTCAAGTATGAGCTATCAGAATCTGAGTATAACATTTTTCTTAAGTTTGGACCACTTTCACAACAAAATGGTTGTCACCTATAATGATTTTGTTCAATAAACCCTTAAAAGTTATAACCTTGTTTATAACTTGTCAAATAAAGTTCATATCTGTATTCTCACAGTAATTAGGTGGTAGATTTGATTTTTATCAAGATTTATATCATGTTTCTTTCAAGAGATACAAGCTAAAAACCATGAATATATGTGCTGATCATAAAAGTGCATATATTCAGGTTATTTCCTTAAGTATTGACTTTAAAGATTTTAAATAAAAATGTTATATGTTTAATGCTTCATGGGGAATCCAATAAGGAAATTAATTACAAATTTTAAATCATTTATTTCTGATATAATCAAGGATTTATGCTTTTTTATGGAATTTTTACTTATTGCTCAGCAAGTATTGTCTTTACAGATATGAAATAAAAATGTGATATATGTATTTTACCATGGTGAATCTGGGTATGCAATTAATTACAAATTTTTATTCATTATATTAAGAGTTAATCAAGAGTTTATACTTTTTCTGGCAATTTTTATTTATTTCAAGATAATAATTATTATCAGAATAAATATTGTAAAGTTGTTTTCTGACCTTTTTGGATACGTGTTCATATCTCAAAGGCTCACATTAACTACCACAAAAAGATATTATACTAAAATCTGATATAGTTAATTAGGGTATCATCCACTGTACTACCTCTTCATCAGACTTTATTAGTGATGAAGCTCAATAATTCTTAACTTTTCTATTCTTTGGGTATTCTTTCATGTCTGAACCTTTTACACAATTTATTGGAATTATTAATATCTTTCTCAAGTAGCCATTCATATTCTTGAGTTGGGGTTCTATGCCTTAAAAGGTATTCACTTTCTTTTTTGTGTCTTGTCCTCCTTTCTTTAAGAAATTTTACAGTTTTCTTTTCTTCTGCTTCTTCTAGAGGGGTAATTTTGAGTGGTTGTTCATTTCTTAGGGGAAATAACTCTTTATCACTTGAGCTGTAGGGCTTTATCAGACTTACAGGGAGAGTTGGGTGTTTATTCCTCAATCAACCTGTGAGTTCTGGTTGTACATCATTAGGACCATGTAATGCTCTTATCATAAATGGTCTTGCAAAGGAAATTTCTTTGGGCCTTTGATGTTATTGAAGCTTAGAGGTGATACTAAGACCAAGTATCCTAATTTAAAGTCAGGTGGATTGTGACTTTTGACCCTTCTTTCTTTTGCATATTTGAAAGAATCTTGCATACATCCATTGGCATGATGACTGGGTTTGTCAAGAATTATTTTGAAACTGCTTGCTTTTGGATTTATACCCACTAAATACCTTTTGAGAGTATCATAAGGGAGTCTTGTATTCCAAAATTTTTCTAGAATTTCTGGCATTTTTCCAGCTGAAGAATGAATTGATGTCTTATATGCACCAATCATGGGTAAAACCATCAGAGTCTTTAAATTATAGGCCATAAGCAAAGAATATTCTAATCATTTCCTCTAAAATTTATATTATTCATTCTGCTAAGCCATCTATTTGAGGGTGGTAAGCTCTTGACAATGATACATTTGTCCCAAACAAGCTTTAGAGATTTTTCCATAATGCTGAAGTGAAATTTGAATCTCTATCACTTATGATGTTTTGAAATAAGCCTGTATTACTAATGACTCTATTCCATAACATTATGACTATTTCCATAGCTGTTTCATTTTTTTGAAATAGTAAGAACATTGGGGTTTTGCTATACCTGTCAACTAGTACTAGGCATGCATTAAAACTCCTGTCTTCTCCTGAAGGTAAGGCAGTTACCCAATAAATGTGAACTATTTCCCATGGGGATTTTGGTTCTTGAATTTGGACAATCATTCCAAATTTCTTGCCTGTGGCTCTGTTTTCCTTTTGACATTTGTCACAGGTTTTGCAATACTCTGAAATATATTTTCTCCAATTTGGCTGCCAAGAGCAGGTTTTTGTCACAGGGGCTCTTGGACAGAAATAAAAGAGTGGCCTGGCACTCAGCAATCAGGGGAATCACTTGGAAGACTCCAAAAGAATAAAGAAATAAAATAAAAGAATAAATTCCTCTAAGAAATATGCAGGTACAAAGATGAGATGCAATAAGAGGAAAGAGAAGCCAAATGGCCAAAGAGCCAACCAAGTAGGTCCTTAATCACTGTTTCCACCTGCCAAAATGAACAATAGAATTAGTAAGGATATGACCACCAAATATCCATTGACAGGAAAAGAAAGAAAAAGAGAAAAGGTGCTAAATGACTGACTTGATAATATCAGTATTCACTTAACAAAAATGATAAGATAAATAAAGATAAAATAAAATAAAAATATATTGATTAACTGGGGAAAAACCCCCCAGGGTGGAAAGGGTAGCCGGTATATGTGAAAGGTTGGGAGCTTGAGTTCTTCAGGCTGAAAACTGATCTGTATTGATCCTTGAGGCTGTATTGATTGTTTGGGGAATTGATACAGCTGTCTAATATTGAAATTGAATTGGTTTGAATGAATTTCCCATGTTTGAAAATCAAATACAGTTCTTGATGGATCCAGACTGTATTTGAAATGAAGGTGGTTGCCAAGATGGATTGAGTGGAGCTTTGACACTTGACAATTGAATGAATGAATGAACTGTCTCTTGAATCCCTTGAGAATGGTGGAACAGTATTGCCTTGGAGCTATACTGTGAATGAAGTTATCCAATGACGTCTTGATGGCGTGATTGGTCTTTGACGCTGAAACACTTTCTCTTGAGCCTTAAGGAGTCCTCTGAATTATTGGGTGCCTTGATGACGGGATGATGTGTTGGAATGTTGAAATGACCATTTGATATTGCCACCATTGAATTACTTCCGAAAAATGATGCACAATAATATATAACATTGTTTATGGCATATTGGTTCATTGGAAGAAGATTACATCCAAAGGTCTTGAGATGGAAAGACAGAGAGGAAAAAGATGGATGTGATGGCTTCAGAGCTTGAAAAGGTATTTCTGAGTCCTTTGGGGTTTTTGTCCACTTTTGGGTTCTGAGCCAAAAACTGGCTCAAAGGGCGGGAAAGTGTCTTTTGGACACTTTGTGTCAAAGTGTGCAAATGCGCATTATGAGCCCAAGTGGCCAAAAACAGCCATTTGGGCCATTTACCCTGGTTTTGAGGGAAATGACCAGAAATACCCAATTGGGCATAAATTGCCGCTATGGCTTCTGGATTGAGGTGAAGGGCCATTAAGGCCCCAAAAGACAAATGGCCATAAATGGTCCATAAGATGATGACGTGGCCATATTGGCCACTGGTGATGGATATGGCCAGTTGGCCATAAAGTACTGTGGCTTGATATTCCATAAGGAGATCCAAGGATGGAATTGTCATGGTTGTGACAGTACCCCCCACCTTGAAATGGTGAGCTCCTGAGCACCAATACAAGGTGAATCCTGTTGAGGCTATTGGAAAGGATTGAGAGTGGGATAGAGGAAATTGCTTTCAAGATGAAAATGAAATAATAACTGTACTTAAAAATTTGTCATATGACGCAGTACTTGCTTGATCTTCGTTTGAGATTGGCTTCATGATTGATGATTTTGTAATGAATGAATATTTTTGGAGATGAATTTTTGATATGATAAAATGAAAATGAAAATAAAATTTAATATAAGTAATGAAAATGAAAATAAAAGAAAGAGAAAAGAGAAAAGAAAAATGAATTGAATCTTGAGGAGGTCCCAATCTCATCACGGAGGTTGATAACTGATTTTGAAATTGGCCAAGGACCTGGAAAGAGAAATTTGATTCCAGGTGCTCACAAAGTGTCCAAGGTGATGTTTGACCAGATTGGAGACCCCTCAGGGAAGTGCACACCAGGAGAGGAACTTACTTTTGGTAGTCACAACTCCCGCCAGTGACATGAAAATAAAAAACAAAAATTGTTGAAGGAATGAATTTGAATTTTGAAGTCTTGGAAATGAATTGAAAAGTGAATGGCCCATTGTCCCAAGTGAAAATGGCCATAAGATTGGAAATGAAGTTGAAAGCCATGCCAAAGATCTGTGTCCAAAATTGCAAAGTGCTCACAGAGTGGCCAAGGTGATGCTTACAACAAAAAGAAGAGTAGAATACCCCTAAAGGTGCATACCAGGAGTGGGACTTACTTTTGGTAATTACTGTCCCCACCAAGCACCATAATGAATCAAGCTTTTGAAGAATTGGGCCCAGGCTTGTCTGGATATAATGAAAGAAAATCTTTGACAAGTTCAGGACAGTTCTTGAGTTTTTTGGTTGGTTCCCAAGCGGATCTTTCTGGGCCTTGACTGAAACCTTTCCATTCCACCAGATACCATAATTTTCCTCTCTTGAGCTTTGAGTCCAGTATTTGAGAGACTTCCTATTCCTCTTCTTCTTCAATGATGATTGGAGAAGGAGGATCTTGATGCCAATCTGGGATTTTTGATGTCTTGACTGGTTTCAGGAGGGATATATGGAAGACTGGGTGAATGGATTTCCATTGAGGTGGAAGCTTGAGATGATAAGCATGAGTACTGACTTTCTTCAAGATTGGAAAAGGACCCAACCATCTTCCAGACAGTTTTTTTGTGGGTCTAGTTGATTTGATTTTCTTGGAAGAAAGCCATACCAGGTCACCAGGATTGAAAACAGGTGGACTTGCTCTACTTTTATCTGAATACCTCTTAAACCTGTTTATGGAACCTTCAAGTTCTCTCTTGACATCTTTCTGTACTGATTGGATTTTTGTTGATAAATTTCCAGCAGGATTATCTTGAGTAATGTGAGCTGAGTCAAAATGTGGATCTCTTCCATAAACAGTGAAAAATGGTGATTGTTTTGTTGAAGAGTGGTTAGAGTTATTGTAGGCAAATTCAGCCAGAGGGAGCCAGGTGTTCCAATCATCTTGATGATAACGGACATACATCTGAAGGTACTGTTCTAGTGTCTGATTTACCCTCTCTGTCTGTCCATCAGTTTCTGGATGGTAAGCAGCTGACAGATCTCTTGAAATCTTGAGCTTATGACAAAGATTGGTCCAAAAAGAAGAAACAAAAAGAGAACCTCTATCACAAACAATGCTTGAAGGAAGGCCATGCTTTGAGAAAATACTCTTTATGAGTAAATGGGCCAAATATAGTGATGTGATTGAAGACATTGTTGGAAGAAAGCCTGCCATTTTTGGGAACCTTTCCACTATGACTAAAATTGAATCAAAGGGATTGAACAGTGGCAGTTGAGTGATAAAGTCCATTGAGAGACAAATCCAAGGACCATGTGGAATCGGAAGAGGCTTGGGGAATCCAAACTTTTCGTGATGAATATTTTTGTTTCTTGAGAACTGTTGACAGGATGATACATAATCCTTGATAAATTGAGTCATGCCAGGCCAGTGAAAATACCGCTTGACAAGTTTGAGAGTCTTCTCTTGGCCAAGTTGTCCAGCTAGAGGAGGGTCATGCCTTTTTTGAAGTATGCTGAGTTGATTTGTGGGGTCATTTGGGACCACCACCCAATCTTTGAACAGAAGAAGTTGGGAGGAGGAATGAAGAGAATAATCTTGGACAGATTTACCTTTACCCACTTCTTGAAGAATACTTCTATATTGAGAATCTGGCCATAATGACTTCTGAATTGATTCAATCAAATTTGAAAATGCTTCCACCTTAACTGCAAAGAATTTTGAGGCTTGAATTTCATCTTGCTTGATTATTTTTTGATAATTAATTGGATTCTTGCTGATGAAATCTTCCCCCTCTCTGGGTAAACGTCGTCCAAACGTGATAAAGAGTCTGGAAGGGTAGCCAAGCGGCCAGGGCGGTAGGTGATTGAAAAATGGAATTCAGAGAGAAATTCAGCCCAGCAGGATTGACGGCGAGTGAGAATCTTTGATGACATGAAATATTGAAGTGAGGAATGATTGGTGAGAACTTCAAAAGAGGAAGAAAGTGAAAGGAGAAAAGCTCTTCAGCGCTTGAGAGCCCAGACTATGCCAAGGAGTTCCTTGTCATGAATCTCATAATTGAGCTCAGCTGGGAGAAGCTTGCAGCTATCAAATGCAATGGGATGTTTTCCTCAGTCAGAAATCTGACTCAGTACAGCACCCAAGGCATAATCTGATGCATCAGTCTCTACAATGGTGGGTAGAGAAGGATCAAAGTGAGAAAGGATTCGAGGAATGGTGAATGCCTCTTTGAGTTAATGAAACTGTCTAAGAGCTTCCTCATTGAGGGGAAAACAGGAGCCTTTCTTGAGGAAACTTGCGAGTGAACTAATCTTCTTTGAATAATTCTTGATGAAACGGTGGTAAAAATTGGCAAAGACAAGGAATGATTGAAGAGCCTTGAGGTTTCTTGGAGGTGGCCAATTGAGAATTTGCTGGACTTTTGCTTGGTCCATCTTGAGGCCTTCACAAGAAACAACATAACCCAAATACTCTACACTAGTAACATGAAACAGGCACTTGGAGGCCTTAGCAAAGAGGTTATTGGCTCTGAGTCTGGAAAGAACAGTGGACACATGAGTGACATGTTATTCTTCAGATTTGGAAAAGACCATAATGTCATCCAAATAAACTACAACATAAATATCAAGAAGATCATAAAAAATATCATTGACAAGGTTTTGGAAAGAGGCAGGAGCATTGGTGAGCCCAAATGGCATAACCAAATACTCATAGCTGCCATATTTAGTTCTAAAACATGTCAAGTGTTCATCACCTTCCTTGATTCTGAGCAGGGTATATGCACCACGCAAATCAATCTTGGAGAAGATAGAAGAACCATTGAGAACAGTAAGAAGCTGATTCATAGGAGGAACAGGATACTTGTTCTTCCTAGTAACAGCATTGAGTTTGCCGTAATCAACAGACAAACGGAGGCCACCATCTTTTTTTTTGACAAAGAGGACAGGTGCTCCTGTTGAAGAGGAGCTTGGCCGGATGAAACCTTTCTCTACATTCTCTGAAATGTAGCCCCTGAGTGTATCTGACTCTTGGTTTGATAAAGAGTAGATCACCCCAACTGGAGGTAGAGACCCCTCCAGCTCAATATGATGATCACAGGCACGGTGAGGAGGAAGTTTCTCTGCTTTCACCTTGGAGAATACATCCAAGTACTGGTGATAAACAGAAGGAACAACCTTCATCACGGTTTCCATTTCTTCTGGCTCTTCCTCTTCATCCCACAACTCCTCCAGGGAGTCATGATAAGATGAGGGAGGAAGGTCCATATTCCCAAAGAAGAGATGAAGTGAAGATACAAAATTATCTTCTCCAAAATCTTGAATCTCTTTGAAGACTTCATCCCTAGATGATAGTAATGACTGATGGGAATTAAGGGAAGGAATATGGACAGAAGATGGAAATGATGGTGTTCTAGAATCACCAACCAGAGATTCACATGATTTGGCAGAAGAAAAGTCATTACTGAAAGATTTTGAAGGATCATAATAGTCCTTATGATCAGCATTAAAGGTGATCAGCCCTTGCCTCCAATCAATATATGGATTAAAATGATTAAGAGAGTCAAAGCCCAATATGAGGTCTTATCCCTTGGGAGTATCCATGACTAAAAAGTCCCATTCAAAGCTTGGGAAGGAAGGGAGCTCAACCATATATCTAGTATGGTGAGTCACAAATAAGGAAGGGGACTCAGAGGAGTCCAAAATGATAAGAGGAATCTTCTCTGGAAGTTCTGACATAGTGAATGAATACTTGTGAGCAAACTGCTTTTCAATAAATGAGTGTGTAGAACCAGAATCAATGAGAATACTGTAAAAAACATCAGAAAGAGAAGAAAAAACAAAACATTTAAGTGAATTTTTGACACCAGTATTCAGAATGCACAATTGTGCTCTGGATGGAAAATTGTGAAGACCATTGAACACAACATGGTCTCCACTCAGGCTTTTCCCTGGCTGGGAAATTTGCCTGACAGTTGGGTAAGCTTGTTTTGAGGCCTTTTGAAACAGGACTCAAGACTATGCTTCCCACCACAATAGGTACATAGATCCTCCTTGATCCTTCTTTCTTTTTCAAAATTCATCAACTTGAAATCTTTATTCAAAAAAGAAGAATGGGGCTTGTCCCTCTTCTGAAAATTCTTCTTCTTTTTACTTGAGCTTGAAGAATTTTGAGGATGAGAAGAACTTGACTTTGAGGCGTCTGGCTTCTTCACTTGATGATGACTCTTTTTGTTCTGCCTCTCATGGTACCTGGTATCAAGCTCCAGGGTAATATCCATTAAGTCTTGATGAGAGTCAATTCTTGAAGGATGGGAGGCCAATTGATCCAGAATCCTGGATGTCAATCCCTTCCTGAAATGATGGATAAGAGCCCTTTCACCCCAATCTACAATTCTTGAGACAAGACTTCTGAAATCAGCAATGTATAAGGATACATGCCCACCTTCTTTCATTCTTATAGAATCCAATTATGCTTCAGCTTTTCTGACTTCATTTGGGTCCCTGAATAAGGTGAAGAGTTGAGATTCAAATAATTTCCATGAATTGAGAAGGCAATTTGGATCTTGATTGGAGAGATTGGAAGGAAGGCTCAATCCAATTTGCAGCCCTGCCAATGAGAAATGAAGTGGCATAAAGGACCTTCTTTCTGTCTTGAGAGAGGTTTGCTGGATCATTATGAAAAATTAATTGGCATGACTGAAGGAAGCTTCTGACTTTGAAGGGCTGAGTCCCATCAAAGCATTCTGGTGCCTTCATAGATGGAGTCTTGAAGGCTGGTGGTCTTGATGCTTCAGAGGATGAAGCTGCTTGAAGATTGGCCATAATCTGAGTCATTTTCTGCATAATGGCCAATAAAGATGGTTCAGACTGATGAGAGACAGGCTGATTAGACTGGGCTAGGGTTGGCCCTCCAGTACCTTGGGATGCCTCCACAGGAGCAGGGACACCTTCAGTACCATCATAATTCTCCTCCTCCTCTTCACCATCTTCACCTGGACCTTTGAAAATGGTCCTTGAAGTTCCTGGAAATCCGCCAACTACTCCTGAAAATGAGCTTGATCTTCTTGGCACTCTTCCTTCCTTCCTGGACGGTTCTGCTCCTTCCAAAGTGGGTCCTCTGTCCAATTTGGTCCTCAGTTGAGAAACTGCTGGGGTGCCATCAAGAGGAGCCCTAGGAGTTGGAGTGAGAATGGCTTGAGTTCTGGCCTGACATCTTGTCTGCCTTGCAGGAGGTGAGTGTTGGATGGGCATTATTCCAGGATATAAATGAAAATAAATGAAAAATAATCAAGACTTGAAGATGAAAACTTGAGGCAATTGAAATAATGCTTGAAGTCAAAAATCAAAATCAATAGCTTGAGGAAAATCAACAAAATCAATAAATCAAATGAAATCTTCAGGTAAATAAATCAAATAGATATGAGATGAAACTTGAAGTCAATAAATCAAATTCCAAATTAATAAAAATCAATATCTTGCAAAATCAATCAATCAATAGAATGAATTCTTGAGGCAAAATCAATTTATGTCAAATTTCTTGATGTGAAAAATCAGCAAAATCAATGAAATCTTCAGGTCAATCAATTTTCTTGAGGTCAATATCAATTCATGTCAAATCAATCCATCAAACCAAAATCAAGTGATTTATTCTTAAAAATCAAAATTCTTGAAGAATTAATCAGTTATGAATCTTGATGTGAAGAATGTGTCTGAATAACTTGATGAAAAATTTGAAATCAAATGAAAATTAAGATGACCCCTGAATTATGAATGAATTAAAAATTATGATTTGAGATAAGATTTTAAAAAGAGAAACAAAAAATAAAATTGGGGTCAGCTTTCAATTTTCAGAATGAAGAATGAATGAGAGAAAATTGAGAGCTGACAATCAATCATAAGGTTCATAAGCATTAAAGAGTCATAATTTGAATGAAATGAGTGAATGAAATTATAAAGAAAGAATAAAAAGAATGAAAAGAAATTATGAGTTATTTAATATCATGTCACAGGGGCTCTTGGACAGAAATACAAGAGTGGCCTGGCACTCAGCAATCAGGGGACTCACTTGGAAGACGCCAAAAGAATAAAGAAATAAAATAAAAGAATAAATTCCTCTCAGAAATATGCAGGTACAAAGATGAGATGCAATAAGAGGAAAGAGAAGCCAAATGGACAAAGAGCCAACCAAGTCAGTCCTTAATCACTGTTTCAACCTGCCAAAATGAACAATGGAATTAGTAAGGATATGACTACCAAATATCCATTGACAGGCAAAGAAAGAAAAAGAGAAAAGGTGCTAAATGACTGACTTGATAATATCAGTATTCACTTAACAAAAATAATAAGATAAATAAAGATAAAATAAAATCAAAATATATTAATTAACTGGGGAAAAACCCCCCAGGGTGGAAAGGGTAGCCAGTATATGTGAAAAGTTGGGAGCTTGAGTTCTTCAGGCTGAAAACTGATCTGTATTGATCCTTGAGCTGTATTGATTGTTTTGGGAATTGATACAGCTGGCTAATATTGAAATTGAATTGGGTTGAATGAATTTCCCATGCTTGAAACTGAAATACAGTTCTTGATGGATCCAGACTGTATTTGAAATGAAGGTGGTTGCCAAGATGGATTGAGTGGAGCTTTGACACTTGAAAATTGAATGAATGAATGAACTGCCTCTTGAATCCCTTGACAATGGTGGAAAAGTATTGCCTTGGAGGAATACTGTGAATGAGATTATCCAATGACGTCTTGATGGCGTGATTTGTCTTTGATGCTGAAACACTTGCTCTTGAGCCTTGATGAGTCCTCTGAATGATTAGGTGCCTTGATGACGTGCTGATATGTTGGAATGTTGAAATGACCATTAGATATTGACACCATTGAATTGCTGTTGAAAAATGATGCACAATGATATATAACATCATTTATGGCATATTGGTTCATTGGAAGAAGATTATATCCAAAGGTCTTGAGATGGAAAGACAGAAGGGAAGAAGAAGGATGTCATTGCGTCAGAGCTTGGAAAGGTGTTTCTGAGTCCTTTGGGGTTTTTTGGCCACTTTTGGGTTCTGAGCCAAAAACTGGCCCAAAGGGCAGGAAAGTGTCTTTTGGACACTTTGCGTCAAAGTGCGCAAAGTGCGCAAATATGTGCAAATGTGCATTATGAGCCCAAATGACCAAAAACAGAAATTTGGGCCATTTCCCCTGGTTTGAGGGAAATGACCAGAAATACCCAATTGGGCATAAATTGCCGCTATGGCTTCTGGATTGAGGTGAAGGGCCATGAAGGCCCCAAAAGACAAATGGCCATAAATGGTCCATAAGATGATGAAGTGGCCATATTTGCCACTGGTGATGGATATGGCCAATTTGCCATAAAGGACTGTGGCTTGATATGCCATATGGAAATCCAAGGATGGAATTGCCATGGTTGTGACAGTTTTCACCCTTTCTATTGTCCTATATTCTGAGATTTGTTCAGATAAAATACTATCATGGCATTCATGTAGTATAGTTTTTATCAGAGTTCTACCTGTCAGGGTCATAACAAATGCGTTTTTGGTCCTATAATAAATAATTCCATCAAGGAGCTGGATTCTTCCTTAATAATAGGTTTTTTTCCATACTTCATCTTGTTTGGATGATAATGATGTATCTTTGCAATATTTCATTAAAAGTTTGCATAATATATGTCAATTCCTTTCCATATTTTAGCTTTATTTAGCTTTATTAAGGAGTTATGATTTTCTTCCTGTGGTACCCATTCTGGGTTTCAGGTGTATCTGCTAAAGACCATCTGCTAAAACCATTTTAATTTTTATTAATATTTCCAAACTCATGAGCCATAGTTGTATTTGCTCTATATTTTTGGATAGCAATCTGCCATCTCAGCATATTCTTATTTTCTGTGTTCATGTTTAATAAAGATTGTACAGATTTGCAGATTGTGATGACTTCACACACTGTTTCATCCAAATAGTAGTGCAATTTTTATAGATACCACACTAAGCAAAGGCATTTCATAAGACTGGTTCCATATCTTGCCTCTGTGGGCTTGATTTGTCTTGAAATGAAGCAAATTGGTCATTTCACAGGTTTATCATTGACGATTTGTGTTTGGCATAGTTCAGCACTCAGGCCTTCTCCACAAGTATCAGGGTACAGTTTGAAAGGTTTTTCAAATCTGGAATTAGAAGGAATGGGGCATTTGTGAGGGAATTTTCCAATTCCTCATATTCTTTCACCCATTCTTCAGTCACTTCATAGAATCTCTGTTGGTCACAGAGCTCATACAAGGATTTGGCAATTATTGCAAAGTCTTTTATATGCTTCCTGTAATAACCAGCAAATCCTAGAAGTGATTGCATTTATTTTTTGTTTTGAGGAATTGGTTTTAGTAGTACTTCTGCTACTCTATTTTTGTCTATGCACAAACTTAGTCCAGTTACAACATGTCCCAGTGATTTTGGTTTACTATATTCAAAAGGAAATTTTTTCAAGAAAATTGTCATATTTACTTGCATTATCTTTTGTAAGACTTTTTCTAGTCTTTTCAAGTGATTTTCCCAGGTTTCTGAGCAAGCTATGATATCATCAATGTAAATGATTAACCATCCTTCTGACAATTCTTGAGGAAATATGGTATTCATCATTATTTGATAGTGGGAAGGTGCATTTTTTATACCAAATGGCATTTTTAAATATTCATTTATTCCGCAGTGGACTAATATCCTCAGTACTTTATTGGAATTTTCTGTTAGGAAATTTTGGTGAAAACCCTTTTGTGCATCCATGGCTGTAATAAACCTATCCTGTGACAATTGAATTAATGTCTCACATATTCTGGGTATTGGATATCTGTCAGGTATAGTATAGGTATTTAAACCTCTAGAGTACCCTACCATCCTTGATTTTCCATTGTACCAAGTTATAATGACAGGTGTAGTGACCTCTTCATGTTCATTATGCCCTACTTTCCTTAATGCCCCAAGGTCCATTAATTCTTTAATGTGTACCTCTAACGCTCATCTAGCTCTTGGGCTAGCTGGGTAAGCTGGTCTTCTTAACAGGGGTGGATAAGGTTTTTCCACATTAAGAATAATCTCTACCCCATGTCCAATTATGGAAACTAGTGGTTATTTGTCATTTGCAAAGGCACTTTTGTATTTAAATAAGTGATCAATCAATCTTTCTTTCATTTTTTGTGTTAATTCTTGATCAAATTCTTCCTGCCTCTTTAAGTTGTTCACTTATGAATGAATGTCTTTCTGGGTTTGGATCTGCATTTTTTATAACAGTAAGTTGTTTCTTATTGCTTAAAAAACCAAATTTATGTCTTTTATTGTCTCCTAGGGTAAAATATCTGTTTTCCTGGTTAGAGATATCTATACAATAAACTTACAAGTAATCATTCCCTAGTATAAAATGGTTACTAGTATGGTTGTCCATTACTACAAAATCTCCGTTCACTCTTATACATTGGGAAGGATGAGGAAAATTAGTGTCAATCAAATTATTCCAAGGGGCTTTAAGATTTCACTTGCACTACTAAATTTAACCCCTTGTATTGGTATAAGCTTTTATTCCCAATCTGGTATAATTGTTTTCAAATAGCTCTTAACAGCACATGTGCAGTATTCTCCTATGTCCAGGTTTACTCTTTCCTTTTGGTTTGCAACCATGAAGTTACTTATAATTGACATTCCAGCTGTATATCCCATTCCTTTTCAGGTTTGGTTCTATTCAGGTTTGCATCTTGTATGTTTGTGAGGCTTGTATCAGGTGTTCCAACTTTTGATAAGTTTGAATTTACATCTAGTACTTCATAAATTAAATCAATATTATTAATTGGTGCATTAATTATATTAATTTAATAGCTTTTAGAAGCTTAAGACTCTTCAGTGTCTTTCTCAGAATCAGATTCATCTTCTTTATCATTGTGCTATTCTGTTTCCAAAATTTCATTTATTTTTTCCTTTTTTAAGAAATTATTGGATAAGTGTCCAATACCACCACATTCATGGCATTTTCTTTTCTCATTAGTGTTGGATGTATTGGGCTTGAAAGGTTTTCTTGGTTTCTATTTCTTAATAAAGGGTTTATTTGGACTTTTGTTATCCAATTTTTTCCATTTCCTGCAAATGTTGGTTCTTGTCACTATATCTTCTAGTGAATTGATTTACTCCTCTGTGGAACATGGATCTATGCACCTGCTTCTCAGGGCATTTTCCAGTTCTCCTCCACAATTTTTGAATATCTTTATATGCACCATTTTCTGTGATATTTCTGGGTACAGTGCATTTAATATTTCAAATTCTTTTAATAACCAAGTCAAAGGTTTATGCTTATCTGGGTAAAAGAAGGACTTTTCAAATGCATTTTTTATTTTGTACCTCCAGGAATCAGTTACCCACTTGGTGATAAATTTTGTTTTTCTACCAAGACCAGGTCTTTTTGCCATTTGTTTGTCTTATTCCATAATACCATCTTTTTGCATATGTTTCAAATAATTAATGTAATATTGAAGTGATTAATTCATCTGGTATGGAATAATCCTCTTAAAACATGTCAATTGTTTTAATAAATGACATATGGTAATATTCACCTTCACTTGTGAATGTTGGTCATTCTTTTAATTGAGGTGCTTGATTCATTAAGACTTGAATATTGTCCTTATGGCTCGAGTATGTTATGAATGGATTTGTTAATTCCTCTTTTGGCTTAACAGGACTTCTTATGTGAGAACATGGGGCTTACAGCTTTGGAATATTTATGTTAGCCTCATTTATTTTATCCACTTGCTCAGTAATAAGTCTTATTTCAATTTGAATTTCATTTTTAAGATTCATTCTTTCTTCATCACTCTTTTCTACATGGTCTGGAAGTAATTTTTGATGTGATGAAGTGTTTTCTTCAAATGTTTCAACATAAATACTTAACTTGTTTTAATTTTCTTTCAGATTGTCAATACTCACATCATAATTGATTGTCAAAGTCTTTTCTTTGATATCCCTTATGTATTTGTACAATTCCTGTTGTCCTTGTATCAATTTCTGAGTAATGTCAATTAAGAATTTTGGTTTATTATTTTAAACCATGAGTTTAATGCTATGAATTTCTTTTCTTATTTTGTAAAACAATTTGTGTTAAAGATAATAAGCTACTATTTCTTGCTTGTAAAGATAATAAACTACTTTTACTGTCTTTTGGAGTTAAAATACTATTTTTAATTTCTGTTAAAGTGTTTAGAGCATCAGGAGACAAAGTTATTTTTTGGGAAATGGGTTTGTCTCATTATTTGCTCCTCTTTGTCCTTGAATTTGATAATGTTTCTGGCCATGTTGAAGACATTGTCCATGGCATCTTTTTGTATTTTTGGAATTCTGTAACTTGGGTAATATGGTCTCCTCCAATTATTTTTCTTGTTCTTCTTCCCTTCTTGGGGACGTTGGCTGACTTGAGGCTTGCTGGTAGAAGCTACTGGGACTTCTGTCTTACTTTCCTCCCTCTTTTTGGAATGGTACACCTTTATTTTTTTGATTTGGGGCTTGGATGATAGTGGATTCCATCTATTTGAGTATTTCACTATTCCCTCCTCTCTGAGGAGCTTTTTCAGGTTTTTCCAGGAGTTTGTTACTCCTTGGTGGATTTTTGGCAACATTTCCCAATCCTTGTCCTTTTACAGCGTGTAGTACTGCTTTTACTGGCTCATTTATATGTCTATCTGGGCCCTCTGAATGTCATTTGTGCTTTTTGGAGATTCTCATATATAGTTTGAACTATGGCTTAGATATTATGGGAATTTCTGGGACTTGCCTTTGGGATATGGCACTTCCTTGTGTGTTCTTGTTACACTGGGGATTTTGCCTTTCTTATCCCTTTTGAGCAATCAGTTTTACTTCTGAGTCAACCTATATCTTATTGGATGGAGTATTGGTATCCTCTTCTAGTATTAATAATTAAGGAATAAGAAATAAAGAATATTTCAGAACAATAAAAACTTTTCTTATGGAAATTTTAAGAGAGGTACTCACCCTCATAGTCCTGAACAGTGGGTCCTGGAAATACTAATTTCTTGGATTTTCTTTCCTTATTAACCACAGGTGTTTGAGAATTTTTGCAAGTTTATTCCACTGATCTCTCAAAATTGGTCTGGTTCTCCTCTGTTGGGATGTCTTAAAACACTGAAAAATACAAAGAAATATAAGTCTTTTTTATAAGAAGTGTTATTTTTGAGAAGATATGGTGATTTCCATGTAAGAATTGCTTTTATGTCTTTTTAAATAAATGAAATGAATAAAAGAAATGAAAAAGGAATAAAAATGTCTTTTTATTGTATTTTTATTTCTTATTATTTTTGTTTTATATTTTTATTTCTTAATGAACAAAGTAAAAATTAAGATGATTCTTTTGAAATTAAATTGTAATAGGAACTTATTTTTAATCTATAAAGATCTTTTTCAATGACTAGAGTCACTAAAATCAAGTCATTTTAAGTCCAAGGATGTGAAAAACCATGTGTAAGACAGTACAATTGTTTTCCAAATGCCTCCATAGCTTTTAAAATAAATAAATACAAAATTATTATATAATTTTATGGTTATAAATTTGAGTTTTTGTTTGATAAACCCAATCTGAATCCTTTTAGAGGTATTTTAAGTAAATATCATGGCCAGGCCCTCAAATGTAAGGCTTGACTATGAAAAAATAATTAAATATTACCATTATTTTGCTTATTGTACTATGACTGTCCTTATGAAATTAAAGAATAAGATAAAAAATAATTATAATAATGAATAATTATTATAATTATGTCTTAAAGTATCTATATTATTTAATAAATAGAATAATATAAATCATATTATAAAAAAATAACATAATAAAAGGAAATATATTCATGGCACTTTATTATCGTTATAAACAAATAATGAAGGCATAAAAAATTGTTTTTCAATAAAACAAATTTATAGAAATAATATTGCCAACATTAAATAAATACTACTTACATCAATAAAAGAATTATTAAAAACAATAATAGAAAGAAAATTGTTATGAAGGATGAAAATAACCTACTTTTTATACTTAATATAACAGTTTTAAATTATTTCATGCCTAAAAATGTAAAAACAATTTATTCAAATTGTATTTATAATTAACAATAAAAGAAATTACAAATACTCTTATTCTGACATGGAATCAGAGATTTTAGAGAGAAATTTAACAAAAAAAATAAAATTGACTTAATCACTTCAAAATCTATGATTAAAATAAATCTTAACTTGAGAATTTTAAATATATAATAGTTTTATATAAGGATAATAAATTTTTTACCTTTGGTTGTACTAATTTTGTAAGGTGTGGATATGAAACTTTGATTAAAAATCAAGTACTTTTCCTGTCCTCAAAATTTGTATAAGGTAAAATTCAATTAAAAATAGTAAAGGATATTATTTTTAAGAGAAAACACACCAATTTTATTGTTTATAACTTGATTAGTATAAAACAATAATATTATAAAAATTTATTGTTTTACCAACAATAAAAATTTATCCAAAAAATACTCTACAAGAGATATTTCAAGGCTACAAAAGAAATTTCTTCAAGAGCAATTTCAATTGGAATGAATTGAGCAAAGAACTGCAAGCAATTAATTAAAGAAAAGAGTCTTTAAAAAGAATATTAAAGAGAAAACACGCCCAAAAGTGACCAGAGTGAATTTGGAAACAAATTGACAAAGTTTACAGTGATGAAAGATGCTTTAATTCACTTTTGGGGTGGTTCAGGGGTAAAAATGATTATAAAAGTTACAAACAATGATTATGATAATTTTTCACGTGGTTTAAAGGTTTAAAATGATATAATAAAGGTGGTGGTTGGAATCTTTTATTGATTGGTTTAACAATGTTTAAACTAATTATAAAAGGAAAAGATTCTAACCTGAAGAGAAAAGTGGGGCAAAGAAGACATTATTTTATAGCCATCAATTCTCTTACTCCAAAAGTAAAATTTACTCTTGTCAGTCGTGAAAAACAGTCTGACAACAGAAACGCCAATTATGGCATCCTTGAACCCTAGTTTAGACCAAAAAAGGGCGGGTTTAAGCCATTTTTAGCCATTTTTAGCCATTTTAGACCTTTAAATCAGCCATTACTATAGCAATACCAGGCCTAGAGCCTTCAAAACACGTAAGAATGTGTGTAAGAGGCGTAGAAACCAGTTAAAACCGTTTTTACTATGATTGTTTTATCTTAAGGGTAGTTTTACCCTCTTGGCAACAGCTAAAACTACCCCAGTTGGTATCAAAACCTCATCATCAATTGAGTCCACAGACCCTGTAACTTAATTCCAGGCCAAAAGTGATTAACTTTTGCGTGAATTTTGACATCCCACGCCTGTCAGCAAGGATTTTGGGGGTCTAGCTCCCCCTTAGAGCTGGAGTTCCTTTTCCCCCCCAAATTGAATCTTTCCAATTTATTTTTCCTTTAATTCCTCATCATGTATTATACTTATAACTTACATATGTAATGCAATTGAATTGTACAGTACAATACAGTAATAATTGACACCTCATATGTAAATCAAAGTTCACTTATGTAATACACGCACACATTTTGACATTTCAATTGAATTCAATTGAAAATACTTCAATTCCTCATAACTTCTAAACTAAACACAACACCTCAATTTTAACACAAAAATTTATGGTTAACACCACATGTGGTGTGAATTATATTAAGGGTTTGAGGATTTTCAACTTTTGTATTGAAAATACTAAAAACTTAATTTCAGCTTATTTAGAGTTGAGTTACAAGAATTTCACTCAGAGGTGACCCCACCTAATTTTTTATGTGGAATCCAATGGTGAAATAATTTTTATATGTTTATTTAATGGATAAAAAGTTATAATAATTTTTATTTAACTTTTTTCCAAATTTGTTTATTTTTTCACAATTTTGTTAAAATTTCATTTTTACTTAATTTTTTCAAGTATAAACGTAATTTTATACTTACAAAATTTAATGTATTTTTGTTTTTAAATTGTAATTAATTTTTTATTTTTAATATAATTTTATATTTATATTTATATTTTTATTTTAATAATATAAATTTTATTTATATTACTATGTTATTTTTGTATTTGTGGTCTTTTGGGTATATGAAATTACCTCTAAGGCTCACAAATTTAATGTCTTTGTTGTGTCTGAGGGGAAAATAGTGGTAAAAAGAGGTCTATTTATATTGAAATATTCCCTCCCAGAGTCAAGAAGGCTTTTAGTAGAAATGTACTGATTTTATCCACTGGAATTGATCAGTATTCTGAGATTTAGTGATTATTGCATCATACTTAAATGATCTTATCTCATTATCATGCCATTATTTAGAGTTATAACTATACCTCTAAGCTTGCTGATATCATAGTTAATAATAATAAGCTAGTATTCACCACTTTTTATCACTTAACTTACTGTAAAACTCACATTAAGATCACAGTGAGGTATCATGAATGATCAATTTTAAGCTTAGACTTTGATCATTAATACCTTTAGAGTTATACACGCTAAAGCCATTAAGAGAGTGAATTCTGATAGCTTGATATGGAAAAATTAGAATGCCAAGAGAATTTAAGAAATAATCAAAACTCTATTTTTGATGATTTTCCTTGTCACTCATCTTTTCTGTCAAAGTTTACTATTTTAAACTCAAAACCATGATTTCAAGGAGTTATACCTTGAATATAATGATAGAAATGGCATCATTCTTCATGTATGAACTATTAAAGTCTATACATCTACTCTGATTTGAGCTTGGACAACCTTTACAATAAAGTGGTCAAAGCTATAAAAAGTTTGTTAAATAAACCCTTACAAGTTACAGCCTTGTTTATAAATTGTTGAATGAGGTTCATATCTGTATCTTTACAGTAATCACATGGTAACTTTATTTTGGCTCAACTCTCTATCATGTATATTTCAAGAGGTATGAGCTAAAAACTTTGAATATATGTGCTAATCATAAAAGTGCATACATTCAGGTTATTTCCATAAGTATTGACTTTACAGATGTGACGTAAAAATGTTATATGAGTAGTTGTTAGTGGGGAATCAAATGGTGCAATTTATTTCACATGTTGATCCATTTATTTCCAATATAATCAAGGAGCTATGCTTTTTTATGGAATTTTTACTTATTGCTCAGTAAGTATTGTCTTTACAGATATGACATAAAATGCTTATATGTGTAGTTTACCATGCAAAATCTGATGGTGAAGCTTATTTAACATGTTTACTCATTAGATTCAGAGTTAATCAAGGGTTCATGTCTTTTTATGGCATTTCATTTATTTTGAGACAATAATTATTAGTAGAATAACTATTGTAAAGTTATTTTGTGATCTTTTTCGGGTGTGTCATCATATCTCAAAGGCTCACAGAAAATATATACATCCTTCAAGTATCTTGTACTTCATTTAGGATGGTACTTTTCTTGTTATAAGAGATGGGTCCTAACAATGCTTTATCTTTAAGATACGCAGTACTAAGAGAGGTATCATTGTGTCTGTAAGATGTGACTATGAAACTGATGATAATATTACTATTAATCAACAGTACTATGTCTGTTCTTATGAAATATAATAATAAAGTATTATTATAACCACAATTAAATAATTAAAAAATTATTTCTTTCACGTGTTAAGCACTACTAGTGATTTTAACAGTGAGCAAGTAATTGTCTACTAGAATCAATTACAAGAAGAATTTAATAATAAAAACTTCTTTATTAAAATAATAAAATTATTTTAATATATAATTATCTTTTGCAAGAATAATTATAAAGATAATTCTTGAAGAAAACTATTACTAGAGAAAAACTTTAAGAATTAAGAATAAATGACTCACTAATACTCCAAAGAACTTATTGATAGATAAGAGTAGAGAAATTTGACGTGGAATTGTGGATTTAAGGGATCAAAAGGATTTATAACAGTATTACAACACTATATAGTTGGATTCTAGGATTTCACGTCTTTCTGGATGATTTGGAAAGATTTAAAACACTTAATAATAGCTTTAACTAATACTTACTTGTTGGTAATAAGGATTTAATAAATTGATAAGATGATGATACGGAAAAAACAGCAAGAATAGGCTTCTTTTAAGTCAACAACAGCTCACAGAGGCGTGCCATGGAGCAAACTGAAAAACCAGTGAGTGAGAAAACAATAAACCCTTTTGGATTAATGATTGCATCATCTGTTGTCACGTAAGATTATCATAATTACTTAATTGATGCTTTTACGTGACTACCAACCCCAATATGGTTAAGAATAAAAGGAGTAACATCTGTAAATCTTCTTTTATTCTAAAATAATCATTGATTTCTCAAAGTTATCAATGTTATTGCCAATTTCATCACAGGTTGTAATTACTGTGAATTTTTGAAGATTCAGTGTTTCACGTAGAATGGTCAAAAATGGACTGTAAGTAAAACTTTTAATTTTACTAGTAAAACCATAATTCTTTTTGGTTGTACCATAGATAATACAGCTCTTCATTGGTCCCGAAAGTTTCAGGAAGATTCATTAAGAATTGTATTTTTAATGAATTTTTGAAGTTTTTACCTCATTTCTACGTAGAATTGCAAATAGCAGTATTTTGCTGGTTGCTATGAGGTAAATCAATGAATATGCATCCCAAAAGGGTTTAATCACTCTTTTAGGGTCTAGTCATGGAAAGTAATCAAGAATTGACGTGGTTACAGGAGCCTAAGTAGCTTATTACCTCCTTGGCACGTCAAAATAGCAGGTTATTTGCTATTTTTCTTATGATTACAGTAGGTGTAACTTGGTAACCAAGTTCCCAAAGAGTTTTAGTTTACCAATTGGGCCAAGATGAGCCATGGATCCATGCTCTGGAGCTATCCACGCCTCTGAGGCCTCAGAAGTTGGGTACCCTGGCTCTCTTTGATGTCTTTTGTCCCCCTTGCCTAATTTTTACGTCAAAATAGTAATTTAAGCTTCAAGTGAGATATCCACTATGGGTGTACCAAAAGTCTATGTAAGAATACCATAATATTAAGTGCTCAAAACATGCATAACACTACTCTTAGTGTATATGTAACATGGGATTTCTCACTTTCCCATTATTTTGGCTAAAAATCAAGAAAAACAAAAATTTTCACGGATCTTTTATGTGGTATTAATGCTGTGGTATTGAAGTATTTTCCATTTTACCACCTTAAATACTTAAATTGAGCTTATTCACTCTATGGAGCTACCCTAGGTGAATTTTTGTGTAGAATCCAAATCTGGCCTTAAATCCATGGATTTACTTACTCAATAAAAAGTTATTCATCTTTTCTGAAATTGAAAATGATGAATTTTGGATATATGCATGACTTATGAGTTATGCATAATTCAAAATTTCTTTTTTAAGATAATTGTGGCCTATTTGGGTATGTAAAATATACCTCAAGGCTCACAGTGTCTTCCTACGCAGAAATTCCCAAAAACTGCTACTTGATGGGCTTATAATCAAGCATTTAGGATGAAAATGAGAATTGAAAAATAACCACCATGAAAAAATGACCTGGGGGAAGGTGCTGCTGGCTTAAAACCAGTCTTAACATGATTATAATTCTGAATCAAACATGTTTTCAACATGGGTTCAACCTTTATATTGTGTGGAAATCTTCTCAGCCACAACAAACGAGGCTGTGGGAAAGATGATAATAGTTCTACATTATTTAGTTTCGTCTGTTTGGATACTCATTTTTTACAAATTAATAGAGATAGATTATATAATGAGCTAAAAAATAAATATTAACATAATATAACGAAATCAATGATTTCCTTTGATAATATTAAAATGAAATTTCTATTTAAAGAGGAAAAAAGGTGAATTTAGAAACCAAAAAAATGCCTTATCAGTAAAATACACCAAATCAAGATATTATTAATATCAGTCTTTCATAATTACTCATATTTTCCTTCAATAAGCATAGAATCTTGTCTCAATATGAAATGGTTTGTATATTCATTTAAAAGCTTTAGTATTTTGAATCCAACAAGAATATTGAATTTTTTCTAGATAGTATTTCCATTTTATATTGCAGATAGCTCTCTTATGGAATTATCATTATTTTTTGTTTTCACTCAAGCCCTTTTGAGAATAAGAGAAGTTCAATCTAAAATATAACAGGAAAAGTACATCGCTGTGTTGGTTACATTTAATTTAAAATCTAACAGTATATCATAATCCTGCCTTTAATAATAAATTTTAATTGCATTGATTTAAAGTGAGACAACTCTTGAATGTATGTGTAATAATGATTTATATACTTTAGACCTCTGAATACCCAGAATTTGGAAGGGTTTACGTTTTCTAAATATTTCAATATTTTCTGAAAACTCAAATACTTCTATTCATCCTTATTACACTTTCTTTTTTTGTCATATTAGAACAAATATGATTTTCATCATTTATTGGTGTCAAAATTTCTGTCTTCCATATATCATTTATTTGGAATGAACCTAATTCTCTAAGACTTATCAAATTTGAGTATCTGCAATTTAAAGTCTATAAATTTAGAATCAAAAATTGGACTTTTCTCTTTTATGCTGAATTTTGATGAGATTTCTGAAAGAAAAACCATGATACTCATTGAAGTTCTATAATCTGAAATATGGTATTGAAACAAGATTGAATTCATAAAAAGCTTCCACAAAGTTAAAAAAAAACTTACTTTCTTCATGGAATTAATTGTTTCAATTCAGCCTCCCAAATATATTTCCTTTTCATAAGGTATTATATAGCTCCATAATCTTCCAAATATGTGGAAGATATCAATTCCAAATTCTGATAAAGTTGATCAAATGAAGGAAGAAACTTCATTTTTCTTGAGAATATAAATAATTCCTTGCTATGAATATTCCGGTTGATTGGTCTGCTTTCAATTTTGAAAAGCTTCATGAAATAGAAATTTGGAATTTGAAGGCTTATGGTTAATAGTGTACCCAATAGATCAAGTCATTGGGAAATGATATCTATATTATTAGCTTCATCTTAGATTTTTTTTAACATTTGATACATAAAAATATGAATCCAGGAAATATATCTGTCTAATTGCAGAAAGAGACTTACTAAATAATTTCCAATTAATGACTTATGTCTATCTCAAAGATCAGTGAGATAACTGATTTCTTTGTCAAACTATGAAAGACAATGATAATTAGGATTTCAGTCAATACCCAATCTTTCCTTTCTATTTTTTATTCAAATTCATATTTAAATGTGAAAATATCCAGTCTATGGTTATCAATACACAAAACCCACATATAAGCAGTAATATTTGAAAATTATCAAGCTCCTAATTATTAGATTTTAAATATTCCTAAATATGATTTCATTGCAAACATCTGAAATGTCAAAATAAGGATAATTACTCACATTTATGATTCTACTTTATAAATCAAGAAAAAGTTAGGTATTTTACTGAAGAATTTCATATGAGGATATGTGCAAAAACAGCAGAATAAATGGATTCTGAATTTCATATTTCTGAGAGTTTGTGAGGGAACATTTGCTTGGTAAATTGACCTTATCAATAAGCTATGAAAGTATTTGTAACAACCATCCATGAGGGGTAAGGGTATTCATTCATACACCCACTCAAACACCTCAAATCAGCAAATCCAGTATCTGCATCAGCAGTCAGTTTCAGCAATCTTCATTCTGAAACATGCATACAGTTTGGTACATCAATACAGCCTGTCAATACTTGTACAGGATGGATTCACCCTGATACAGTTTCAATACACCAGTATGAAACTGTATGATCACTCCAATACACCACACCTCTTGTACAGGTCCTGTACAGCTGTACAAGACCTGTATTGGCCAGACTCAATTCAATCATCAAATATTCTCATGAAAATTCTTCCTCTGGATCAGGGCTGGTGATTCTCACATATACCAGCCCCTCTTTCTCCCCCCTGGGGACTTTTCCCCAGTTAATTAATTTAGTTGATTTATTATTATCTGAATATTCTTATCCTTATATTTTGGGTATTATATTTATTTAATCTTAAGTTAGTCTTTGCCTTTTTTCTTTCTTCGCCTGTACAGTATGAGTTGGGTGGCCATATCCTTATTAACCCTTCTCTTTCCATTCTGACAGGTTGAAACAGTGGACTTGGACTTGTTTGTGGTTGGCTCTTCTATTTCTTATTCTTATTTCTTTGTTGCTGCTTTTCTTATATTCATTCTTTTAGTAATTTATCTTTAACACTCTTAAGTGTATCTCATTTTATCCTATCCTTGAGCCCTCCATAAGTGAGTCCCAGTTTACTGAGTGCCAGGCCCTCTTCACTTCGAAGAGCCCCTGTGACAGTATTTCATTCTTGAAACATTTAAGAGAAAGAAGAAAGATAATTCTCATAATATTCTAAATCTAAATTAGCTTATTAATTGAGTGCAAGATGAGATTTAAATTTTGAGTTTCTGTGAAAAATTAATCTATCAAAAATTCTGAGATTTATTAAATAATTTTATGAAACGTGAAATAAAATTATTTTAGATAAGATTAGTATCTCAAAGGTTAATCATGTTTTTTTCTATCCGAAATCTTTTGGTAGAATTCAGTAAAAGATAAGGAGATATTCTTCTTTCTCTTTACATGCACTAAGATTTCTGGCTACAAGAAAATTCAAATTTTAAGAGCCCCACTATATGAATAAGGACACCCTCCTTTATATGATTTATTCTCATCTGTTCACTATCAAATTTGTGATTTAAGAAGTTAAATACACTATATTAATATATCTTAGAGCTTGGTACTTTTTTAAAAGTATGAACAGAAAATTAAGATGACATAATGCGTCTTATTGCAATATAGAGTATTCTATTTTGGAAAAAATGGGATCTCTGAGACAGAAATGTCTGTATGATGAATTGACAATATATGAAATGGCTTACTCCAAGTACTATAAAAGTGCATAATTGAAGATTATGATATCTCAAAAGAACTTTGAAATAGATTTACACTTCAAAGAAGAGAAATGATCTGTAATACTATTGATCAAATTCTCACCAATCAATAAAGACTTGGGCCTTAACCAGAAAATATCCTTCATAATGAATTGATGATATATTTATATTAAATTACAATTTAAAATATATTTATTACAAAACATTTTGAAGATTAATATTGGATTTTTTTAATGTATGTGACACATTTTAATAAAAAGATTTCAAAGCATGAGCTTTATTTACTTGAGTTTTGTATTTTTGGATTAATAACTTTAGGGAACTTCTTGTGAAGTATATATTCATCAGAAAAGGGATTTAATAGGGGAATTCATTTTTGATTATTAAAATATAATGGGCATACATTGTTTTTATATTTTAATCAAAGGAATTAAAATAATATAATTGAATACGGATAGAGCTTATGGGATTATAGAAGGGGAGATTATCTATTTTATTTTGCTGATTAAAGAAGCTAAATTTCTGATTTTGAAGGGAAAACTGGATACCCTTGCTTCTGTATAATTCCTGTGTAATAATCCATGAATTTGTGGAAGAGGAAATTAATTAAACTGTAAATAGAAATTAAAAAGGGAGAGCTAAATTAGTTACTGTATGAGAATCTCAGAATAAATTGAAAAAAGTATTTTTCAGTGGCACCCTATTCAATCTAAATGTTTCAAGGGAAGTTTTTATATGGTTTAATTGATCAATGAATAGAAAATAATAAGTGCTGTGTCAAAAAGGAATTTGAAATTGATTTTTATGTTATAGGAAAGATCCCTTTCTATAATCAGTTGAAATAGAGATTTTGAACCTTCAAGCCATTTTTAACATGGATCTAAAACAAGTTAATTGCTTATTAAAGCTGAAGCTTTGTTGTAAAACAGAGATTCAAACTGAATTGATATTTTAAAACTCAAAGGGATCAGTGGCTTTAAGCTAGATAGTGATTAGATTAACATATAATTGGGAATTATTAGGCTTCTTCAAGAATAAATAGAAAATAAAAGCGGAAAATAATAGAAATGATTATTCATAGATTTTTCTTCATTTATAGAGACTTATTTTAGGTAAGGCATTTTAGCACACCATTTTGAGGAATCCTACATAGAAATTTTCAGTAAATGTTTTTGAAGCCACTAATGGGTATAAAAATTATTTTAGCATTGGATTCCTCATAAAATGCCAGTTGGGGTCACCTTTGTCTGAGAACTCTATAAATCAACTCTGAATAAGCTTAAATTGAATTGGTAGTATTTTGTGTATGAAAATCTCAAAATAATTGAAAAATGAATTCCATTCACACAAAATGTGGTGTTAACCATTGGTTTTTGTTTTAAAATTGGTGTGTGGTGTGTAGCTCAGAAGATATGAGGAATTGAAGTATTTTCAAGTGAAATGTCAAAATGTTTGCATGTATTACATAAGTGAGCTTAGATTTTCATATGTCAAATCAATAATCAAAGCTGTATACTGTAAATTTTCAATTTAATTACATGTGTCAGTTTTTAGTATAATTCATGATGAGGAATTAAACAAAAATAAATTGAAAAGATTAATTCTTTTTTGGGGGGAAAGAATCTTGACTCCAAGGGTGCCAAAAATCCCCAATTCCATTCCAAAAGGACTGAGATGTCAAAATTCACAAAGGAATCCATCACTTCCAACTTGGAATTGAGTCACAGGGTCTGTGGCTTAATTGATGATGAGGGTTTGATACCAACCACAGAAGGTTTAACTTTTTCCAAGAGGGTAAAACTACCCTTAAGTCAAAAAAATATTTGTAAAAATAGTTTCAGCTGTCTTTGAGGTCTCTCAGAAAAAATTATGATGTGTTTTGAAGGCTTTAAACTCAGTCTCACTATACAAATGGCCAATTTGAGGGATTAAAACAGCTAAAACCAGCCTGTTTATGGACCAAACAAGGTTTCAATGATTACACAATTGGATTTTATGTTGTTAGTGTGTTGTCCACGACTAATTAGAGTAAATCTTAATTTTGGAGTAAGAAAATTGGTGGGTATACAAGTATGTCTTCTTTTCCCCCCTTTTCTCTTAAATTTAGAATCTTTTCCTTTTGTAAGTAGTTTAAACACTGGTAAAACATACAATAAAATCTTCCAGCAACCGTTTCTCAATCTTTTGAAAACTTTTAACCACATGAAAACAAGATTATAATCATGATGATAAGTTTTACCTTTGTAAGGTGTGGATATGAAACTTTGATTAAAAATCAAGTACTTTTCCTGTCCTCAAATTTTGTATAAGGTAAAATTCAGTTAAAAATAGTATGAAATATTATTTTTAAGAGAAAACACGCCAAATTTTTATTGTTTATAACTTTATTAGTATAAAACAATAATATAAAAATTTATTGTTTTACCAACAATAAAGATTTATCCAAAAAATACTCTACAAGAGATATTTTAAGGCTACAAAAGAAATTTCTTCAAGAGCAATTTCAATTGGAATTAATTGAGCAAAGAACTGCAAGCAATTAATTAAAGAACTAAGTCTTTAAAAAAAAATTAAAGAGAAAACACGCCCAAAAGTGACCAGAGTGAATTTGGAAACAAAGTGACAAAGTTTACAGTGATGAAAGATGCTTTAATTCACTTTTGGGGTGGTTCAGGGGTAAAAATGATTATAAGAGTTACAAACAATGATTATAATGATTTTTTCACGTGGTTAAAAGGATTAAAATGATTAAAAAGTGGTGGTTGGAATCTTTGATTGATTGGTTTAACAGTTTTAAACTAATTAATAAAAGGAAAAGATTCTAACATGAAGAGAAAAGTGGGGCAAAGAAGACATTCTTTTATAGCCATCAATTCTGTTACTCCAAAAGTAAAATTTACTCTTGTCAGTCGTGAAAAACAGTCTGACAACAGAAAAGCCAATTATGGCATCATTGAACCCTGGTTTAGACCAAAAAGGGCTGGTTTAAGCCATTTTTAGCCATTTTTAGCCATTTTAGACCCTTAAATCAGCCATTACTATAGCAATACCAGGCCTAGAGCCTTCAAAACACGTCAGAATGTGTGTCAGAGGCGTAGAAACCAGTTAAAACTGTTTTTATTATGATTGTTTTATCTTAAGGGTAGTTTTACCCTCTTGGCAACAGCTAAAACTACCCCAGTTGGTATCAAAACCTCATCATCAATTGAGTCCACAGACCCTGTAACTCAATTCCAGGCCAAAAGTGATGAACTTTTGCGTGAAATTTGACATCCCACGCCTGTCAGCAAGGATTTTGGGGGTCTAGCTCCCCCTTAGAGCTGGAGTTCCTTTTCCCCCCCAAATTTAATCTTTCCAATTTATTTTTCCTTTAATTCCTCATCATGTATTATACTTATAATTTACATATGTAATTCAATTCAATTGTACAGTACAATACAGTAATAATTGACACCTCATATGTAAATCAAAGTTCACTTATGTAATACACGCGCACATTTTGACATTTCAATTGAATTCAATTGAAAATACTTCAATTCCTCATAACTTCTAAACTAAACACAACACCTCAATTTTAACACAAAAATTGATGGTTAACACCACATGTGGTGTGAATTAAATTAAGGTTTTGAGGATTTTCAACTTTTGTATTGAAAATACTAAAAACTTAATTTAAGCTTATTTAGAGTTGAGTTACAAGAATTTCGCTCAGAGGTGACCCCACCTGATTTTTTATGAGGAATCCAATGGTGAAATAAATTTTATATGTTTATTTATTGGATAAAAAGTTATAATAAATTTTATTTAACTTTTTTCCAAATTTATTTATTTTTTCACAATTTTGTTAAAGTTTCATTTTTACTTAATTTTTTCAAGTATAAACGTAATTTTATATTTACAAAATTTAATGTATTTTTTATTTTTAAATTATAATTAATTTTTTATTTTTAATATAATTTTATATTTATATTTTGATTTTTATTTTAATAATATAAATAAATTTATTTTATTTATATTAATATGTTATTTTTTATATTTGTGGTCTTTTGGGTATATGAAATTACCTCTAAGGCTCACATTCCCTCCCCCTAAAAAAAGAATATTACTTTGTAATATTGGTGTTTCTAGTGTGTCTGAATCTCCTCAGGAGTTTGGTAGCTTCTGGTGTATCTTTTTCTTCTAACCATTCATCTTCACAAGTTGGGTCACTGTACCTAACAAGGTATTCCCTTACTTTCTTGGTTCTTAATTTCCTTTCTTTAAGAACTTTGGTTATTTTCTTAGTACCAGATGTCTCAATAGGAGGTATAACTTGGGGAGCCTTATCCCTCAAGGGAAATTTCTCAGCATCACTAGATTTATATGGTTTTATCAAGCTCACTGGAAATGTAGGGTGCTTATTGCTAAGTTCTTCAGATAACTCTACTTCAACAGCATTTTCTTCATGGAGGGCCTTAATCACAAAAGGTCCTGCAAAGGAGTCTTTCAACTTTTTACATCCTTTGATGTTATTGAAGTTAGTGGTGGATACAAGAACTAGATCCCCCACTTTGAAATCTGGAGTTGCATGAGATTTATCCCATTTGTCTTTAGCATATGCAAAAGAGTCCTCCATGCACCTTACTGCATGCTTTCTAGCTTTGTCTAGCATTCCTTTGAAGCTAGCAGCTGTGGGATGTATTTCAATTAAGTCTTTCCTCAAGGAGTCTTGGGGTAACTTGGGGTTCCATCCTTTTTCTAGAATAGCAGGAGTCTGATTGGTACTAGCATGGATTGATGTTTTATATGCTAATTCCAGTGCTGGTAACAGAGTACACCAATCATGGGTAAATCCATCACAATCTTTAAATTCAAGGCCATATGCACAAAATCTTCTCACCATGTCCTCTAAGGTTTGGATCATTCTTTCAGCCAGGCCATCAGTTTGTGGGTGGTAGGCTGTAGAGAAAGACAGTTTAGTGCCAAATAATTGGTGAAGATTTGTCCATAGTGCTGAAGTGAATTTGGGATCTCTATCACTGATGATATTTGTAAATATCCCAGTCCATGACACTACTCTATTCCATATCAGAAGAGCTGTATCCATGGCTGTATCATCTTTGTGACATGGTAAAAATATTGGAGTTTTACTGAATCTGTCCACAATTAATAGGCAAGCATTATAGCTCCTGTCACCTCCTGGTGGTAGGCCAGTTACCCAATCCATATGGACAATTTCCCAAGGTCTGTTTGGTTCTTGGATTTTCATCATATTTCCAAGTCTTTTGCCAGTGGATTTATTTGCCTTTTGGCATCTGTCACAGGTTTTGCAATACTCTGCAACATCTTTTTGCCACATTGGCCACCATATGCAGGTCTTCACTTTCTCTCTTGTTCTGTCTTCAGAAAGATGTCCTGAAAAGGGACTATCATGGCATTCTTTCAGTACAAGATTGATTAATGACCTGTCTACAACTGTCATGACACATGTGTGCTTGGTTCTGTGGTAAATTATACCATCCAGTAGGTGAAATCTTCCTTCATCATAAGATTTTCTCCATACTTCATCCAAGGCATGTATTAGAGAGTTGTCTTTACAGTTTTTGTTAAGTAATTGACATAAGATGCTACAATTCTTATCTTGAGTGTAGCTGCTTCTGACTTCTTCAAAGAAGGTGGTGTTCAAGTCTGTAACACTTATTCCTTCTATTGGAATTTGTGGTGAAGCTTCTTCTGGAACATAAGCAGGATTATCAATGTTATTTGGTAATGGCCATCTGCTTAGTCCATCTGCATTCTTATGAATATTCCCATCCTTATGAACAATAGTCATATTGCCTCTGTATTCTTGTATGGCTATTTGCCATCTGAGCATGTGTCTGTTAGGTGTTTTCATGTTCAAAAGTGATTTCACAGCTGTACAATCTGTTATTACTTCAAAAACACATCCCTCTAAGAAATAGTTCAATTTCTCCAAGGCCCAGACAAGGCATAGACATTCCATTTGACTTGCTCCATATCTGGCTTCAGTTGGTTTGATTTGCCTGGATATGAAACATATTGGTCCTTCTACAGGTTTGTCATTTATGATCTGAACTTGGTGAAGTGCAGCACCCAGTCCATCCCCTGATGCATCAATATACAGTTTGAAAGGCAATTTAAAGTCTGGCATCAGTAAGAGTGGAGCAGTGGTCAATGCTTCTCTTAGAGACTCAAAAGCTTTGACTCTGTCAACAGTCATCTCAAACACTGTGTCTTTGTCACACAACTTATAAAGTGGTCTTGCTATGGATGCAAAATCTTTAATGTGTTGCCTGTAATATCCTGCAAAACCTAAGAATGACTGAATTTCCTTCTTATTCTGAGGCATGGGCTTCAATAATACTGCTGCAACTTTGTTTTTGTCAATTCCAAGGGACAAACCAGATACAACATGTCCTAGTTCCTTAAGTTCTTTAAATCCAAAATGACATTTCTTCAAGGAGATTTTCATGTTTACTGATTGGATTTTTGTCAAAACTCTTGATAATCTGTACATGTGCTCCTCCCAATTCTTTGAACAGATAATAATGTCATCAATGTAAATGATTAACCATCCCTCTGAGAGTTCTTCAGGGAAGATTTCATTCATCATTCTTTGGAAGTGTGAAGGTGCATTTTTGTCACCAAAGGGCATCCTTAAGTATTCATACACTCCACAATGAACAATAATTCTCAAGTATTTTCTTGCTCTTGGTGTTACCACATTTTGATGGAATCCTTTAAGGGCATCCATAGTGGTTATATACACTGCTTGAGATATTTGAGTAAGGGCAATTTAGATTTTTGGTATTGGGTATCTGTCTGGAACAGTGTAAGTGTTCAGAGCTCTAAAGTCCCCAACCATTCTGGATTTTCCATTATGCCACGCCACTATGACTGGTGTAGTTATTTCTACTTCCTCATTGTGGCCTACTTTTCTTATTACACCAAGGTCTAGAAGTTCTTTGATATGAATTTCTAGAGCTTCTCTTGATTTTGGACTTGCTGGATAGGCAGGTCTTCTTAAGAGTGGTGGATAAGGTCTCTCAATGTTAAGAATGATGTCAACTTCATGACCAATAATTGCTCCCAGAGGTTCTTTGTCTGTAGCAAATGCTCCTTTGTGGTCATACAAAAGGGAAGAAAGTTCATTTTCTTGTTTATCAGTCAGATGAAGGCTTATCTCAGCCTCATTTAACTGTTCAGACCTGAATTTTTCTAACTCTAAGTTGACTGGTGATACTTTGTTTACTGTAATTTGTCTTTTAAATGGTAAAAAGGCAAATTTCTGGCGCTTATTGTCCCCAATTGTAAAGTATCTGTCTTTGTTATTATGTAAATCTATCCCATACATGATCAAATAGTCATTTCCCAATATAAAATGGGTACTAGAGCAATTTTCCATAACAACAAATTCAACTGTGATCCTTAAATTCCCATTTATGTGTGGGAATATGACATTGGTCTCAAAGATTCCCAATGCTTTCATTGGGTTACTTGCACTGTTGAATTTTATACCATCAATTGGTAACAATTGGTCTTCAAAATTTGGCACACAAGTCTTAAGAAAGGATTTTCCAACACAAGAGCAGAAGGCTCCTGGGTCAAGCAAAAGTTTGGTGGGCTTGTTGTCAATCACCACTTCTGTTATACAGGAGTTACCAGCTGTATAACCTTTTCCTCTGTTTGGTTTTGTCTTCATAAGTTGTGCATCTTGAACTTTTGATAAATCAACTTGACCATTGCTCAATTGTGGTAAGTGGGAATAAGATTCCATGATGTCAAAAGTGGCATTGATATTTTCTATATCTTTTGAAGATTCAGAAAATATGGATGACTTATCATCTGAATTGTCTTCAATTATGTCTTCTTTTTCAACATCTGGTTCCTTTTCAATGTCAATTTCATTGATTTTTCCCCTCTTTGGACATGCATTGGCTAAATGGGTGGTGCTTTGGCAAATATGGCATTTTCTGACTGTATCTGCAGATTTATATTTAATATTACTAGAATTTTCTTTGGGATTTTTGTCCACAGAATCTTTCCAAGGTGTATTAAACCTTGTTTTGAGATTCACCCTACTAGAACCAATTTTGGTTCTGGTGGTTACTTCTTCTAGTATATTGATAATATCTTCTGCTGAAGATTGTTCAGTAGTCCTGCTTTTGACAGCATGCTCTAAGTCACCTCCAAATTGTCTCAGAATTTTTCTATGGATCATAAATTCTGACATGTCAGGATATAATTCTGTTAATCTGTCCTTTTGTTGGCAAAACCATGGTAAAGCTCTGTCTTTATCAGCATTAAATTTGGCAGATTCAAAGGCTGTTTCAACTTTAAACCTCCAAGCATCATTTGCCCATTTGTTGATGATTTGGGTTTTCCACCAAGTCCAACTCTGGTGTCCATGTGCTTGTCTTATTTTGATGTACCATCTGTGAGCTGATCTGGTAAACAAGGTGTTAAACCTGGCTGTTACCAATCTGTCTGGTAATTCAAAATCCTCTTTGATCATGTCAATACCTCTAATGAATTCCATATGGTCATACTCTCCTTCACCACTGAAGTGAGGCCATTCTTTAAGTTTTGGAACTTCTTTCAAGAGTGCTTGGCCCATTGATGGTTCCAAGTTATGAAAAGAAGTGGATAATTCATTTTTTAATTGTGAATTATCAGGATCCAATACTTGTGGATTTGGAATTCTTGTGCCCTCATTTTGATTTAGAGGTGTAGACATTCTTGGTAAGGTGTTCAGTATTTGTTCAATGTCATTCATTTTACTGTTGCTACACCTTTGGGAATTTCTGTATTCATGTTGGAAGCTTTGTATTAAATTTATTACTTCAATTTTATACATGTCTTCCTTATGTGTCAGTTCTTGCCATAACTCTGTTTGTCTTGTATTATCAGAAGTGACTTGATTCAATTTCATTGATAATTTTGATACTTCTTCTTGTGAAGCATCAAAACACTTTTTCAAGGCAATGGTATATGTCTTTACTTCAGTAAATGAATTTGAAATGTCATCAAGGACTTTCTTGTTATCTGTTTTGATAATATTTATGTCTTGTTTAATTCTTGTTTCAATTATGTCATCAATATTGAATTTAGAATATTTATCTGTTAATTCTTTAATAATGGCAGATTGTTCATTTATTTTATTAGAAGAATTATCATTATTGGAATTTTTAATTGTTCTTAAAACTTTTTCAAAACACATAAGTGTTTCATTAATTTGGCACAGACTCAGGTTGTTTGTTTTAATGTTGTTACAAATGGTTTCATTTTTATCAGAAAGATGTTTTTTCACGTCATTTATAGCATTATACAACTCTGGGATGGAATCAAATATGTCAGAAATCATTTCTGGAACCTTAATCTGGCTTCCTCCTTCTTCTGTAATTCCATCATGGTTCTGGCCATCTGAAATACATTTTCCATGGCATCCTGCTGAATCTTTGGGATTCTGTAGCCCTGGCTGTAAGGTTTTGGGGCTGGTGCCTTCCCTTTGCCCTTGTTTGGAGTTTGTGGCTGCTTTTTCACGTTGGAATTGCTGCTGCTGGCCACTGGGGCTGTTTTTGGCACTGGTTTGGGTGGTGGAGGGTTGTTTTTCCTCCATTCTAGTGTCAAAAGCATCATGTTTTTCTTCTCCATCAATGGATGCCATCCATTGAGCAATTTGCAAGTGTTGGGATGGCCCAAGAATTTTCTTACTGTCAGGTAAGAATTCATGCCATTCTTCCACAGGTCTGCAAGGATCTGGTACTCCTTGAATTGAAGTGCATTGTTGTATGCACTGTGGCTGGCTTTGTATATGTCCACAGAGGCTTGTTGTGGCGGTGTCAGCTCTTTTTGAAGGTAAAATAGTATTATCAGCTTCAGAATGACCCAATTTAGTTGTTTAGAAGTCATCAACTGACCCTTTTCCTTCTGTACCTGGTTGGCTTCTGCCATAATCACGTCTATTACCTTTTTGGGAGCTGCTTGAGGGGTTGTAGCTGGCTCCTGACCTGGTTGAAGGCATAATTATGGTTAAAAAAAGGCTTAAAATAGTATTTTTACGTCAAAAACTTACTATTGGCCAAATTCTTAGCCTTCTGAAGAGTATTACTTATGTCCAAGTTAATTAATTCAGAAGATATTGGTTCAGGTTGGTTATTTTGAGTCACAATAACAGTGCTATTATGATCAGAATCAACAGTACTGGCAGGGATAATGCTGGTTACTGTTGAGGCTGTTTCAATGTTTTCTTGTCTTACCACGTTGTCAGACACTAAAATTAATGAAAAAGCCAATTAATCAAGTAAAAAAAGGATATTTCAAAAAAAGAAATAAAAATTTAAGCCTCACTTATAATATGAAAAAAATTATTTTTTATGGGTTTTTTGAATTATAAGTATTTTTTATGTGTTTTTAAATTTTTCAATATAAGAAAAAAGATTTAAAAAGAGTAAAAAAAATATGTCACAGGTAAAATATCACGGCTGGGCCCCCAAATGTAAGGTGTGGATATGAAACTTTGATTAAAAATCAAGTACTTTTCCTGTCCTCAAATTTTGTATAAGGTAAAATTCAGTTAAAAATAGTATGAAATATTATTTTTAAGAGAAAACACGCCAAATTTTTATTGTTTATAACTTTATTAGTATAAAACATAAATATAAAAATTTATTGTTTTACCAACAATAAAGATTTATCCAAAAAATACTCTACAAGAGATATTTTAAGGCTACAAAAGAAATTTCTTCAAGAGCAATTTCAATTGGAATTAATTGAGCAAAGAACTGCAAGCAATTAATTAAAGAACTAAGTCTTTAAAAAGAATATTAAAGAGAAAACACGCCCAAAAGTGACCAGAGTGAATTTGGAAACAAAGTGACAAAGTTTACAGTGATGAAAGATGCTTTAATTCACTTTTGGGGTGGTTCAGGGGTAAAAATGATTATAAGAGTTACAAACAATAATTATAATGATTTATTCACGTGTTTAAAAGGATTAAAATTATTAAAAAGTGGTGGTTGGAATCTTTGATTGATTGGTTTAACAGTTTTAAACTAATTAATAAAAGGAAAAGATTCTAACATGAAGAGAAAAGTGGGGCAAAGAAGACATTCTTTTATAGCCATCAATTCTCTTACTCCAAAAGTAAAATTTACTCTTGTCAGTCGTGAAAAACAGTCTGACAACAGAAAAGCCAATTATGGCATCATTGAACCCTGGTTTAGACCAAAAAGGGCTGGTTTAAGCCATTTTTAGCCATTTTTAGCCATTTTAGACCCTTAAATCAGCCATTACTATAGCAATACCAGGCCTAGAGCCTTCAAAACACGTCAGAATGTGTGTCAGAGGCGTAGAAACCAGTTAAAACTGTTTTTATTATGATTGTTTTATCTTAAGGGTAGTTTTACCCTCTTGGCAACAGCTAAAACTACCCCAGTTGGTATCAAAACCTCATCATCAATTGAGTCCACAGACCCTGTAACTCAATTCCAGGCCAAAAGTGATGAACTTTTGCGTGAATTTTGACATCCCACGCCTGTCAGCAAGGATTTTGGGGGTCTAGCTCCCCCTTAGAGCTGGAGTTCCTTTTCCCCCCCAAATTTAATCTTTCCAATTTATTTTTCCTTTGATTCCTCATCATGTATTATACTTATAACTTACATATGTAATTCAATTCAATTGTACAGTACAATACAGTAATAATTGACACCTCATATGTAAATCAAAGTTCACTTATGTAATACACGCGCACATTTTGACATTTCAATTGAATTCAATTGAAAATACTTCAATTCCTCATAACTTCTAAACTAAACACAACACCTCAATTTTAACACAAAAATTGATGGTTAACACCACATGTGGTGTGAATTAAATTAAGGTTTTGAGGATTTTCAACTTTTGTATTGAAAATACTAAAAACTTAATTTAAGCTTATTTAGAGTTGAGTTACAAGAATTTCACTCAGAGGTGACCCCACCTGATTTTTTATGAGGAATCCAATGGTGAAATAAATTTTATATGTTTATTTATTGGATAAAAAGTTATAATAAATTTTATTTAACTTTTTTCCAAATTTATTTATTTTTTCACAATTTTGTTAAAGTTTCATTTTTACTTAATTTTTTCAAGTATAAATGTAATTTTATATTTACAAAATTTAATGTATTTTTTATTTTTGAATTATAATTAATTTTTTATTTTTAATATAATTTTATATTTATATTTTGATTTTTATTTTAATAATATAAATAAATTTATTTTATTTATATTAATATGTTATTTTTTTTATTTGTGGTTTTTTGGGTATATGAAATTACCTCTAAGGCTCACAACCTTTGCACCACTCCAAATGTGAATTAAAGCATCTTTCATCACTTTTAAATTTGTAACTTTGTTTCCAAATCCACTCTGGTCACCTTTGGGTGTTTCTTCTCTTTGATATTATTCTTAGAGATTCTGCTCTCATATAAATTGCCTGCAGTATTGCTATATGTTAAGACCAATTGAAATTTCTATTGAAGAAATTTCTTTTGTAGCCATAAATATATCTTGCAGATTATTTTTGTATAACTTTCTATTGTTGGCAAAACAACAAATCTTGATAATATTATTTTTTATACTAACTATGTTAAACAAATAAATTTGGAATTTTTCTCTTGAAAAATCTTCAAAATTACTATTTATAAGAAAATTTAACCTATAAATATTTTCAGGACAGGAAAAGTAGTTGATTTTGAATCAAAGCTTCATTTCCACACCTTACACTTTAAGCATGTCAGAGAGAGAAATTGAGTTAATCCAAACTGAAATATTTTATTCAAACTCTTAATGAGAAACCGTAAAGATTCATTATTATCTACCAAATTAGATCAAGTATGGAAAAAGATTATTTTCAAGGCAGTTTTGCCCTACTTGAGGGAACTCTTTATTATTGAACTAAGAAAAAATGTGCTATTCCTTCAAAAGAAATAGCTTTTAGAAACAATATCCCACATAAATTCCATGATAGTGTTGTATCTGGACATCTCTAAGAAGACAGGACACTTGAAAGAACCACAACTTGTTCTTGGTGGCGAAACTGAGGAAAGGATTCTGAAAAATACTCCCTATAATACAAAACTTGTGACAGGAAATATGCAGTGCTTATCCAAATAGAAAAACCAAAACCCCATGGGAAATAGTCCATATTGACTGGGTAAAAGCACTACATCCAGGGGAAGAAAGTATTTTTAATTCTTTCCTAGTATTATTAGACAGAGATAGTAAACCCCCTACCTTCTTAATCTGTCACAACGATTACGCAACTATGCACAAAGCCATTATGCAATGGAATAAAGTAATTATCCATACAGGCTTATTCCAAAATAACATAAGTGGTAGAGACCTTAAATTAATTTCAGCTTCATGAGAAAAATCTTCATAATCTATTTGGAACAAAATTATCATTATTAATGGCTTATTGCCCTTGAGCTGATGGCCTGGAAAAAATAAATATCCAAACACTAGAGATATGATCAGAAGATTCTGTGCTTATGAACTAGAATTCAAATAATTTTATGGTTATAAATAGGTTTGGTGCACCCTAATACTCATCTTGAACTGGAATATAAAAAATCACTTCACTCATCAAGGGGGAAATCTCCAGCCATTTTAGAAAATGGTTGGAATCCAAGACTACCTTATAACCCCCTAAAGAAAAAATTAGTTGACATTCACCCAAAAGAAAGTAGCTGTAAAACAATTCTTTATCAAGCAAGATATAATGAAAACAAATGGATGAAAGTTTCTACTAAATATAAAAAACAATGATGGGACAAAAGTCACAGATCAACAAATTTTGAAATAGGAGACCTAGTTCTAGTATCAAATTTAAATTTTGATAAAAGTAAAGGCTGAAAGCAAATAAAATATTCCTTTGTAGACCTTGTATGGTGAAATCCCTACCTGACCCCCATCCTGTAGAAGTAGAGTTGATAGGTGATCTGATTAGTAAACATCCAAATCTTCCTGAAAAAATACAGTTCAAGCTCTGAAGAATCATTTCCTGTAAAATGCCTACCACAACTTAAAATTTATCCTCTGGAATAAGGAGAAGAAAAGAAAGTAAGAATAAATAAAGAAGAAAGAGAATACCTGTAAGGTTTAACTATGAAAAAATAAGCAAATATTAATAATAATTTACTTATTGTACTCTTAATATCCTTATCAAGATAATGAATAATATTAAAAGGAATTATAATAACAAAGAAATATTATAATTATGGAATAAAGATATTTATATTATTGAAATAAATAAAATAATAATAAATTATAGTATAAAAATAATATAATGAAAAGAAACATATTAGTATTAAATAATTAATACATTTATGGAAATTTACTATTTTTTTAAAAAAAATGAATGCCTAAAAAATTGTTATTTGATAATAAAAACAGTTTATAAAGATAAGATTACAAATATTCAAGTTGTATATTAATATAAATACTATTTGATCAATAAATATTTTTTCAAAAAGGAAAATAAAGATAAATCATTATAAAAAGAGGAAAAAAACCTACTTTCAACACTTAATGTGATACATTTGCAAGGTTTCAAACCAAATAATGTAAATACACTTTATTTGAATTGTATTTACAAATAAAATTTTTTTACAAATATTCTTGATTTTGCATGGAACTAAACTATTTAGAGAGAATTTAAAAAAAAAATTATTGAGTGAATCACATCAAAGCTGGACATCATAATAAAGATTATCCTTAATATTTAATAACATAATAGATTTATATGTAAAGAATAAAGAAATTAACTTTTTTTGATCCATATGAGGAAAAAATAGAGGTAAAAAGAGCTCTATATATAGTAAAGTCCTTCCTCCTAGATTCCAGAAGGCTTCTAGTAGAAATGTACTGATGTTGTGCACTGGAATTGATTGGAATTTCAAGCTTTAGTGATGATTAAATCATAATTCAACCATCTTATCTCATTATTACGCCATTATTTAGAGCTATCACTATAACTCTAAGCTTACTGGAATGACAGGCTTGGAAGAAGCCTAAAATTTAAGGATTTCATTTTTATTAAGCAGAGTGTAATAGTATTCACCAGTGTTATCACTTATATAGCTGTTAAGCTTAAGAGAAGCTTACAGTGAGTGATCATATATGATCAATTTTAAGCTTAAACTTTGATCATTGATACTTTTTGAGTTATGAATGTGAATTCTGATAGCTTTTAATTTCATTATTAAGCTTCCAAGATAATTTCATTCGATCATCAAAACTCCTTTGATGATTTTTCTTGTAACTAATCTTTTCTGTCAAAAATTACTATTTTAAACTTCAAACCATGATTTCAAGGGGTTATACTTTGAATATCATGATAATAATGAAATACTCCTTCATGTATGAGCTAGTAGAATCTAAATATATAATTTTTAAAGTTGGAAACACTTTAAAAACAAAGTAGTCAACAGTTTTTCTTATTTTTCTCAATAAACCATTGTAGGTTATAATCTTGTTTATCGCTTGTCACATAAAGTTGATATATGTATTTTTCAAGTAGTTATGTGGTAACCATATTTTCAATTCAACTCTTTATCATGCATATTTCAAGAGATATGAGCAAAGACCATTAATATATGTGCTGAGCATAAAAGTGCATATATCAAGGATATCTCAGTAAGTATTGAATCTTAAGATATGACATAAAGATTTTTTATGCAAAGTGTTCCATGGGTAATCCATTGGTGTAATTTAGTTCAAATTTTCATACATTCATATCCGAGATAATCAAGGTTTTATGAAGCTTTATGGCATTTTTATTCATTATAAAATAATAAGCTCAATTTTTGCTTTCAAAATAAGTATTTTAAATTTGTTTTGTGACCTTTTTGAATATGTATCATATCTAAAAGGCTCACATTCCTCAGAACAAAAAATGATTTCACCACAATCTGATATAGTTAATTAGGGTATCATATTCCCCACCACCAAAAAAGATTGTACTACAGTCTGATATAGTTGATTAGGGTATCATCCACTGTCCTACCTCTTCAATAGACCTTTTTAGTCTTCAATCTTAATAATGCTTAATGTTTCTATTATTCAGGTCTTCTTTCATGTCTAAACCTCATTAATAACTTATCAGGATTTTTTATACCTTTCCCAAATATCCATTTGTGTTCTTTAGTAGAGTTTATATACCTTAAAAGGTATTAACTTTGTTTCTTGTTTTTTTCATCCTTTCTTCGAGGACTTTCAAAATTAACTTTTCTTTACCTGCTTCTAGAGGTGGAATTTTAAGCAGTGGTTTATTTCTTAGGGAAATAACTCCTTATCAATTGAGCTGTAAGGTTTTAGGAGACTTACAGTGAAAGCTGGATGTTTTTTGATTAATTCACCTGTCAGTTCTTGCTGCACAGCATTAGGGCCATGTAGTGCTCTTATAATGAAGGGTCCTGCAAAGAAATCTTACAATCTCTTTGGGCATTTAATCTTATTAAAGCTTGGAGTTGATACTAATACCAAGCTGTCTACTTTAAAATCAGGTGGTTTGTTACTTTTTTCCCATCTTTCTTTTACATATTTGAAATAATGTTGCATACATCTTTTTGGATAATTTCTTTCTTTGTCAAGCATTATTTTGAAACTGCCTTTTGTTGGATGTATATCCACTAATTCCGTTTTGGGAGTGCCATAAGGAAGTCTTGTACTTCAATCCTTTTCTAACATTTCCAGTTCTTTTCAACTTGAATAATGAGTTGATTTATTATATAACAGTTCAAGAGATGGTGTTAAGTTACACAAATAAAAGGTAGGATAATCAGAGGCTTTGAATTCTAGGCCATAAGCACAGAATCTTCTGAGAATTTCTTCTAAATTGTGTATCATTGTTTCTGCTAAACCATCAGCTTGGGGTGGTAAGCTGTTGAGAATCATAGCTTTATTCCAAACAATTTATGAATATTTTTACATAATAGTCAGCGTGACTCTATGATATAGCTTCAAAATGATAATAAAAACTATTAATCCAAGTGTGACACAAAAATAATGATGAGATTGTTAAAAGGGATTTACTAAAGAACTCAGTGATGGTGAGTGCTATTGATGGTCCTGAGTGCAGTTTTTACCTGTTGGTTTACAATAATAAACCCTACAATAATTACAATTATAATTATACCTGTTTAATTCTAAGGGTACCACTCCTTGAAGAAGCTATACCACATAAGAATACTAAGAACAGGATGATTGATTGGCCTTTGGGTAAGGAAAGGCCTCTTTTTATCTTGTTCTGGGGTAGTGAGAGGTTGTTTACCTCTGCACACGGCCACAGAGTGATACCTTTCACTACTGTGGGCTGTTTTGTGCTTCTACACACTAAATACAGACTGGTATTTGGTGGAAATGTGGTTTTAGAACCAAAAGTTGTCATTTTTACCCTATACAGGTTGAACACTTTCACCAATGGAGTTTACAGGTGTGTTCTGGTGCTTCTGACGCGTCAGAAGCTGTACAGAAAGTTCCTTTATGACTCATATCTGTCAATTTATGAGAAACTAAAGAATAAAAAGAACTTAATTCAATTGATTAGCTGTTAATTCAATTTTATGGACAGCTGTCCCACAGTAAGATCCCATACTGGCTAATGTGGGATTACAATCTTAAAAACTGAATATCTTTGTCAGTTTTAAGGACAGAAAGCTCAATAAGTGGCTCATTTTTTTGTTCTTGATGAGATCTGCACAATGGATACTCATTTGGTATAGCTAACATTAAAAATGGCAAAGTTATACCAATTTTAAATTCCATTATCAATTTGTGGATTTATTATGAATCCTGTATTAATGTTGTTTGCTCCATAAATTTTTTCTAGAGGAGATATGAGGAAATAGATGGCATAATAAGAGAGCCCTGATTCCTCTCTTTCCAAAGAGACCCCACTTTGGGTATCTCACCCTGAAATTGTAGGGGTTGTATGAGAGGTGAATATTTTATTCACCCTTTTTTGGCTCTATTTCGGCCATAACTTCTATGGTTTTGGTGCTAGCTCAATTTTGCTAGTACCATTGGATAGCCCTAATTGAGAGATTTAATTTAAATACACATTTGATGGGACTCAGCCTCTTTCTCTGGATTTTAGATGAGAGGTGAAAATTAAGGTTTATGCTCAGAAACTGCTTTGAGCTAAAATAAATTTCTTATTCTTTGTCCTACGATTATGGGACTTTCATATTTGGAAATAGGTTAGTTTACCCTTTCTTTTGATACTTTCTTGAGCTTTTTTGGCTCAGCTCCATGCTTTGGTGGTATTTTGCTCTACCATTGGTTTATGGTATTCTGGCAGTCATTCTTGTGCTCTGGTTTTGAGTCACAGGCTGACATACCCTCCCTCTTAAAAAGGCTCATCATTGATGAGACTTTCCTGTCTTCTTTGAGGTACTAGTGTGGCTCATGTGACCTTGAGCCAAAAACTTTCTTGTGGTCATACCCTCCCTGTCTGGTGATTAATGTTTCAAACCCTCCAGATTTTTGGTCATTGCTTTCCTTCTTTTTAAGTGGACTGAACCAGTTTACTGTGTTACATGGTTCTTTAATTCCACCAAATATGCCTCATTGAGGTTAGGTTCACTGTATGAATTATTTCCACAGCCATCCCCCACAAGCAGAGTCAGATGCATGACCTTCTTGGTCTTTTCTTGTTTCTTCCTCTCTTGCAAATATCTCTTCCCTGTCTTTGGGAGAATTGTCTGCATAGTGATTGGGTGATTCCCAGTTGTGAAATCCTGTTGTGATTTCAGAATCTGAATCATGAATTTCTTTGGCTTCCAGGGTTGGAATATCCCTGTTATCACCAGTACAATGGTTATTGTATCTACCAATAAATGTTCTAATCCTTACTTCTTGCAAAGTAGTTGATATTTCATCCAAGGTGGATTCTTTGGAGCATCTGCATTTTACTGCATGCTCTAAGTCTCCTGGTAGCTTGGTCAACAGTTTCTGATTTCTCATTTTTGTTGTTATGTGAGGTTCAATGTCCATAAGCCTTTTTGACTGTCTCAGACACCAATCATATAGATCTTTGTACACTTTGTATCTATCATTTCCAAATGAAAGGGTTTTATTCCCTATCCTTGTATCATTTCTTTACTTTTGGATTATTTGGATCCTCCACCATGGACAGTTTCTTCTGCAATGAATATCTTTCATTTTAGTATACAAGATACTAGCATTCACTTTGAATTCTGTGTTCAGTATAGCTATTATCCAGTAGTCTGGTATTCTTGGAACATCAATAAAGAGTCCATGAATATAATTAAAGAATTCCATGTGATCATAATCTCCTACACCACAGAATCTGGGCCAACTTGTAGCTTCTGGAAGCTGTATCAATGCTTCCTTCTCTGAATAAGTCATGCTATTCCCATATTGGTATTTTGATGGTGCTCTTTGCTTATTATCTAGTCGGGAATTTGGTTTAATGTCCTCTTGGGGGTATGGAATTTTTCCAGAAACATGCCCCTGTGTTTGGGGTTTTATGTTTTGGCATAAATTGAAAGATTTGTCAATATCTTGATCCAGGTATTCCCTATCCCTCTTGCAGTTATTTTGCCTCCCTAAGCCTTGGATTAGTCTTATTTTTGTTTCTTCTGAGGCTTTACTTGATTTAGTACAGTCCTCTTGAGGGTATGAATAGTTTTTTTGTAAGGTATTGAGCTCTTTTAAACTTGACATATTTTCATTGAGTCTTTCAAACCCTCTTTGAGTTTGTTCCACAAATTGGGAAAATTGGATCAATAGAGTATTACTACTTATGGTACTCTCAGGGGTCACAAAATTGTGTTCAATATGTGTCGGGATATAATTCCTTTTATTATGTGAGCCTTAGAGTTAATTTCATTTACCCAAAAGACCACAAATACAAAATTAACATATAAATATAAATAAAATAAATTTATTTATATTATTAAAAATGAAAAATCAAAATATAAATATAAAACTATATTCACAATTAAAAATTTAATTACAATTGAAAATTAAAATTACATTAAATTTTGAAATTGTAAAATTACATTTATACTTGAAAAAATTAAGTAAAAATTAATTTTTTTACAATTTCAAAATTTAATGTAATTTTAATTTTAAATTTTAATTATATTTTTAATTGTGAATATGATTTTATATTTATATTTTGATTTTTCATTTTTAATAATATGAATAAATTTATTTTATTTATATTTACATTTTAATTTTGTATTTGTGGTCTTTTGGGTATATGAAATTACCTCTAAGGCTCACATAATAGGGCTACTAGCTTCATTAGAATTATTTACAGATTTTTTGATTTTTTGTACTTCTTTCAGCAGGTACAAAAATATCTGAATCATAGGGTCTGACTCTTTCTTCCTCTGGTTGAAAGAAGTCTTGTTCTTGCCCTATGATCCTCTCCTTATCCTGGAAATTACCTGGGATTGGGAAGTATGGTGACTCTTGGCCATTTTTCTGCTGGTGCCTGAGTGGTGTGAAGCCAATGGGGAGTTTGGTTGGTTGACCACTCCTTGTAAGCCTGAAAGAGTCAGAGTATGATCTCTCTGGTTCTATTTCTCTTCTATGATAAGTTCTTTGAGGGGAATCTTCTGAATACTTTCTACAAGTTCTTACTAGCAGAACTCTAGGTTGAATTACCTGTATTCCATTCTCCATTGGAGAAGTTCTTTGAATGTTTTATGGGTTAGAATCAACTCTTCTATGCAAGTCATTCCTGGAGGGTTTCTGTTGGAAACCATCTTGGAAGGTGTAGGAAGGTTCATTTTTCCATTTCTTAAGACTTTGAACAACTTAAATGTCTCTCCTTTCCAGGTTTCTATTCCTACTGATGGTTGATTCTCTTTGTAAGGAATAATCCCTTGGAACTCTAAAGTATTTGAAATAAGGTGGTATCATTTCTGATTTGTAAAGTGAGAGTTTTATATAATTGATTAAATACCTGTTTTTTTACAAATATATAAGTCAGCTTGGAAGAATTATTATTTAATCTTTCAATAAAAGTTATCAAATCAGCTTTCCACACAAAATTGGATGTAAAAACTCAATTATAAGGATTTCACTTGAAGAGAAATCCAAACAATATATAATATGTATATATTAAAAAAAATTAAGTAAAAAAAATATGATTATATTTCTTTTTGAATAGGTATTATTATTGAAATTATCATAGTAATGACTATGATCAATTTTTCTAAACTAATTTGGGTGAAAGAAGAAAATTATTTTAAAAGTTTTCTCTTGGAGAAAAATCCAAATAATATACACAATGTCTATATTATTGAAGTAAGTTTAGAAAAAGAAATATGGTTTTATTTCTTTTTGTGTGGTTAGTATTATTGAAATTATCAATAGTAATCATAACAATCAGTTTTGTTACACCAATTTGGGTAAAGCAATAGATTGTAATGGTATTTCTCCAAGAAAAAACTCTATCAATATATACTTTTTATATATTATTATGAACAAATAAGTGAAATTAAAAAATATGATTATATATTTTTGGTAGTATTATCATTGAAATTATCAATAATAATGATAATAATTCATTTTTCACACAAATCTGTGTGAAAAATGAATTTTAAGAGTTTTTCATGAAGAAAAATTCAAAAAATATTAAATTTGTATATATTATGACAAAAAGATCAATAATAAAATATGATTATATTTAATTATTAAGTATTATTATTGAAATTATCCATAATAATGATGATAATCAATTTCTAAAGCCAATTTGTGTGAAAAAATGAGTTATAAGAGTTTTTCTCAAAGAAAAATTCAAGTAGTATATCCTTTGGATATATTATGAAAAAAACCAATAATAAAATATGATTATATTTCATTATGAAGTATTATCATTGAAATTATCAATAATAATGATAATAATACATTTTTTAACACCAATTTGGGTTAAAAATTGAATTATAAGAGTTTTCTTCAAGAAAAGCTTGAGAAATATATACTTTGTATATATTATGAAAAAAAGATCAATAATGAAACATGATTATATCTTATTATGTAGTATTATTATTGAAAATATCAATAATAATGATAACAATCAACTTTTTACACCAATTCAGGTGAAAAAATAAATCATGAGAGTTTTTCTTTAAAAAAATTGAAAAAAAAACTTTTTATATATTATTATGAAAAAAATAAAAAAAATATGATTACATTGTCTTTTATAAAATAGAGTATTGTGTAAATATAGATTATATATTTATAACTCTTAAAAATGATGCAAAAAATATTATTTCTCAGGAAGAATACTTATACAGTTTTATTTACTATTTTATTATGTTTTTTCTGTTTAGTTTTATTTTTTAAGTTAAAAAAATTAGAATTAAGAAATAACACAAAATTAATCCCCTTCAGGGGTTCTTATGGCTTAAGAAAAGTTAAAATAAGCAGGAAAAAAGGTATAAAAACTCTAAATGGCATAGAAAGAGGCTAAAAATAGTGACAACAAGCTAGAAATTTGTCTAAAATTGGTAAAAAACCAGGCCAGGCAACCAAAATGTCAGGGTAACTCTATGATATACCTTAAAAATGATAAGAAAAGCTATAACTGTGAGTGTGACACGAAAATAATGATGATTAATTAATGAGGAGATGGTCAAAAGGGCTATAATAAAGAATTTAGTGATGGTGAATGCTATTGAGGGCCCTGGGTGTAGTGTTTACCTGTTGGTTTACAATAATAAACCATAAAATAGTTACAATTATAATGAGAACTGTTTAATTATAAGGGTTCCACTTCTTTAAGAAGCTATACCACATAGGAATACTAAGAAAAGTATGAGTTATTGGCCTTCTGGTGAGAAAAAGCCTCTTTTTATCTTGTTCTGGGAGAGTGGGAGGTTGTTTACATCTGCACACGACCAAAGAGTGAAAAATGTTGCTACTGTGGGCTGGTTTGTGGCTCTACACACTCAAGGCAGACTGGTATTGGGTGGAAATGTGGTTTTAGAACCACAAGTTACTATTTGTACCCTATACAGGATGAGTATTTTCACCAATGAAGTTTACAGGTGTGTTCTGGTGCTTCTGATGCGTCGGAAGCTGTAATGAACATTCCTTTATGACTAATATCTGTCAATTTATGATAAACTAATGAATAAACAGCATCCAATTCAATTGGTTAGCTGTTAATTCAATTTTATGGACAGCTGTCCCACAGTAAGATCCCATACTGGCTAGTGTGGTATTATAATATGAAAACCTTAATATCTTTGTCAGTTTTACAGATAGAGAGCTCAAAAAGTGGCTCATTTTGTATTCCTCTATGAGATCTACACAATGGATACTCATTTGGTATAGCTAACATTGAAAATGGCAAAGGTATGCCAGTTTTAAATTTTATTATCCATTTGTGGATTTCTTATGAATCCTGTATTGATCTTGTTTTCTCCATGAATTTTTTTCTAGAGGATATATGAGGAAACAGATGGAATAATAAGAAATAACTGATTTTTCTCTTTCCAAAGAGACCCCACTTTGGGTATCTCACACCAAAACTGTAGAGGTTGGATGAGAGGTGAATTTTTTATTCACCTTTATTTGGCTCTATTTTGGCCATACCTTCCATGGGTTTGAAGCTAGCTCAATTTGGCTAATACCATTTGGTAGTATTAATTGAGAGCTTTAATTCACTGCCTGCATTATTCCATCACCAAGGTCCATGTGATGTCACATCACAAAATTTTGGTTCATTTTAAATCACATTTCTGTGTTTATCTATTCCCCATGTCATTTTCAATCAGCCTATATAGATGTGATGGAATAATTTCTATTACATAAACAGTGGAATGGTTCATTTTACATAAACCTCAGGTTGTTGATGTAAAATAAACCAGAGGTTGATGTAAAATCAACCATAGGTTTATGTAAAGTCAACCATAGGTTTATGTAAAGTAAATCATAGGTTTATGTAAAGTCAACCATAGGTTGATGTAAAATCAACCATAGGTTGATGTAAAATCAACCATAGGTTGATGTAAAATCAACCATAGGTTGATGTAAAATCAACCATAGGTTGATGTAAAATAAAACATAGGTTGATGTAAAATCAACCATACGTTGAAGTAAAATCAGGACTCATTTCCACATGATTAGGAATCAATTTCACCTGATGAGGAGTCAATTCCACATGATGAGGCATTGATTCCACATGATTGGGAATTGATTACACATGATGAGAAATTGATTCCACATGATGAGAAAGTGATTTCAAATGATGTTAAATTGATCCCAAATGATGAGAAATTGATTTCACATGATGAGGAATTGATTCCACATGATGGGGAATTGATTTCACATGATGGGGAATTGATTCCACATGATGGGGTATTCAATTCACATGATGAGCAGTTGATTCCACATGATGAGGAGTTGATTCCAAATGATGTGGAATCAATTCCACATGATGAGGAATCAATTTCACATGATGAGGAATTGATTTCACATGATGAGTAATTGATTCCACATGATTAGGAAATCATTCCACATGATGAGGAATTCATTCCATATGATGAGGAATTCATTCCACATGATTACATCAACCTATGGTTGATTTTACATCAACCTATGGTTGATTTTACATCAACCTATGGTTGACTTTACATAAACCTATGATTGAATTTACATAAACCTATGGTTGACTTTACATAAACCTATGGTTTATTTTACATAAACAACCTGAGGTTTATGTAAAATGAACCATTCCACTATTTATGTAATAGAAATTATTCCATCACATCTATATAGGCTGATTGAAAATGACATGGGGAATAGATAAACACAGAAATGTGATTTAAAATGAACCAAAATTTTGTGATGTGACATCACATGGACCTTGGTGATGGAATAATGCAGGCAGTGATTGAAATACCCATTTGATGGGGTTCAGCCTCCTTCTCTGGACTTTATATGAGAGATGAAAATTAAGGTTTATGCTCAGAAACTGCTTTGAGCTGAAATATATTTATTATTCTTTGGCCTATGATTATGAAACTTGCATATTTGGAAAAAAGTGATTTTCCTCTTCCTTTGATATATTTTTACCTTGTTTGGCTCAGCTCCATATTTTGGTGGTATTTTGCTCTACCATTGATTTATGGTATTCTGGATATCATGCTTGTGCTCTGGGTTTGAGTCACAGGATTATAATAATGCTGAAGTGAACTGGGTAGCTCTATCACTTATGATATTTTGGAATAACCCTTCATTACAAATGACTATATTGCATACCATTATGGCTGTGTTCATATCTCTCTGATATTTATGACATGGTAAGAACATCCAGTTTTTGCTTTCCCTGTCAACTAATACTAGAAATGCATTGAAACTCCTTTCTTCTCCTGGAGGTAATGCTGTTACCCAAGCCATGTGAAATTTTCCAATGAGGATTCTGGTTTTTTATTTGGATCATCATTCCAGTTTTTTCCTGTGTGTCTGTTTGCTTTGTAACATTTCTCACAGGTCTGTGAGTACTCTGAAAAATCTTTTCTCCATTTGGCACCCAGCAGCAGTTTTTTACCCTCTCTAGTGTCCTATTGTCTGAGATGTCCAGATACAACACTATCATGGAGTTCATGTAGTATTGTAAGGTTTGACTATGAAAAAATAAGTAAAAATTACTAATTTATTACTTATTGTACTCTGAATGTCCTTATAATTGAAATAAATAAGATTAAAATAATAATAATAATAAAGAAATATTATTATTATGGCGTAAAAATATTATATTATTAAATAAATGTAATAATATAATTAATATTATATAAAATTATAATATTGTAAATAATATATTAATATATTATAAAGCTCTTTATTATTGTTACCAACAAATAATAAAGGCGTAAAAAACTGTTTTTTATAAATAAAAAACAATTAATAACAATAATATTACCAATATTAAAGTTATATATTAATATACATACTATTTATATTAATTAAGAATTATTAAGAGTAATAATAAGAGAAAAATTATTATAATAAGATGAAATAACCTACTTTTAACACTTAAAATAATAATTTTGAGATATTTTACGCCAAAAGTATATAATACAACCTTTTCAAATTGTATTTACAATAAAAATAAAGAATATTTACTAAATTTCTTGATTTTACGTGGAAATGAGTTTATAGAGAGATTTATGACAAAAACAATTAAAGAATTGATTTAATCACACAAAAGTAGTGATTAATAATAAGATGGTCTTTGGTCTTTAATAATATAAGAGTCTTATATATAAAGAATAAAGAAATTACCTTTTATTTAATTGATTTAATGTTTTTGATGTGTCTGAGGGGTAAATAGAGTAAAAAGAGCTCTATTTATAGTAAATACCTCCCTCCTAGAGTCCAACAGGCTTCTAGTAGACGTGTACTGATCATATCCACTGGAATTGATCAATATTTTAAGGTTTGGAGATGATTACATCATTATCAAACCATATTACATCATTATTACACTATTATTTAGAGTTATCACTATAACTCTAAAGTTGATGACATCAGAGGCTTGGCAGAACCCCAAATTTCGTGGATTTTATTAGTTTTAATCATAAACTAATAGTATTCACCAATTTAATCACTCTTAAGACTGTTAAACTTAAATTAAGATTACAGTGTGTGATCATAACTGCTCAAATTAAGCTCAAACTTTGATCCTCAGTAACGTTTAAGATTTACACGCTACAGCAATTCAGAGAGTGAATTCTGATAGCCTGGAATAACCTTATTATTCTGCCAAGAGCTCTTCATTACATCATCAAAAATCTCATTTTGATGATCTTTCTTGTAACTCATCTTTTCTGTCGAAATTCAATATTTTAAACTTCAAACCTTGATTTCAGGGGGTTATACCCTGAATTTATCAATAAAAATCACATCATTCTTCACGAATAAACTAGTAGAATCCAACTGTTTACTTTTTTTTAAGTTTGGAGCACTTTCACAACAAAGTGGTCAACAGCTCTGTTGATTTTTATCAATATTTCATCATAGGTTTTAACCTTGTTTATAATTTGTAAAATAAAGTTCATATCTGTGTTCTTACAGTACATACGTGGTAACTTTATTTTTGGTTCATCATTCTATCATGTATAGTTTAGAAGATATTAGCTATGATCCTTGAATATATGCGTTGACCAAAAAAGTGCATATATTCAGGTTAATTCCTTAAGTATTAACATTGGAAATTAGCTTATTAATTGTTTTATGTGTGGATTTTCATGGGAAATCCACTGGTACAATTTATCTCACATGTTGTTTAATTAGTTCTTGAGATAAATAAGGCTTTATGGTTTTTATAAGGTATTATACCTTATAATTCCTTAAATATTGTCTTTACAGATATGCCATAAAAATGGTATATGTGTATTTTTCCTAGGGGAATCCAATGGTATAATTTATTTTACATGTTGATTCATTGGTTTTTAAGTTAAACCAATTTTTGTACCAATTTATGGTATTTTTTGTATATTTAAGTAATTATTCTTAATGTATAATTATTCTAAGTAATTTTAATATAATTATATTAAAGGTATAGTTATTCTGAGTCTTTTTTGTGACCTTATTGGTTATGTGGTCATATCTCAAAGGCTCACATTCCCTACCACCAAAAAAGATTGTACCACAATCTGATATGTGTCATTAGGGTATCATCCACTGTCCTACCTCTTCATTAGACTTTATCAGTCTTGAAGCTCAATAATGCTTGATTTCGTTATTCTTTAGGTTTTCTTTCATGTCTAAACCTCCTCAGTAGTTTATCAGCATTTGTTATATCTTTCTCAAGTAGCCATTCATCTTCTTGAGTTGGATTTCTATACCTTACAAGGTATTCTCTTTCTTTTTTGTTCCTTGTCCTTCTTTCTTTAAGGACTTTTACAATTCTTTTTTCTTCTCCTTTTTCTAAAGGGGGAATTTCAAGTGGGGGTTTATTTCTTAGTGGAAATAATTCCTTGTCACTTGAGCTGTAAGGTTTTATTAGACTTACAGGGAAAGTTGGGTGTTTATTCATTAAATCACCTGTGAGTTCCAATTGTACAGCATTGGGTCCATGAAGTGCTTTTACCATAAATGGTCCTGCAAAGGAATCTTTCAATTTCTTTGGTCCTTTTATGTTATTAAAGTTAAGAGTTGATACTAATACCAGATCTCCTATTTTGAAGTCAGGTGGTTTATGACTTTTGTCCCATCTTTCTTTTGCATATTTGAAAGAGTCTTGCATGCATCTGTTTGCATGGTGTCTTGCTTTGTCAAGCATTATCTTAAAACTGCTTGCTGTTGGATGTATGTCCACTAAGTCCTTTTTGAGGGTATCATAAGGAAGTCTTGGATTCCAACCTTTCTCTAGCATTGCTGGTGTTTTGCCAGTAGAAGAATGGATTGATGTCTTATATGCCAGTTCAAGTGCTGGTATTAGTGTACACCAATCATGGGTGAAACCATCAGAGTCTTTGAATTCTAGCCCATAAGCACAGAATCTTCTGATCATGTCCTCTAAGGTCTGTATCATTCTTTCTGTTAAACCATCAGTTTGGGGATGGTAAGCTGTTGAGAATGATAGCTTTGTCCCAAATAAGTTATGGAGATTTGTCCATAATGCTGAAGTGAACTTTGGGTCTCTGTCACTTATAATATTTTGGAATAAGCCTGTGTGGCTAATGACTTTATTCCATATCATTATGGCAGTATCCATAGCTGTGTCATCTTTATGACATGGTAAGAACATGGGAGTTTTACTGTACCTGTCAACTAACACTAGGCATGCATTATAACTCCTGTCTCCTCCTGGAGGTAAGGCTTTTACCCAATCCATATGAACTATTTCCCATGGGGATTTTGGTTCTTGGATTTGGATCATCATTCCAAATTTCTTTCCTGCGGCTCTGTTGGCTTTTTGACATCTGTCACAGGTTTGGCAGTACTCTGCAACATCTTTCTTCCAATTTGGCCACCAAGAGCAGGTTTTCACCCTCTCTAGTGTCCTATCTTCTGAGAGATGTCCAGATGCAGCACTATCATGACACTCATGTAAAATAGTGTTTATTAGTGTTCTGTCTGTTAAGGCCATAACACATGTGTGTTTTGTTTTATGGTAAAGGATTCCATCAAGGAGGTGAAATCTTCCTTCATCATATGCCTTTTTCCATATTTCATCTAGTTTTGATGAAAGTGATGGATCTTTGCAGCCTTTCATTAGAAGTTGGCTTAAGATATGGCAATTTTTGTCTTTCTGATAGCTTTCTTTAGCTTGGTTAAAGAATTCTGTGCCAATGTCTGTAACACATATTCCTTCTATATGGTGCTCCTCTTGTGGTACCCATGCTGGATTGTCAGGGGTATTTGCTAGAGCCCATCTACTAAGACCATCTGCATTTTTATGAATATTTCCAGATTTATGAACAATAGTCATATTTCCTCTATATTCTTGGATAGCAATTTGCCATCTCAGCATATGTCTATTTGGAGTCTTCATATTTAATAGTGATTTCACAGCATTACAGTCTGTGATTACCTCAAATACTGTGCCATCCAAATAATAATGCAGTTTTTCTAAAGCCCACACTAGGCATAAGCATTCCATTTGGCTTGCTCCATACCTTGCTTCTGTTGGCTTTATCTGCCTTGAAATGAAACAAATTGGTCCTTCCACTGGTTTATCATTGATAATTTGTGTTTGGTGAAGTGCAGCACCTAGTCCTTCTCCACAAGCATCAATGTACAGTTTGAAGGGTAGTTTCCAATCTGGCATCAGAAGAAATGGGGCATTTGTTTAGGAATTTTTCAATTATTCATATGCCTTGACTCTTTCTTCTGTCATCTCATAGACTGTTTGTTGGTCACATAGCTTATATAAGGATTTAGCAATCTTTGCAAAGTCCTTTATATGCTGTCTATAGTAACCAGCAAATCCTAGAAATGATTGCATTTCTTTTTTGGTTTGAGGCATTGGTTTAAGTAGTACTGCTGCTACTTTATTTTTGTCTATGCCTAGACTAAGGCCAGATACTACATGTCCTAGTGCCTTTAATTCACTATATGCAAAATGACATTTTTTCAAGGAAATTTTCATATTCACTTGGACTATTTTTTGTAGTACCCTTTCTAGTCTTGTAAGGTGATTTTCCCAAGTTTCTGAGCAAACTATGATATCATCAATATAGATAATCAACCATCCTTCTGATAATTCTTCAGGGAATATGGTATTCATCATTCTTTGATAATGGGAAGGTGCATTTTTTATTCCAAATGGCATTCTTAAGTATTCAAAAATTCCACAATGGACTATTATTGTTAGTAGTTTCTTGGCATTGTCTGTTAAGACATTTTGATGAAAACCCTTAAGAGCATCCATAGCTGTGATGAACTTAGCTTGTGACAATTGGGTCAATGTCTCATGGATTCTGGGTATTGGATATCTGTCTGGAATGGTATAGGTATTCAGGGCTCTGAAGTCTCCTACCATCCTTGATTTTCCATTGTGCCAAGTTATAATGACAGGTGTAGTAACTTCTACTTGTTCATTATGTCCAACCTTTCTTAATACTCCAAGGTCCATTAATTCTTTAATGTGCACCTCTAAGGCTTCTCTAGCTCTTGGACTGGCTGGATAAGCAGGTCTTCTTAATAAAGGTGGGTAAGGTTTTTCTACATTAAGAATTATATCCACTTCATGTCCAATTATGGCACCTAGTGGCTCTTTGTCAGTTGCAAAGGCATTTTTATACTTAAATAAGAGGTCAATCAATTTTTCTTTCATTTTTTCTGTTAATTCTTGATTGAATTCTGCCTCTTTGAGTTGTTCAGATATAAAAAGTTCCTTTTCTGGAATTTTTTCTTCATTCTTAATAACTGTGATTTGTTTTTTGTTATTTAAAAATCCAAACTTTTGTCTTTTGTTATCTCCTATGGTAAAATATCTATCCTTTTGGTTGGAGATATCTATACCATAGATTGATAAGTAGTCATTCCCAAGTATGAAATGATTACTAGTGCAGTTGTCCATTACTACAAACTCTACTTTAATTCTGACACATTGTGATGGATGAGGAAAAATTAGTGTTAAATCAATTATTCCAAGGGGCTTCATGCTCTCACTTACACTACTAAATTTGACACCTTGTATTGGCATAGGTTTTTCTTGCCAGTCTGGGACAATGGTTTTTAAATAACCTTTGCCAACACAAGTGCAATATGCTCCTGTATCCAAGTTAACCTTTCCTTCTTGGTTATCAACCATAACAATACTTATACTTGATTTTCCAGCTGTATATCCCATTCCTCTTGCAGGTTTGGTTCTATACATTTTGGCATCTTGTATGTTTGTCAGATTTGTGTCAGATGTTCCAACTTGTGGCAAGTTTGAATTAACATCCAGTACTTCATAAATTATATCAATATTATTAATTTGTGCATTAATTATATTGATTTCATCACTTTCAGAGCTTTCTGATTCTTCTGTCTCTTTTTCAGAGTCAGATTCCTCTTCTTTGTCATTGTGGTTTTCTGTTTCCACAATTTCATTAATTTTTGCTTTTTTAAGGCAATTATTGCCTAAGTGTCCAATACCTCCACATTTATGGCATTTTCTTTGTTCATTATTGTTGGATGTATTGGGATTAAAGGATTCTTCTGATTTATCTTTTTTGATAAATGGTTTATTTGGGCTTTTAATGTCCAATTTTTTCCAAGTCCTGCCAATTTTTGTCCTTGTCACTATATCTTCTATTGCATTTATATACTCTTCTGTGGAGCATGGTTCTATACACCTGCTTCTTAGGGCATGTTCTAGTTCTCCTCCACATTTTTAAGTATTTTCATGTGCACCATCTTTTGTGACATTTCTGGGTACAGTGCATTAAGCCTTTCAACTTGTTTCAAGAACCAAGTTAAAGGTTTGTCTTTCTCTGGGTCAAAGAAAGAGTTTTCAAATGCATTTTCTATCTTATACCTCCAGGCATCATTTGCCCACTTGGTGATTATTTCTTGTTTCCACCAAGACCAGGTATTTTTACCATTTGTTTGTCTTATGCCATAATACCATCTTTTTGCAGATTTCTCAAACAATGAATTTAATCTTGCAGTGATTAATTCATCTGGTATGGCATAGTCTTCTTGTAACATGTCAATTGTTTTAATAAATGACATGTGGTCATATTCACCTTCTCCTGTGAATGTTTGCCATTCCTTTAATTGAGGTGCTTCCTTCATTAAGACTTGGTTATTATCTTGGTGACTCAATTCTGTTATGAAAGGATTTGACAATTCCTCTTTTGTTTTAACAGGGCTTCTTATATGGGAAAATGGTGTTGATAACTTTGGCATATTTAAATTAGTCTCATTAATTTTATCCATTTTTTCTGTAATAAGCCTTATTTCACTTTGAATATCATCTTTCAGATGCATTCTTGCTTCATCACTTTTTTCCACATTGTCCAAAAGTAATTTTTGGTGTGATGAAGTCTTTTCTTCAAATTTTTCTACAGAAATACTCAATTTATTTAATTTTTCTGTAAGATTGTCAATACTCACATCATAATTGATTGTCAAAGTCTTGTCTTTGATATCTTTTATGTATTTATACAATTCTTGTTGTCCTTGTATTAATTTTTGAGTATTGTCAATTAAATTCTTTGGTTTATTATTTTCAACAATAAAATTAATGTTGTCAATTTCTTTCTTGTTTTGCACAACAATTTTTGTTAAAGAAGATAAATTGTTATTTATTTCTTGTATTGATAATAAACTATCTTTAATTTCTTTTGGAGTTAATATACTATTTTTAATTTCTGTTAAAGTATTTACAACATCTTTGGACAAGGTTATTTCTTTGGGAAATGAGGTTGTCTCATTCTTTGCTCTTCCTTGTCCTTGAATTCCATCAAGGTTCTGGCCATGTTGAAAACATTGTCCATGGCATCCTTTTGGATTCTTGGGATTCTGTAGCTTGGGGAATATGGTTTCTTCCAATGCTCTTTCTTGTTCTTCTTCCCTTCTTGGGGAAGTGGGTTGGCTTGGGGCTTGCTGGTAGAAGCTACTGGGGCTTCTTCCTTGGTTGCCTCCCTCTTTTTGGCATGGTAGTCCTTGATTTTTTTGATTTGAGGTTTGGATGACAGTGGATTCCATCCATTGGAGTATTTCACTATCTCCTCCTCTTTGAGAAACTTTTTCAGGATGTGCCAGGAGTTAATCACTCCTTGGTGTATTTGAGGCAACATTTCCCAATCTTTGTCCTTGTACACTGTGCAATACTGCTTGTACTGGCTCATGTAGATGTCTATTTGAGCCCTCTGAATGTGATTTGTACCTGTTTGAGTTACTCATACTTAGTTCTAATTCAGGCTCAGATATCATGGGCATTTCTGGGACTTGCCTTTGGGATAAGGCACTTCCTTGTGTGGATTCTGTTCCACTGGGGATATTGCCCTTTCTTTTCCCTTTTGAGGGATCAGTTCTACCTCTGAGTCCAGCTCCATCTGATTGGATGGAGTATTGGGAACCTCTTCTAGTAGTAATAATAAAAATAAAAGTATTTTAGGATAAAAATTCTTTTTATGGCAATTATAAAAGAGGTGCTCACCTTCAGAGTCTTGAATGGTGGGTCCTGGAAAGTCTAATTTCTTAGCTTTCTTTCTTTTGGTGATAACTGGTGTTGGAGAACTTTGACAATTTTCTTCCACCAACCTCTCAACAGTAGCTTGGTTGTCTTCTGTTGGGTTATCTTCAAACACTAAAAAAGACAAATAAATATAAGTCTTTTTATAAGAAGTGTTATTTTTGGCAAGATATGGCAATTTTCCACGTAGAAATTGCTTTTATATCTTTAAAAAATTGAAATGAATAAAGAAAAGAATAAAAATGAATAAAAATAACTTTTTTTTATTGGTTTTTAGTATTTTTAATATTTTTTATATTTTTTATTTTTAAGGAATAAAATAAAAATTGATATGATTCTTTATAAAATTAAATTATAATAAAAATTATTTTTAATTTATAAATTATTTTTTTTTAATCACTAGAGTCACTCAAAGAAAGTTCTTGCAAGTCTAAGGATGTGAAAAACCACGTGTAAGACAGTACAATTGCTTTCCAAATGCCTCAATAGCTTTTAAAATCAATAAAATATAAAATTATTATATAATTTTATGATTATAAATATAATTTATTATTGGATAAACACAAATAGAATCTTTTTAAAGGTCTTTTGAGTAAATATCACAGCCAGGCCCCCAAATGTAAGGTTTGACTATGAAACAATAAGTAAAAATTACTAATTTATTACTTATTGTACTCTGAATGTCCTTATAATTGAAATAAATAAGATTAAAATAATAATAATAATAAAGAAATAATATTCTTATGGCGTAAAAATATTATATTATTAAATAAATGTAATAATATAATTAATATTATATAAAATTATAATATTGTAAATAATATATTAATATAAAATAATTAATATATTATAAAGCTCTTTATTATTGTTACCAACAAATAATAAAGGCGTAAAAAACTGTTTTTTATAAATAAAAAACAATTAATAACAATAATATTACCAATATTAAAGTTATATATTAATATACATACTATTTATATTAATTAAGAATTATTAAGAGTAATAATAAGAGAAAAATTATTATAATAAGATGAAATAACCTACTTTTAACACTTAAAATAATAATTTTGAGATATTTTACGCCAAAAGAATATAATACAACCTTTTCAAATTGTATTTACAATAAAAATAAAGAAAATTTACTAAATTTCTTTATTTTACGTGGAAATGAGTTTATAGAGAGATTTATGACAAAAACAATTAAAGAATTGATTTAATCACACAAAAGTAGTGATTAATAATAAGATGGTCTTTGGTCTTTAATAATATAAGAGTTTTATATATAAAGAATAAAGAAATTACCTTTTATTTAATTGATTTAATGTTTTTGATGCGTCTGAGGGGTAAATAGAGTAAAAAGAGCTCTATTTATAGTAAATACCTCCCTCCTAGAGTCCAAAAGGCTTCTACTAGACGTTTACTGATCATATCCACTGCAATTTATCAATATTTTAAGGTTTGGAGATGATTACATCATTATCAAACCATATTACATCATTATTACACCATTATTTAGAGTTATCACTATAACTCTAAAGTTGATGACATCAGAGGCTTGGCAGAACCCCAAATTTCGTGGATTTTATTAGTTTTAATCACAAGCTAATAGTATTCACCAATTGTATCACTCTTAAGACTGTTAAACTTAAATTAAGATTACAGTGTGTGATCATAACTGCTCAAATTAAGCTCAAACTTTGATCCTCAGTAACGTTTAAGATTTACACGCTACAGCAATTCAGAGAGCGAATTCTGATAGCCTGGCATAACCTTATTATTCTTCCAAGAGCTCTTCATTACATCATCAAAACTCTAATTTTGATGTTTTTTTCTTGTAACTCATCTTTTCTGTCAAAATTCAATATTTTAAACTTCAAACCTTGATTTCAGGGGGTTATACCCTGAATTTAATAATAAAAAATTACATCATTATTCACGAATGAACTAGTAGAATCCAACTGTATACTTTTTTTTAAGTTTGGAGCACTTTCACAACAAAGTGGTCAACAGCTCTGTTGATTTTTATCAATATTTCATCATATGTTTTAACCTTGTTTATAATTTGTAAAATAAAGTTCATATCTGTGTCCTTACAGTAATTACGTGGTAACTTTATTTTTGGTTCATCATTCTATCATGTATAGTTTAGAAGATATTAGCTATGATCCTTGAATATATGCGTTGACCAAAAAAGTGCATATATTCAGGTTAATTCCTTAAGTATTAACATTGGAAATTAGCTTATTAATTGTTTTATGTGTGGACTTTCATGGGGAATCCACTGGTACAATTTATGTCACATGTTGTTTCATTAGTTCTTTAGATAAATAAGGTTTTATGGTTTTTATAAGGTATTATACCTTATAATTCCTTAAATATTGTCTTTACAGATATGCCATAAAGATGGTATATGTGTATTTTTCCATGGGGAATCCAATGGTATAGTTTATTTTACATGTTGATTCATTGGTTTTTAAGTTAAACCAATTTTTGTACCAATTTATGGTATTTTTTGTATATTTAAGTAATTATTCTTAATGTATAATTATTCTAAGTAATTTTAATATAATTATATGAAAGTTATAATTATTCTGAGTCTTTTTTGTGACCTTATTGGGTATGTGGTCATATCTCAAAAGCCCACAAGTATGGTGTTTACCAGAGTCCTATCTGTCAAGCTCATAACACATGTGTATTTAGTAATATGATAAATAATTCCATCAAGGAGGTGGAATATCCCTTAATCATATTCTTTTTACCTATTTATTCTAGTTTGGAAGATAGTGATGGGTCTTTGTAATATTTCATTAGCAGTTGGAATAACATATGACAATTTTTGTCAATTGTCTAGCTTTCTTTAGCATTATTAAAGCATTCTTTCATAATATCTGTAACACATATGCCTCTTATATGATCTTCTTCCTGTGGTATTAAAGCTATGTTTCAGGTGTATTTGCTAAAGCCCATCTGCTAAGACCATCCACATTTCTATTGATATTTCAACAGCTATGAGCTATAGTCATATTTCCTCCATATTCTTGGATAGAAATCTGCCATTGTTGCATGTGTCCATTTGTTGTCTTCATGTTTAATAAAGATTTTACAGAATTGAAGTCTGTGATGAAATCAAACACTTTTTCATCCAAGTAGTAGTGTAAATTTTCTAAAGTACACACCAAGAAAAGAAATTCCATTTGGCTTGCTCCATATCCCTCTTCCATTGGTATAATTTGTCTGAAAACCAAATTTTTGTCTTTTATTGTCTCCTATGGTAAAATATCATTCTTTCTGGTTTGAGATATTTCTATGGTAGATTGATAAGTAATCATTTCCAAATATAAAATGATTGATAGTACTCTTTTCCATTACTAAAAATCTACTTTCACTCTTATGTATAGGGAGGGATGAGGAAAACTTAATTTTCAGTCATTCATTCCAAGGGGCTTCATGCTTTCACTTACACTACTAAATTTGACCCCTTGTATTGGTATAAGAATTTCTTCCAAATCTGGTATAATTTTTTTGGAAATACCTTTTTTTCGTTTTCTACCATAACAATGCTTATACCTGATTTTCCAGATGCATATCCCATTCCTTTTGCAGGTTTGGTTCTGTGAACTTTGTAATCTTTTATACTTTTGAGGCTTGAATCAGATGCTCCAACTTGTGGTCAGTTTTATTTTATATCTAGTACTTTATATATTAAATAAATATTATTCATTTGTGAATTAATTATATTGATTTCATCACTTTCAGATGTGTCTTCTTTTTCAGTTTCTTTTTCAGAATAAAATTTTTCTTCTTTTTTATTATGGTCTTCTTTTTCCACAATTTCATGAATCTTTGCCTTTTTAAGACAATTCTTGGCCAAATTTCCAAGAACACCACATTTATAGCATTTTCTTCGCTCATTAGTGTTGGATGTATTGGGTTTGAACAGTATCTGGGTTTATCTTTCTTAATGAATGGTTTATTTGGACTTTTAATATCCAATTTTTTCCATGTTCGGCCAATATTGGTTCTTTTCACTATATCTTATAGTGCATTAATATACTCCTTTGTGGAATATGGCTCTTTGCACATGCTTCTCAGGTCATGTTCGAGTTCTCCTCCATATTTTAAGTTTTTCCATGTGCACAACATTCTGTGACACTTCTGCATACATTGCATTTAATATTTTATCTTTTTTTAAGAACCAGCTTGATGTTTACCTTCATCTGGGTCAAAGAAGGAATTTTAAACTGCATTTGCTATTCTGTAACTCCAGGAAGAATTTTCCCACTTGGTCATTATTAAACCTCCCACTAAGACCAGTGATATTCCCATTTGTTTTTCTTATGCCATCATACCATCTGTTTCAGATTTTTCAAATAATGAGTGTAATCTTGGAGTGATTATTTCATCTGTTCTAGAATAATCTTCTTGTAAGATGTCAATTTCCTTAATAAATGACATATGATCATATTCACCTTCACCTGTGATTGTTGGCCATTCTTTGAATTGAGTTTCTTCCTTCATTAAGACTTGATTGTTGTCATGATGTAAGGTGTGGATATGAAACAATGATCAAAAATCAACTACTTTTTCTGTTGTCAAAATTTGTATAAGGTAGAATAATATTCAAAAGGTTAACATTTAAGATTTCTAAGAGAAATATGCCAAATGCCTTTTTTTAAATTTATAAGTATAAGACAATGATATCATAAATATTTATTGCTTTACCAAAAATAAAAAATTAGCCAAAAATACTCTACAAGAGATATTGAAGGCTACAAAAGAAATTTCTCCAAGAGGAATTGAATGGGAATTAACTGAGCAATGAACTGAAAGAAATTAATATAAGAAAAAAGTCTTGAGAAATATTATCAAAGAAAAAAAACACCCAAAAGTGACCCCAGTGAGTTCAAAAACAAAGTGACAAAGTTAACAGTGATTAAAGATGCTTTAATTCACTTGTGGGGTGGTTCAAGGGTCAAAATGATTGTAAAGGTTACAAAAAATGATTAAGATTACTTTTCACATGGTTAAAAGTATTAATATCATATGAAAAGGGTGGTTGGAATCTTTAATTGATTTGTTTAACGGTGTTTAAACTAATTATAAAAGGAAAAGATTCTAACATTAAGAGAAAAGTGGAGCAAAGAAGACATTCTTTTATAGCCATCAATTTTCTTCCTCCAAAAGTAAAGTTCACTCTTTTTAGTCGTGGAAAACACTCTGACAACAGAAAGGCCAATCATGGCATCATTGAACCCTGGTTTAGACCAAAAAAGGGCTGGTTTTAGCCATTTTTTGGTATTTTCACCCACTGCTATAGTAATAAATGGTTTTGAGCCTTAAAAACATGTCAGAATTTGTGTAAGAGACATCAAAGCCAGCTAAAACTGATTTTCTTAAGATGTTTTGAGCTTGAGGGTAGTTTTACCCTCTTGGAAAAAGTTAAAACTTCCCTGGTTGGTATCAAAACCTCACCATAAATTGAGTCCCAGACCCTGTGACTTAATTCCAGGCGCAAAGTGATGAATGTTTGCATGAGTTTTGACAACCCATGCCTTTCAGCAAGGAATTTGGGGGAGGCTGGCACCCTTGGAGCCAAGATTCCTTTTCCCCCAGAATTGATCTTTCCAATTTATTTTTTTATTAATTCCTCATAATTTATGATACTTGTAATTTACATATGCAATTCAATTGAGTTTCTACATGAAAAATTTAATAATTGATACCTCATATGTAAATCAAAGCTCACTTATGTAGTACATGTGCACATTTTGACATTTCAATTGGAAATACTTCAATTCCTCGTAACTTCTAAGCTACACACCAAACCTCAATTTTAACACAGAAACTGATTCTAAGCACCACATTTGATGTGAATTAGATTAATGTTTTGAGGATTTGCAATTTTAATACAGAAAATACTAAAAACCTAATTCAAGCTTATTTAGAGTTGAGCTACAGAAATTTTACCCAAAGGTGACCCCACCTTATTTTTTTATGGGGAATCCAATGGTGAAAAAAAATTTATATTTTTATTTATTTGATAAAAAGTTATAATAATTTTTACTTAACTTGTTTCCATAAAATTTTTATTTTAGTATTTTTGCTGCAAATTCCTTTTTACTTGATTTTTTCAAGTAAAAAGATATTTTCACAATTCTAAATTTCAAAGTAATTTTATTTTTAAATTATAATTAAAATTTCAATTTTGTATATATATAAATTTTGATTTATGATTTTTATGATATAAATAATTTATTTTATTTATAATTATATATTTTTTTATTCTTTGTGGTCTTTTGGGTATATAGAAATGCGTCTAAGGCTCACACATGATTTCTTAAGCCTATTATGGAGCAATTTGTCATTTAAACTTTTGGTTTGACAGGAATTCTTATGTCAGGCTGAGTCTATGATAAAGGTGTATATGAGTATTTACAAGCTTTAACTATGACTGTGACATGGTAAGAATGGTTTTAAAAGATGATAAGATTGATAATAAATCATTTAATTTAAGATTTAAAGGGCTTTACTATAGAGATATAGTGGTGGTGAGCGCTGTTGAAAGCCCTGGGTGCAGCTTTACCTGTTGGATTACAATAATAAAGACTACAATACTTTAAGTTAAGAGTATACCTGATTATTTAACCAAGAGTAAAACTGTTTTTGACAGTTTACTACGTAGGTTATTCAAGAGCAGGATGAGGAAAGGTTTTTGGCTGTGAAAAGCCCTCCTTTTATCCTGAAATTGAGGTGGAAAGGCTGCTAGACCTTTCCACGTAGAGGAAGTGGAGATTTTTCACTCTCCTGGACAGGCTTGTGGTTTGCAAACAGCCTGTATACCCTGTTTTGGGCTCAGATGTGGTTTTGAAACCACATCTGGGCAGTTTCACCAATACAGGGTGAAAATTTTCATCTGGGGACCTCACAGCCTGATTCTGACGTGTATGACACGTAGAATGCTGTACAGAAACTGTATGGGACCCCAGTATTGACTGACATATGAGGTATTGAAGTAGAAACATGCTTCTTCGTCTATTTGACACCTCATATTCATGGTTATGGGATATTATCCCATGGTAAGGCTGTATCTGACAGCAGGTGGGATTTTGACCTTAAAATGGTCATAACTCTGTCGGTTTTTGAGATATCAAGCTCAAAGTTAGTTCATTGAATAGCCCTGTATGGGCTCTACACAATGGTACCCAACTTGACATGGTTATCATTAAATATGACAAAGTTATCCCATGTACAAGTATTTTTGTACATTGGCGTGGTCTGGTCAAAAGCTGCATTAAGCTTGTTTGGCCAATAACTTCTGTTGTAGTTGAGTTATGAGGAAATGGATGGCACCATCAGATAGCCCTGATTGTGCTTTTTCCAAAAAGACCCCACTTTAGGTATCTCACACTAAAACTGTAAAAGTTAGATGAGAGGTGAATGTTTTGTTCACCCTTATTTGGTCTGAATTTGACCATAACTCAAGTAATACTGGTGCTAGCTCAGTTTGGCTGGTATCATTGGATAGCCCTGGCTTAGAGCTTCATTTTAAATACCCATTTGATGGGGTTAAGCCTCTCCCTCTAGATTTTAGATGAGAGGTGAAAATTAAGGTTTATGCTCAGCAATAACTTTAAGCAGGAATAGCTTTGTTGTTTCTTGTCCTATGGTGATGGGACTTATATTTTCAGAAAGAGGTAAGTTTCCTCTTTCTTCTGATACCTTTTGAGCTAATTTGGCTCAGCTCCATGTTTTGGTGGTATTTTGGCTATACCATTGGTTTATGGTATTTTGGCTGTCATGCTTGTGCTCTGGTTTTGAGTCACAGGCTGACATACCCTCCCTCTAAAAAAGGCTCATCATTGATGAGACTGTTCAGTCCTCCTAGAGGCTCTGAATCTCCTTAAATGGAGGTTCCCATCTGGTATGGCATCCTATGCCAACCATTTGTCTTTGTCAGCTGTCTGGTTCTTGAATCTGACTAGATATTGTCTCTGATCCTTCCCATTGAGTCTGATTTTTCTGGCCCTGATGATTTTACTCACAGGTCCAGGAGAGTCTTCTACTTCCACTATTTCTGGTGGAGTGAAGTTTTTCTTCCTGGAGGGGAATTTATCCTCCTCTGTTTGGAAGTATGGTTTGACCAGGCTTACTGGAAAGACTGGGTGTTTCCTAGAAAACTCCTCAGTGAGCTTGACCTCTACTGCATTCTTCCCTATCAACTTAATGATAGTGAAGGGCCCTACAAATGAGTCTCTCATTTTCTTGGGTCCTTTGAGATTGTTAAAGTTTAGTGTAGACATTAACACCTGGTCCCCTTCCTTGAAGTCAGGTTCCATATGTGATTTGTCCCACCTCTGCTTATTATACTCTTTGTCCTCAGCTATGCATTTGGCAGCAGTATCACAGGCTTTCTTCCACATATCATGGAAGTCTTTGGCTGTGGGGTGGATGGTCAGAAGATTTTTCTTCAAGTGATCCACAGGTAAAAGGGGATTCCACCCTTTCTCTACCAGTGCAGGTGTTTTTCCTGTGGTAGAGTGCTGGCTTGTATTATAACCCAGTTGGACTGCTGGTAAGAGGGTGACCCAATCATGGGTATATCCCTCATGGTCCTTGTATTCCATGCCATAGGCACAGAACCTCCTGAGGATGTCCTCCATTGTTTGGATCATCCTCTCAGCTAGGCCATCTGTTTGTGGATGGTAAGCTGTGGAAAAATGTCACAGCCAAGGAGGCAGGGGCATTTCCAATCATCATCAGCAAATCATTATATCATGGATACCCTTCAGAACCCAATCAGCAAGGGGGTTTCATTCAATAATTCACCCAATACAGTTTTCATACCTCAATACAGTTCCATACAGGCAAGACTCAAATACAGGATTCACCAAATACAGGCTTGTCATCAATACAGGCGCAAATACCTGTATTGACTGTATCACCTGTATTGGATTCACCAATACAGGATTCAATCCCACATCCAACTTCTTCCAGCATACAGGCCAGTATCTCAACACTCAAACTCCAAGGCTGGCATTTCTCACATATACCAGCCCCTCTTCACCCACCTGGGGGTTTTTCCCCCAGTTAATTAAAATAGTTGATTTATTATTTAATATTATTTTATTCTCACTTTTGGAATATTATTTTATTACTTATTACGTTAGTCTTAGCCTTCCCTCACCTGTTCAGTAGAGTCCTGGTGGTCATATCCTTATTAATTCCTTTTCTCTTTTCTGAACAGGTTGAAACAGTGACTCAGGATTATTTGTGGTTGGCTCTTTATTATTGCTTTTGTTTTGTCTCTCTTATCTTTTATGCTTATTATTTTATGACTAGGAATTTATCCTCTTACTCCATTACTCTTATCATTTGAGTATTTTCTTCTGAGCCCTCCATAAGTAAGTCTGTTCACTGAGTGCCAGGCCCTCTTCATTTTAGAAGAGCCCCTGTGACATTATTTTAATTAACTCATAATTGCTTCTTTCCTTTCATTCATTTTATTCATTTATCTCATTCTTCAATTATGATTTTTTCATGATTTTATGATTTTTTATGATTTTTATGATTTTTCTCTCTTATCAATTTTCATCTCATTCATTTTATTCAAATGAAAATTGATTCTCTTTCTCATTTCAAAAATTCTGCTGACCATTTCACTTTATTCTTTATCATTCTAATTTCTCTTTTGTCTGAATTCAGGTTTTTATCAGGTTATTTGAGTGGAATTATTTGGGTTAATTGATTCATTATTCAGGGATTTATTGATTTGGGGTATTCAGTGATTTGGATTTTGATTTTTCTCAAGATTATTGATTGATTGATTGGTTGTTCAAGACATTGACTTCACCTCAAGATTTTGAATTGACTTTGATTGATTTGATTTGATTTGATTGACTTCATTTGATTCTTCAAGATACCTGATTTATCCTCAAGATTTGATTTAATTTATTGATTTGAATTTGATTCCTCAAGAAAATTGAATTGATTTTTGAAGATATTGATTGGATTCCTCAAGACTTAATTGATTTGATTTTGATTGACTTGATTTGACTTATTGATTGAAATTGATTATTCATAAGAATTTGACTTTGTCATATTCACTCTTCAAGATTTATTCATATTGATTCACTTCAAGACTATTGATTGATTTCTCAAGTTCATCAAGATTCTCATTTAATTTGATTTGGTCAAGCCTTAATTTATTCAAAGTATCATCAAGTTTTTATTCATTCTTCTTTCATAATGCCAGTTCAGCATAGCCCACCAGCCAAGAATACAAGATCCCAGAGACATCAAGCTGTTCTCACTCTTACACCAAGGGCTCCTCTTGACCGCACACCATCAGTTCATCAACTGAGTGCAAATCTGGACAGAGGACCACCAATGGAAGGAGCAGCACCCTCCAGAAGAGGAGGTGTGAAGTCTAGAAGATCAAGATCATTCTCTGGACTATTGGGTGGTTATCCTGGTGTTTCTCAAGGGCCTAGAAGTAGATTGGGGGAAGCTGAAGATGAGGAGGGGGAGGAGTCTGTTGAAGAGGAAGAATCTGAGGAGACTGAAGTGGCAGCTGCCTTGGCAGGTGCTACTGAAGCTCCTGAGGCTCCAAATCTAGCCCTTTCTAATCAACCTTCTGTCTCTCAAGCTGAACCAAATTTCCTCAAGATGATGGAGCAAATGACTCAGTTTATGGGACAACTCACTCAAGCAATTGCCCCAAGGGACACTTCAAAAGTCCCTGCATTCAAGACTCCATCAATGAAGGCACCTGATTCTTTTGATGGTACTAAAGCTCATAAATTGAGAGGATTCATTCAATCCTGTCAATTAATCTTTCATAATGACCCGGCAAACTTCTTCTCTGACAGGAAGAAGGTTCTTTATTCAACTTCTTTTCTTACTGGTAGAGCTGGCAAATGGATTGAACCTTACCTCTCAAATATCTCCAATGAAGACCCTTCTTACCTCCTCAATAACTGGCAGTTGTTTGAAACCCAGTTATTCACTCTGTTTGGTGATCCAAATGAAGTCAGAAAAGCTGAACAAGAGTTGGACAATTTGAGGATGAGGGAAAGTGGTCAAGTTTCCTTCTACATAGCTGATTTCAGAAGTTTAATGTCAAGAATTGGAGACTGGGGGGAAAGGGCCTATATTCATGTGTATAGAAGAGGCTTGGCATCAAGATTGTTGGACCAATTGGCTTCTCACCCTGGAACTTTTGATAGTCTTCAAGAACTCATGGATATCACCTTGGAATTAAATACCAGGTACCATGAGAGGCAGAAGGAAAAGGGCAGTCATCAAGAGAAGAAGCCTCCAATCAGTGGATCCAACTCCTCCAAGCCTCCTCAAAGTTCATCATCAAAGAAGCCTTATCATAAGAAGAATAAGAAGGGGAAGAATTTTCAAGTGTCCAAAGACAAGCCTCATGCTGCTCTCCTCAATAAGGACAACAAATTAATTGGTTCTGAAAAGGAGAGGAGGATTAAGGAAGGCTTGTGCAATTATTGTGGTGGGAAGCACCCATTTGAAAGATTCTTCAAGAGGCCTGAAAATAGGCAAGAGTCCTCAAAAGGCTTCCCTAGCAAGCAGGGAAAAGCCTGAGTGGGAATCATGATGTGTTCAATGGTTCTCACTTATTTCCTTCAAGAGCACAATTGTGCACTCTGAATACTAGTGTCAAGAAATCTTTAAAATTTCTTATTTTTTCTTCAATCTCTGATATTTTTTATAGTATTCTCATTGATTCTGGTGCTACAAACTCTTTTATTGCAAAGAATTTTGTTCTCAAGTGCTCATTGACCATGTCAGAGCTCCCTGAAAAGATTCCTCTTTTCATTTTGGATTCCAGTGAATCCACTTCCCTGTTCATCACCCATTATACCAAGTGGGTTGTTGATTTACCTTCCTTCCCAAGCTTTGAATGGGATTTCTTTATCATAGATTCACCCAAGGGAGAAGACCTAATATTGGGCTATGATTTTCTTTACCATTTTAATCCCATTATTGATTGGAAAAATGGATTGATCACCTATGATTTGAGTCATAAGGATTCTAGTGGTATTATTTCTTCTACTAGTAATGACTTATCCACTGCTGTCAACCGTGTTGCTCTGGTTGGTGAACTTAAGACACCTTCCTTTCCTCCTTCTGTCCATAACCCCTCCATTTTTCCCTCTCAGTCATTACTTCCATTAAGAGATGAAGTCTTCAAAGAGATAAAAGATGTTGGAGAAGATGTTGCTATATCTTCACTTCATCTCTTTCAAGGGGATATGGACCTTCCTCCTTTATCTTTTCATGCCTCCCTGGAGGAGCAGTGGGATGAGGAGGAAGAGCCAGAAGAGATTGAAACTGTGCTGAAGGTAGTCCCTCCTGTTTATCACAAATATTTGGATGTATTCTCCAAAGTGAAAGCAGAGAAACTTCACCCACACCGTGCCTGTGATCATCATATCAAACTGGAGGGTCTTCTACCTCCAGTTGGTGTTATCTACTCTTTATCAAAGAATGAGTCAGAAACACTGCGGGCCTACATTTCAGAGAATGTAGAGAAAGGTTTCATCAGACCAAGCTCCTCCTCAACAGGAGCACCTGTCCTTTTTGTTAAGAAAAAGGATGGTGGTCTTTGTTTGTGTGTTGACTACCGCAAACTTAATGCTGTCACTAGGAAGAACAGGTATCCTGTTCCTCCAATGAATCAGCTTCTTACCGTCTTTAACGGTGCTACTATCTTCTCCAAGATAGATCTGGGTGGTGCTTATAATCTCCTGAGAATTAAAGAGGGGGATGAGCATTTAACTGCCTTTAGAACCAAATATGGCAGTTATGAGTATTTGGTTATGCCATTTGGCTTAACCAATGCTCCAGCTTCATTCCAAAATCTTGTGAATGATATATTTGCAGATTATTTGGATATTTTTGTTGTAGTGTACTTAGATGATATTATGGTCTTCTCTAGCTCTTTGGATGAACATTTTAAACATGTGGCCTCTGTTCTCCAAAGATTGAGAGACAATAATTTGTTTGCTAAAGCCTCCAAGTGTGTATTCCATCCCTCAAGTGTGGAATACTTGGGCTATGTTGTTTCAAGTGATGGCCTCAGGATGGATTCTTCAAAAGTTCAACAAATACTCAATTGGCCTCAGCCCAAGAACATCAAGGCCCTCCAATCTTTTCTTGGCTTTGCCAACTTTTATCATCGTTTCATTAAAAATTATTCCAAAAAAATCTCTTCCCTCACTTCCCTTATCAAAAAAGATTCTCCCTTCATCTTCAATGAGGAAGCTCTTAGCCAGTTTCAGATACTCAAAGAAGCTTTCACCACTGCTCCTATCCTCTCTCACTTTAATCCTTCTCTCCCAACTATTGTAGAGACTGATGCCTCTGATTATGCCTTGGGTGCTGTACTGAGTCAGGTGAATGACTCAGGAAAGCATCCCATTGCATTTGATAGTCGCAAGCTCTTACCAGCTGAACTCAACTATGAAATTCATGACAAGGAACTCCTTGGCATAGTTTGGGCTCTCAAGCGCTGGAGAGCCTTTCTCCTTTCTCTTTCTGATTCCTTCGAGGTCTTGACAGACCATTGTTCTCTCCAATATTTTATGTCCTCTAAGGTCCTTACTCGTCGTCAGGCCCGCTGGGCTGAATTTTTGTCTGAATTTCACTTTGTTATCACTTACCGCCCAGGCAGGCTGGCCACTTTACCAGATGCCTTGTCACGTTGGGACGACGTGTACCCAGAGAGGGGGGTGGATTTCATCAGCAAGAATCCTCAAAACTTTCATCAAGTTCTCAAGCAGAATGAAATTCAAGAGTCAAGATTCTTTTCCATAAAAGTTGAAATGTTTTCAGATTTAGTTGATCAGATCCAAAGACAAGTATGGCAAGACAAAGACTATAAGGAGATCCTCAAGAAATTAGCAAGAGGAGAATCAGTCCCAGACTATTCTCTTGAACCTCAAGCAAAATTATTATTGTTCAAAGATAGAGTAGTCATTCCAAGCAATCATGAAATTCAATTGGACATTCTTCAAAGGCGTCATGATTCACCATTGGCTGGCCATCCTGGCCAGGAGAAGACCCTCAAGCTCATCAAGAGGGATTTTTATTGGGCTGGCATGAATCAAATCATCAAGGACTATGTGTCCTCATGTCAGCAATTTTCAAGAAACAAGAACATCCACCATAAGAAGTTTGGATTACTCAAGCCTCTTCAAATTCCATCTGGTCCTTGGAATTCTTTATCAATGGACTTTATCACTCAATTGCCCTTGTCAAGCAACTTTGATTCAATTTTAGTAGTTGTAGACAGACTTTCAAAAATGGCAATATTTATTCCAACTTATTCAACAATCACTGCACTGGACTTAGCTCAAATCTTCATTAGTCATGTATTTTCCAAACATGGTCTTCCAGTAAGTATTGTTAGTGATAGAGGTTCCTTATTTGTTTCATCATTCTGGACCCAATTATGTCAGCAGCTCAAGATATCAAGAGATCTTTCAACTGCATTTCAACCTGAAACAGATGGACAGACAGAGAGGGTAAATCAGATTCTAGAACAGTATCTTCGGATGTATGTCAGTTACCATCAAGATGACTGGCACACCTGGCTCCCTCTGGCTGAATTTGCCTATAATAATGCAGAACATTCATCCACAAAGCAATCACCTTTTTTCACCATTTATGGAAGAAATCCCAGCTTTGACTCAATCCATGTTTCTCAAGATTCACCTGCTGGAAAGTTATCAACAAAACTCCAATCAGTACAGCAAGTTGTCAAAGAAGAATTAGAGTCAGCAATAAGAAGATTCAAGAAGTATGCAGATAGAAATAGAGCAATTCCACCTGATTTCCAACCTGGGGACAAAGTATGGCTAGCTTCCAAGAACATCAAGACAACAAGACCCACCAAGAAACTTTCAGAAAGATGGTTGGGACCCTTTGAAGTTCTCAAGAAGATTGGCAGCCATGCATATCACCTCAAGTTGCCTCAACAATGGAAGTCAGTTCACCCTGTTTTCCATGTGTCCTTGTTAGAACCAGTGAAGCAATCAACTATCCCAAATCGACACCAATTGCCACCACCTCCAGTAATAGTGGAAGAGCAAGAAGAATGGGAAGTGGCTCAGGTTCTGGACTCAAAACTCAAGAGAGGTTCATTATGGTATTTAGTGGAGTGGAAAGGATTCAATGAAGACCCAGAAAGAACAACTTGGGAACCAGCTTCCAACCTTACCAACTCCCCAGACCTTGTCAAGGACTTTCACACTTTGTATCCAGACAAGCCTGGCCCAAATGCCTCAAGAGTTTGATTTATGGTGCTTGGTGGGGATTGGAGTTTATGAGAGTAAGTTCCTCTCCTGGCATGCACCTTTAAGGGGGTATTCTACCCAAATTTGTTGTAAGCATCACCTTGGCCACTTTGTGAGCACTTGTCAATTTTTTGGACAGGTTCAGAAGGCCTTGCAACATAATACCCTCAAGATTTGGACCTTTCATCAAGATTTGGCCCAATCTTTTCTTTTATTTTCTCTTCTTTCTTTAATCATGCCATAAATTATCTTTCAAGACATTCATTATCAAATTCATCTTATGGCATATATCAATTTTCATTTATGGTGCTTGGTGGGGAGTGGAAGTTATGAAAGTAAGTTCCATCTCCTGGTATGCATCCCTGAGGGGTCTAATTCTTGTAAAACATTACCTTGGCCACGCTGTGAGCATCAAATGCTTGGTTTTATCTTTCAGAACATTTTGGCCAAAATCAAGAAACTCACCACAAGAAGGACAACCCTCAGGAATTTCTTATTTCTTTCTTTACTCTCTTTTTCTCTCAATTCTTTTTCATTTTTATTTTTTATTTTTCATTTCTTTTACTTGTATCTTTTATTTTTATTTTTATTTTTTCATTTTTATTTCTTATTTCAAAAAGCAGCAATCATAACTCCCATATCTTGTTTGGGGAGTCAATTTATGTAATAATCAAGAGCAAACACTATTAATGGTAAAGACCAGCTACAGATAATCCTCATCAAAACTTCTTCAAGTCAGCCTTAAACTCATTCCTTAAGATCAAAATTGAAAGCCAAAACCCAATCAGCAAGGTGTTTATGGCAATTGACCAATGAAGGAGGGGATAAGAAGAAGATTTTCAAGAAAAAATAAAAATCAAGTTCATAGAAGAAATTCGTTCAGATGGCCCAATTGGCCAATTTCATCAAGATATGCACTTTGGCACAATTGGCCACATCAGACCTCAAAACATCAAAACAGCCATTTTTCATCAATTCTAATCATAATATGCTTAATTAGGCATATTGGCAAATTTGCGCATTTTTGCGCATTTGCGCACTTTTGCGCCAAAGGGCCTTTTTTCTTGTCAAAAGCCTTCAAAAGGCCTTTTTGGCCAAAATCATTATAATTGCGCATTTGCGCACTTTGCGCATTTTTGCGCATTTTGCGCAAAATGGCCAAAACCCACTTTTAGGCCATTTTCTCACAATAAATCAGTTTTTTCATCATTTTCACCGATTTATGCCAAATATGGCATATCTGCGCATTTGCGCATTTTGCGCAAAAATGGGCAAAATGGCCAAAACCCACCTTTAGGCCATTTTTTCACAAGATTTCAGTTTTTTCAGTTTTTTCACCAATTTATGCCACATATGGCATATTTGCGCATTTGCGCATTTTGCGCATTTTTGTGCAAATTGGCCAAAAACCCATTTATTCACACTTTCAGGGATTTTGGCCAGGACTACTCATTTGGTCCAAAATTTCAATTGTTGACCACCTTATGCCAACACTCTAAAATTCAAAATTATGATGATTTCAAGTGGTCTTGGGACAAAAACCCAAATCAACCACCTTTCAAAAGCCATGAGGACTCAAGAAAGTTGATGAAGACACTCAAGACAAGATTAAAGAAAATTTTATGAAGATTGAAGGCAGTTTTGAATGAACAGAGGAAATTCACAATCAAAATCAAGGGGAAAATACCTACAAATAGTCAAATGAAGATTGGTTTGAGTATTGATTGAAGAAGAAGTTTTAAGGGGAAATCTTAAGGAATTGGGGGAAAGAACTGATTGAATTGATTGCAAGCTCATCAAGACTCACTATACTTATGGTGCTCAGAGCTCACCACTTTCAAGAGGGGGATAATGTCACAGCCAAGGAGGCAGGGGCATTTCCAATCATCATCAGCAAATCATTATATCATGGATACCCTTCAGAACCCAATCAGCAAGGGGGTTTCATTCAATAATTCACCCAATACAGTTTTCATACCTCAATACAGTTTTCATACCTCAATACAGTTCCATACAGGCAAGACTCAAATACAGGATTCACCAAATACAGGCTTGTCATCAATACAGGCGCAAATACCTGTATTGACTGTATCACCTGTATTGGATTCACCAATACAGGATTCAATCCCACATCCAACTTCTTCCAGCATACAGGCCAGTATCTCAACACTCAAACTCCAAGGCTGGCATTTCTCACATATACCAGCCCCTCTTCACCCACCTGGGGGTTTTTCCCCCAGTTAATTAAAATAGTTGATTTATTATTTAATATTATTTTATTCTCACTTTTGGAATATTATTTTATTACTTATTAAGTTAGTCTTAGCCTTCCCTCACCTGTTCAGTAGAGTCCTGGTGGCCATATCCTTATTAATTCCTTTTCTCTTTTCTGAACAGGTTGAAACAGTGACTCAGGATTATTTGTGGTTGGCTCTTTATTATTGCTTTTGTTTTGTCTCTCTTATCTTTTATGCTTATTATTTTATGACTAGGAATTTATCCTCTTACTCCATTACTCTTATCATTTGAGTATTTTCTTCTGAGCCCTCCATAAGTAAGTCTGTTCACTGAGTGCCAGGCCCTCTTCATTTTAGAAGAGCCCCTGTGACAAAAAAGCAAGCTTGGTGCCTAGCATGTCATATAAATTGGTCCAAAATTCAGATGTGAATTTTGGGTCCCTGTCACTAATTATGATCTTAGGGACTCCACAGGTGGATATGATGTTATTCCAAAATAACAGAGCACTGTCCATGGCTGTGTCCTCTTTATGGAATGGTAGACATCTCATGCTCTTGCTGAACCTATCTACTATGATTAGGCAGGCATTGTAGTTTTCTTTGCCTCCTGGGACAAGTCCTGTGACCCAGTCCATGTTGATGGTTTCCCATGGGTGTTTGGGTTCTTCTATGTGTTGAAGCAACCCATATTTTTTCCCATGTTTTCTATTTGCCTTTTGGCATCTTTCACAAGTGTTGATGTATTCACTCAACTCTTGCTCCCACTTGGGCCACCAAGCTGTGCTTGCTATCCTCTCTTTAGTCCTGTCCTCACTCATGTGTCCCATGTAGGGGCAGTCATGGCATTCCTGCAGGATTAAGGAGATGTGGTCTCTGTCTATCACTGTGAGTGCACTGGTGTGCTTTTCTCTGTGATAAATCAGGCCATCTATAAGGAAGAATTTATTGTCCTTATAGGCCCTCAACCAGGGTTCCTCCAGCTGGGTTTCCAGTTCTGGGCTCCTGCATTTTTGTTGAAGGAGTTGGAGTAGTATTCTACACTGTTTGTGTTTAGCATAGGATTTCAGTACTGCATTGAAAAATTCATTGTGCAATTCTGAGGAACTTATTCCCAGTATGGGGGTTTCTGTCCCTTCTGAATCAGTGTTTCCACTGTCAAGGGTACCACTCCCTGGTGCCCATTCAGAGAATCTGAAGTTCTTTTTCCTATTTATTTCCATAAAATGGATAGGAATTCTTGCAGCAACTTCAGGGTCATAAGCTGGATTGCTTTTGACATTGTCCAGTGGCCATCTGCTAAGGCCATCTGCATTGGTATGGCTTTTAACTTCCTTGTATATGATGGTCATGTTCCCTCTATACTCCTGGATGGCTATTTGCCATCTCAGCATGTGTCTATTAGTGGTCTTCATGTTTAGTAAAGACTTCAAGGCTGTGCAGTCTGTGTAGACTTCAAAGACTGCACCTTCCAAATAATAATGGAGTTTTTCTAGAGCCCAGACTAGACATAGACATTCTGTCTGGGTGGCCCCATACCTGGCTTCTGAATCTTTCAGCTGCCTAGAGATGTAACATATTACACCTTCTCTTGGTTCACCATCCACAATTTGTCTTTGGTGAAGGGCTGCTCCCAAGCCTTGGCTGCATGCTGCATCTATATATAACTTGAATGGCAGTTCAAAGTCAGGCAAGATGAGCACAGGTGCATTTGTGAGTTCATATTTGATCCTCTCATATGCATCCCTCCTTTCCTTGGTTATTTCAAAAACTACATCCTTTGAGCATAACTTGTATAAACTACTAGTTATGTGAGCAAAGTTTTTGATGTGGTTTCTATAGTAGCTAGCAAATCCAAGGAAGGATTGCATCTCTTTGATGTTCTTTGGTACTGGCTTTTGCAGTACTGCTGCTACTTTGTTCTGGTCAATTGCCAGACTAAGGCCTGAGACTTTGTGTCCTAGAGCTAGTAGCTCTTGTTGGCCAAAATTACACTTTTTAAGTGAAATTTTCAGATTGATGGGTGTACATTTACTTAGCACTCTGTCTATGTATTGTACATGGTCTTCCCATGTCTCTGAGTATATAATGATATCATCAATATGCACTACCATCCAGCCTTCCATTATTTCTTCTTGAAATATGGTGTCCATCATCCTTTGGAAGTGGGCTGGTGCATTCTTGATGCCAAATGGCATCCTGGTGTACTCATATATGCCCATATGGCATATTATTCTGAGCAACTTCATGGAATTTGGTTTAACTCCATTTTGGTGGAAGCCTTTCATACAATCCATCTTGGTTATGTATTTGGCTTTGGCTAGCTTATCCAAGGCATGAGGTATCCTTGGTATAGGGTACCTGTCTGCTTTTGTGTAGTTATTCAGGGCTCTGAAATCTCCACACAATCTAGACTTGCCATCATGCCAGGTGATTAGGACAGGAGTGGTGATTTCCACTATTTCATTATGTCCAATCTTCCTAATGACATACATGTCCAGGAGTTCATTGATATGTTTCTCAATCTCTTTCCTGGTCTCCAGACTTGCTGGGTAAGGAGGTCTCCTTAACATGGGTGGATAAGGCCTTTCCACATCCAGATATAGTTCTATATCATGGCCTTTGATCTTGCCTAATGGCTCTTCACCAATGCCAAATGCTGGTCTATTCTTCCTCAGCATCTTCAGTAAACTTAACTTTTGTTTACTGGTGAGGGTAGTGCTAAACTGTCCCTCTCTGAATTCTTTCAGAAGTTCTTCCAGTGGGTCCTGAGAAGATATCTGGTATATATCAAGAGAAAATTTCTTTTCCTTGTTAGTACCAATGGTAATATGCCTATTTTTACTATTGTAAATATCTATGCCATACATCCTTTGGTAATCTGTTCCCAGTAAAAACCCTTGGATGTGGGAATCCTCAAGCACTACAAACTCTGGGTTGAGTCTGATATTACCTTTTCTGTGGGGTTTAATTATCTCTTTGATAATTGTCCCAATAGAGGTCATCTTTCCAGATGCACTCTTAAAGTTCTTTGCCCTGGTGGGCAAGAGTTCTTTTTCCCAGTTTGGGAAGTGGTTATCCAGATAATTTCTGGCCACTATGGAGCAGTGTGCTCCACTGTCAATGATCAGTGGATGCTGAGCATTGTCAATACATGCAGTCATTTTTGTGGCTGTTCCATGTATGTATGCCATTCCTTTGGTTGGTGTAACCAGGAATGTTTGTGCATCTGGTGTATGTTTACACAAATTCTTGTTGGCAGTGTCTTGTGGCATGCCTGCTTCCAACTGTATATCCTGGATTTCTAGTGGGGTTTCCTCTTGGTATTCCACTAGAAATTCTTCTCTTGGGTCTTGATCCTCATCAGATGGTTCTCTAATGGCATCACCCATAGAGTCTGATTCAGAATCCTCTGTTGGAGGTTCTTCTTCAGGGACTTTTTCTATAGCATAGACTTTCTTCTTTGCTTTTGGACAGTTGTTGGCATAGTGGTCTGTTGAACCACAATTGTGACAAGAATTCTTCTTCTTTGCCACTTCTGCCACTCTTTCTCTGGGTTTGTCTTTAAACTCCACCCTGAAAGGTTGTTTCTCTTTGAAACTACTGCTTCTATATGGGGTGAATTTCCCTATATTAGTCCTTTTCCTTATGTCTTGTAAGGTATTGGCTATATCATCTAGAGTGCAATTTTGGTTGCATCTGCACTTTACTGCATGCTCTAGTTCTCCTGGAAGTTGTGTCAGAAGTTTATTATTCCTCATTTGCATGTTCATTTGGGGATCAATGGCTTTAAGTCTTTTAGACTGTCTAAGACACTACTCATATGGATCTTTGTCCACAGAGTATTTGTCATTTTCAAATGATATGGTCTTTTGCCATATCCAAGTTCCATTACTGTACTTTTGGATTATTTGACTCTTCCACCATGGCCAATTTCTTCTGCCATGGATTTCTTTCATTTCAGTGTACCATATACTTGCATGACCTTTAAATGCAGTATTCAGTCTAGCAGTAATCCAGTAATCTGGTATGCTTGGTACATCAATGAAGAGTCCATCAATATAATCTATGAGTTCCATATGCTCATATCCTCCTGATCCAGAGAATTTGGGCCAGTTTGAGGCCTCAGGAAGCTGTTTCAAGGCTTCCTTCTCTGAATAAGACATGCCATCTCCATCCTGGTATTGTGATAGAGATCTTGCCTTATTCAACAACATGGCATCGGGTTTGATGTTATCTGGTTGATATGGATTCTCCATAGCTTGGCCTTGTGGTTGGGGCTTTAAGCTATGGTAGGCATCAAACAATTTGTTGATGTCTTGGTTCAGACACTCCCTGTCCCTGCTACTATGGTGTTGTTCTTCAGAGACTTGATTCAGTCTCTTGTTGGCTTCTTCAGAGGCTTTGCTCAGTTGAGCATATCCTTCCTGAAGGTTTTTAACTATCTGCTCCAATGAGGCTTGAGTTTTCCTCATCCTCTCTTAGGCAGCTGCAAATTCTGTAGCCTGCTTTGCAGATTGCTCAGCATATTGGGACATTTGTAACCACAGTGTGTCACTGTTGATGTTACTCTCAGATGTGATAATGTTATTTTCAGTCTGAGTGGGGGTAATGTTTCTATTACTAGGACTACTGATTCTAGAGTGGTTTACAACTACTTCTGGTTCTTGTGTACTTCTTTTACCAAATCTAACAGCTTCTGGATCATGGGGTCTGACTCTTTCCTCCTCTGGTTGAAGGAGGCTTTGTTCTTGCCCTTGTTGCCTTGTCTTCTCCTGGAAACTTCCTGGAATTGTGAAGAATGGTGACTCTTGGCCACTGATCTGCTGGTTTCTGAATGGTGTGAAGCCACTGGAGAGCTGATTTGGCATGCTCCTTGTGAGCCTGAAGGAATCTGAGTAGGCCCTGTCTGGGTTAACTGTTCTTCTATAGCTTGGATAGTGGCTTGATTCTCCCTTATCCTCTGTGCCCTTGCCTCCAGGAGTCTGTGCTGCCTGGTAGGATTCCAACCCTTGGTGATACCATAAGGTCCTTGAAGTCTATCTCTTTGAGACAGATCTTCTGGCAACTTGATCCCAGTTCTGCCCAGTGAGTTGCTAGGTTGAACCTCTCGTTGTCCATGCTCCATTGAAACAAATCTTTGAGGAGTTGGTGGATTTGAAGAACTTGATCCATATCCTTCCAGTCCTCTGGTTTGAGGTTTCTGTTGAATTGGAGTGTGAATGGCAAGGTTGATATTATCTCCCTCATTGTTTTGCCATCCACCACTGTGTCCAATGTGTCTTCTTTCAGGTCTTCTGGTTCTAGACATTCCTGCTCTATCCTCTGGCTGGTTCCTTTGGAAGCCAAGGTCTCTGAGGTATGCAGGGGACATATCAGTGTTTGCAAGCAGTCAAAAACTTTATGTTCTTAGGGTATTTACCTTTGACTGTGCCTTTACAAATTTGTTATCTGCTGATTTGGGCAGTTTGCCTTTGGAGGTTACAACTGGGTTAATAATTGTAATCTTCCCTGTACAAGTGGTTAAGGTTGGTTTACCTTGTATTGAAGCAGAGTTTCGTGGTTTTCTACTCCTCTGAGTGGCTATTGGTGTCCACTTTTTGGCTGTAATGAGGCCTTCACTAAGCCTTTTTCCTTTAGCCTTGCTGCCCTCTGGTTCTGAGGGTGTCACTGGTGTGTTGGCCTGTGACTGGGTTTCAAGTGGGATGTAGTTTTCTTCCACTGAATCAAGACAAGAAAAAGAGGGCTTATGTCAGTTAAGACTTCTTAAAAGGCTGGTTTTGCACGTCTAAGAATGGCCTCTGGGCTTGTATATTATTACAATATTCCCTTGTATGATGACAGTGTAATTGAATTAACAATTTCACGTCAAAAATACAGCTTATGGTGCCCTGTCACACTGTTTGTGTGCCAGTATCCCACAGATACACTTGTGGTTTTCAAGTGTATTCTGTACAAGTGGTTTTGTATAAGTGTTATTGAGTCAACAATACACTTAATCCACGCCTCAACTGATGGTTTTTCAGTCAGAGGTGTCCTTATTCAGTCAAGAATACAGGACTTATTGATGGCTGATATGTTTTTATATACAAAACACGCCAAAAATAATTATTTTCAGTGGGTATTAGCCATGTGAAAAATACTCTTTTATAATATGAGTATATGAAAAAAGATAAAAATATATAAAATATATATATTTAAATGGAATTTACGCCTAAAAAAAGATAAAACAATGTGTTAATAAGTCATAAAAAAGAGAAAAGACTTACTTGTAAGGTCCAAAAAGTTAAAAAAAACATGGCCAGGCCCCCAAAATGTCAGGCTGAGTCTATGATAAAGGTGTATATGAGTATTTACAAGCTTTAACTATGACTGTGAAACGGTAAGAATGGTTTTAAAAGATGATAAGATTGATAATAAATGATTTAATTTAAGATTTAAAGGGCTTTACTAGAAAGAGATATAGTGGTGGTGAGCGCTGTTGAAAGCCCTGGGTGGAGCTTTACCTGTTGGATTACAATAATAAAGACTACAATACTTTAAATTAAGAGTATACCTGATTATTTAACCAAGAGTAAAACTGTTTTTGACAGTTTACTACATAGGTTATTCAAGAGCAGGATGAGGAAAGGTTTTTGGCTGTGAAAAGCCCTCCTTTTATCCTGAAATTGAGGTGGAAAGGCTGCTAGACCTTTCCACGTAGAGGAAGTGAAGATTTTTCACTCTCCTGGACAGGCTTGTGGTTTGCAAACAGCCTGTATACCCTGTATTGGGCTCAGATGTGGTTTTGAAACCACATCTGGGCAGTTTTCACCAATACAGGGTGAAGATTTTCATCTGGGGACCTCACAGCCTGATTCTGACGTGTATGACGCGTAGAATGCTGTACAGAAACTGTATGGGACCCCAGTATTGACTGACATATGAGGTATTGAAGTAAAAACATGCTTCTTCGTCTATTTGACACCTCATATTCATGGTTATGGGATATTATCCCATGGTAAGGCTGTATCTGACAGCAGGTGGGATTTTGACCTTAAAATGGTCATAACTCTGTCAGTTTTTGAGATATCAAGCTCAAAGTTAGTTCATTGAATATCCCTGTATGGGCTCTACACAATGGTACCCAACTTGACATGGTTATCATTAAATATGACAAAGTTATCCCATGTACAAGTATTTTTGTACATTGGCGTGGTCTGGTCAAAAGCTGTATTAAGCTTGTTTGGCCAATAACTTCTGTTGTAGTTGAGTTATGAGGAAATGGATGGCACCATCAGATAGCCCTGATTGTGCTCTTTCCAAAAAGACCCCACTTTAGGTATCTCACACTAAAACTGTAAAAGTTAGATGAGAGGTGAATGTTTTGTTCACCCTTATTTGGTCTGAATTTGACCATAACTCAAGTAATACTGGTGCTAGCTCAGTTTGGCTGGTATCATTGGATAGCCCTGGCTTAGAGCTTCATTTTGAATACCCATTTGATGGGGTTAAGCCTCTCCTTCTAGATTTTAGATGAGAGGTGAAAATTAAGGTTTATGCTCAGCAATAACTTTGAGCAGGAATAACTTTGTTGTTTCTTGTCCTATGGTGATGGGACTTATATTTTCAGAAAGAGGTAAGTTTCCTCTTTCTTCTGATACCTTTTGAGCTAATTTGGCTCAGTTCCATGTTTTGGTGGTATTTTGGCTATACCATTGGTTTATGGTATTTTGGCTGTCATGCTTGTGCTCTGGTTTTGAGTCACAGGCTGACATCTTATGAGAGAAAATGAAGTTGATAATCTTGGAATAGTTAAGTTAGCCTCATTTATTTTACCCATATCCTCAGTAATAAGTCTTATTTCACTTTGAATATCATTAAGATTCATTCTTTTTTCATAACTCTTTTCACAATGGTCTAGAAGTAATTTTGGGTGTGATTAAGTCTTTTCTTCAAACTTTTCAACAGAAATTCTCAATTTATTCAATTTTCATTTCAGATTGTCAATAATGACATCATAATTGATTGTAAAAGTTTTTTCTTTTATATCTTTTATGTACTCATACGATTCTTGTTGTACTTTTATTAATCTCTTAGTATTGTTGATTAAGACATTTGATTTTTTATTTTCAATCATAAATTTAATTCTGTCTATTCTTTTTTGTTTTTTACAAAAATTTGTGTTGAAGATAATAAGCTACTATTCATTTCTTGTAAAGATAATAAACTACTTTTAATGTCTTTTAGAGGTAAAATACTATCTTTGACTTATGTTGAAGTATTTAAAACATCAGTAGAAAAATTTATTTCTGTGGGAAATGGGGTTGTCTCATTCTTTTTTCCTCCTTGTCCTTGAATTCCATCAAGGTTCTTGGAATGTTGAAGACATTGTTCATGGAATTTTTTTGAATTCTTGGTATCCTGCAAGTTGGGAAATATGGTTTCCTCTAGTTTCTTTTCTTGTTCTTCTTCCCTTCTTGGGGAGGTTTGTGAACCTTTGAGATGTGACCACATATCCCAAAATGTCACAAGAAACATTTAAAAGAATTAAACCTTTAAGATAACTACTAAAACTGCTATAAAAAGGCATAAGACTTGAATTTCCTTAGAAACTAATGAGTAAACATATGAGACAAGTTACTGTCACAACCACGAGTTTGACCCTCCTCCTTGATGGTTGTGGCAATCCAGCCTGGAGCCAAGCTGGGGCCAATTGAGCACGTCATATCATTTATGGCCAATTGGCCCCCTTGGGTGTTCTATGGCATCCATGCCATAACACCTTCCAATGGCCATTTTCTGGCCTCAGGCCATATCCTGCTGTCATTGGCCTTTTTGGCCAATTCCCACTTCACCAACCCCCAGGCCTCCATCTTTGATTTTTGGCCTGGGGGTCATTTTGTCTTCTAGGGGCCTCCAGGCCCCTAGCCATCATCCTTGGATTCAGGGCCACCCCTTTCATTATGGGGGTTTTGGCCTAAATGGCCCAAAAGGGCCATTTAGGCCCCCTACAGCTCCTATGGCCCGTGGGCCGTGAGCCGCGGTCCATAGGCCATTTAGGCCCCTTTTGGCCTAATCCAATGAGGCCAAAAGGGGCCAGCCACCTAGGCCCCAAGGCCAGGAGGATCCCAAACCACAATTGGACCCCCCTGCGCCATTTTTGGCCACCACTTCCTTGGACCCAAAAGTGACCAAAAACCTCATGGACACCATTTTGGCCATAAATCCCGTAGGACCCAATTTTGGCCATGGACCACCGTGGACCAATAGTTCAGCCATGGCCTCTGTCAACCACCAGAGGCCACCAGATCAGCCCAATCTTCCTTTCACCTCAACTCCAGGGGATTGCTTCCTTTCCTTCATACCATCCGTACTCAAGGTTGCAGGCATGGTGCATATATGTTATTATATACCATTATGCACCATTTTTGCTCAGCAATCCAATGGTGACGTTTTCAGGAACCAACTCCACCTTTCCAACTCAAGGTCTCAAATCGCAATGCCCATTTTGAAGGAGGATTAATCAGCTCATCAGTCTGACAAGTTATGGTGGCAATCAGAAGACTCTTCAAGGATCCCAACCACCTGTATCTGCAGGAGTTGGGTTGGTACAATTCATTCAGGATTATTCAAGGGCAATTCTCAAGAGGTATTACATCATTTCAATCAGTTTTCAAGGCATCAAGTATTCAATACTCCTTGGAAAACTCAATTCATCCATACAGGCCTCATTCAATCAACCTGTATGGTCTTGGCCCACTGGGCCATTCCATATTCCACTGTGTGAATTCCATCACACAGTTCAAATTTCAACATGGCCAGAACTGTATTTCCCAATTTGGAAAATACAGTCATTGATCCACCTTCCAGGATCAATCTTTCAGTTTTGACATATACCGGCTACCTTTCATCACCTGGGGACTTTTTCCCCAGTTAATTAATATATTGGATTTAGTTTTATCCTTATTTTCTTTTACCTTATTAAAGTTAATACTGATAATCTTAAGTCAGTCATTAGCACCCTTTCTTTTTTCTTTCCTCGCCTGTCAGTGGATATTGGTGGTCATATCCTTTACTAATTCCATTGTTCTTTCTGGCAGGTTGAATCAGTGAATTGAGGATACACTTGGTTTGCTTCTTGGCCTTTGGCCTCTGGCTGCATTTTTATTATTCTTTTTTATCTTTGGCATATTTGTCCTTTCTCTTATTCCTGCTTAAGAAATATATTCCGTAGTATTTCTTATCATCTTTTGGAGCCCTCCAAGTGAGTTCTTGATTCCTGAGTGCCAGGCCCTCTTGCTTCCATAAGAGCCCCTGTGACAGTTACACCATTAGATTCCTCATGGTAAAATACACATATACTATTTTTATGGCATATCTGTAAGGTCAATATTTAATGAGTTATAAGTAATAATACCTTATAAAAGACATAAATTATCAATTATTTCAGAAAGCAATGAAACAACATGTGAAATAAATTTTACCATTGGATTCACCACAACAATTGGCACATAAAACAATCATAAAACTATTCTCTAAAGCCAATACCTAAGGAATTAAACTGAATATATGCACTTTTGTGGTCAATGCATATATTCATGGTTTTTAGTTAAGATCTCTTGAGATATACAAGATAGAGAGTTAAAAAAAAACCACATAATTATTGTAAGAACACAGATATGAAATTTATCTTACAAGTTATAAAAAAGGTTAAAACTTGTAATGGTTTATTGATCAAAATCATTGGAGCTGTTGACCACTTTGTTGTGAAAGTGGTCCAAAATTTAAAAAAGGGGACAGTCAGATTCTACTAACTCATTTGTCAATAATTATGTAATTTTTATTATACTATTCAAGGTATAAACCCTTGAAATCATGGTTTGAAGTTTAAAATATTGAATTTTGACAGAAAAGATGAGTTACAAGAAAAATCATCAAAAAAGAGAATTTTGATGATGTAAAAAAATGCTCGTAGCAGGTTAATAAGGAAATGAAAAGCTATCAGAATACGCTCTCAGAATAGCTTTAGCGTGTATAAATTCAAAGTTATTAACGATCAAAGCTTAAGCTTAAAACTGATCATTTATGATCACTCACTGTAATCTTATTTTAAGCTTAACAGTCATATAAGTGAGAAAACTGGTGAATACTATTATAATACAATCAATACTAATAGAAGCCACAAAGTTTAGGCTTCTGCCAAACCTATGATGTCATCAAACGTAGAGTTATAGTGATAACTCTAAATAATGGCATAATAATGAGATAAGATGGTTTGATCATGATGTAATCATCACTAAACCTTAAAATACTGATAATTTGTGGTAGATACCATCAGTACACGTCTAATAGAAGTCTACTGGACTCTAGAAGGGAGGTATATACTATAAATAGAGCTCTTTTCACTCTATTTTCCCCTCAAACACATAAAAAACACGAAATAATTAAATCAAAAGGTAATTTCTTTATTCTTTATATATAAAACTTTTATAATATTAAAGACCAAAGATAATATTTATTATAGTCATCAATATTGATGTGATTACATAAATTATTTAATTGTTTTTTACTCAAAAATCTCTTTAAACTCTATTTCCACGTAAAATCAAAGAATATTTGTAATTTCTCTATTTTTATTGTTAAATACAGTTTGTATAAATTTTATTTAAATTATTTTGGCGTAAAATATTTCAAAATTATTATATTAAGTGTTAAAAGTAGGTTATTTACCTTTTATAATAATTTCTCTTCATTATTGCTTTTAATAATTCTTATATTAATACAAATAGTATTTATATGAATAAATAACTTTAATATTAGTAATATTATTGTTATTCATTGTTCTTTATTTGTAAAAAACAATTTCTTATGCCTTTATTATTTGTTGGTAACAATAATAACGTGCTTATAAACATATTAATTTTTATATATTAATATTTTTTTTTTTTTTTATAATATAAAATATATTATTATATTTATTTAATAATATAATCATTTTTTATGCCTTAATTATAATAATTCACAATTATTATAATTGAAGTTTATCTCATTATTCATCATTCATAAGGACATTCATAGTACAATAAGTTCAATATTTGTAATATTTACTTATTGTTTCATAGTCAAATCTTACAATGTTGGCTTGCTGGTAGAAGCTACTTGGGCTTCTTCCCTGCTTTCCTCCCTCTTTTTGTTGTGGAAGTCTTTTATCTTTTTGATTTGATGTTTAGATGATAGTGGATTCCATCCATTTGAGTATCTCACTATTTGCTCCTCTTTGAAGAACTCTTTCAGGATGTTCCAGGAGTTCATCACTCCTTGGTGGATTTGTGGCCAAATTTCCCAATCTTTGTCCTTTTACACCATGTAATACTTCTTTTACTGGCTCATGTTTATGTCTATCTGAGCCCTCTTGATGTGATTTTTATCTTCCAGAGCTACCCATACTCAGTTCCAACTCTGGTTCAGAGACTGGAGGCACTTCTGGGACATGCCTTTGGGATATGGCACTTGCTTGTATGTATTTTGTTTCAATGGAAATTTTGCCCTTTCCTTTTCCTTTTGTGATATAATTTCTACTTTTGAGTCAATCTCCATCTGATTGGATGTAGTATTGGGATCCTCTTCTAGTAGTCATATTAGAAAACATAAGGAAGATAAGGATTTCATAAAGATAAAAAGTCTTTTTGTGGCAATTTTAAGAGAGTTACTCACCTTCAGAGTCCTTAACAACGTGCCATGGAAAAAATAATTTCTTAGATTTTGTTTTATTATTGAAAATTTTTTTCTGGCTGATCTCTCAACAGTAGTCTGCTTGTCCTTTCCCCCCTCCATAAGTACATATATGACCCTTTGATTCTCTCTCTGTAAACCAGATATTTCCCAAGAAACCTGTATATATGCACTCTTATTATCAGTTCATATGTCAGCCTGTGACTCTAAACAGAAAATCACCCTGCCATCCAACATGCCATAGGTAATGGTATGAAGAGAATCTGACAAATATAGCCAATATAGGTATTATATAAAGAGGGAAAACTCCCCAAATGTAAAAATAGAAACATCAGGCAAATAAGATAATAAAGGACATAGATATACCCAGTCAAAGATGAGACCAAATAGGCAAAAACCATTATTTTCACTTCTCATGCAGCTTATGCATATTTCATGAAAGCCCCATCAGCATGGTATTTTACTTAAAGCCCTCTAGGAGAGATATCCAATGGTATCATCCATTTATCTATAGAATTCCTACTTACAGAGATACCATCACACTACCTTTTTCCACAAAGAGCCATTCAAAAGTCCAAATTCCAGAGGGCTTGTTAAAAATTGTACAAAGGTACATCCAAATTGAAGATTTGAGTGAGAGATTCAATTTTAGATACCTTAGACCTCTGTATCCCTAAAATTGGCAAAGGGATGTTTTCTCAAAGGTTTTTTACTCAAAAAACAGGATTTATGCAAATCAAAATATAAGGAAACCCCTGTATCTTTTCCATATATTCATAAATCTATCCTATGAGGTATACCAAGCTATAGAGCTCATCATTCCCTACAATGCTGTACTATATTAATACAGATATCCTCTGGATTGGAAAAGATATCTGAGCTGGAAGTTTTTGAAGCCAAATACTGATGTACAAAATACCTCAAAAAGGCTAAAGCCCTTACAGAGTTTGCTATTTATGAAAAGGGTAAAAATAAAGCATATAAGATTTAAGATATAATTAAGTACTTAAATTCTGTCATCTTGGATTATTTATATCTCATAAACTGACTGAGATATCTTGATTGGAAGGTTTTTGGCAAATACTGGCCTGTACCAAACCTGTACCAGCCAGTATTGGCTTGATACTTAAACTAAGAGTAGTTTAAAGCATAAACCCTCCAAGAATGACTAATTTTAGCCATCAAAACACCTAGGAAACGTCATAAAAGTGATTAAATGCCTTTGAAGAAGGCTTTCACCCTGTATTGATCCAGAATTATCATTTTTGGTCTCTAAACGACATTTCTGACTAAACCTATGTCATACTTGATGGTAGAAATGCACAATTGGCCTTCAGAGTAAAATATTTCACTTTTCAGATGCATGAAGAGCTTACCAGTCCTTCACAGTTCCCAGAAGAGATAAAATCAGTCCTTTCTGCACTGGAAAAGACCCACCTCATTATGTTATTAGTATTACTACATGAAAAGACCTTTACTAATTAGTAGTTAACTTAGAATATTTAGATATAAGTAAAATATGATTATTGTAGTAAGTTTTTGAAGTAAGATATATTAGATTACTGAAACCAAGGTCCTCAGTAGACTCATCACCATTTTTACCACATAACAGTAGGATATTTTTATTTTAAAATAAATTTATTGTGATGTGTCATTTTACTAGTTCCAGTGTGTATTGACCTTTTGTTAGCTGCAACATAGAATCACCCTTAGAGCATATATTGATAGTTTTTAGCCGATATCTTTCATAATAAGCAGGAGAAAGACATTGTCCAAAATTACATTTACCACAAGATAACTTTAAAGATTCAGCTATAAATGTTTTTTGACAAGTTTTAAATAAAGTCGTTGATAATAGGGAGAAATTGATCAAAAAGAGCTATAGCAATTCATAGCTCAAAAAAAAAGTGGTCCATACTTGGAATAAAGTAGATATTCATATTCTACTAGCCTATATATAAAGAAAATCCTAATTTTTTCCATGATAATGAAGTTATAATCTTATGAAATCAGGGTTAAAAGTTTTAAATAGCAAAAAAGAACTTTTATAGTTATGGAATAAAGTATCTATATTATTAAATAAATTTAGTTATATAAATTATATTAAAAAGATTTGATATAATAAAAATAAATATATTAATATATAATAATCAATATATCATGGCACTTTATGACTCCTACAAACAAATAATAAAGTCATGAAAAATTGTTCTCAATGGTGGAAAAAATTTATAAAAATAATATTACTAATATTCAAGTTATATAGGAATATAAATACTATTCTTATTGATAAAATAATTATTGAAGTAATAATAAAGAGAAAATTATTATAAAAGATGAAATCAACCAGCTTTTGACACTTAACATAATAAGTTTGAATAAATTTACGCCTACAAATGTAAATACAAGTTATTTAAATTGTATTCAAAATACAAAATAGAAGAAATTGCAAATTTTCTTATTTTTACATGGGATTAAAGATTTTTGAAGAGGATATGACAAAAAAAACAGAGTATTGAATGAATCACATAAAAGCTGGTGATTATAATAAATGAAAGATTTTGTCTTCAATAATATAATGGATCTATATATAAATAATAAAGATATTACCTTTGATTGAATGTTTTCATTATTTTTGAAGCATGTGAGGGTGAAAAAGATGTAAAAAGAGCTCTTTATATAGTAAAATCCTCCCTCCTAGAGTCCCGAAGGCTTCTAGTAAGCATGTGTGAGCCTGTGAGGTATATATGACATACCCATAAGGCCAAAAATAGCCTTATATACAGCTGATTTAGTCTTGAACAGACTTTCTAGCTGAAATTACAATAAAAACTAACAAAAAATAAGTATAAATTTCTTTTAGATTAACAAAGCTATAATTATTATGTCATCTTTGGATTTTACACAAAAAATAACCTAGGTTACACCCATAGGGTGTTATACCCAAAAATGATTATTTCTTAAGTTATTGGAAGATTTAAGAATCTAACAGTACTATTATAGCTTTTTTAACATTTTTTTAAAATTGTTAAATTTAAGCTTAACTAAGCTTAAATTTAAAGTTGCCTAAGGTTTATGCAAACTTACCAAAATTTTGGTTAAAATTGATGTGTTGTGTATATATACTTAATTGGCTAAGGATTTGCCATAGAGGATGTAAGTTCTGTGTGGGCACAATTTAAAAGTGTTTAAGGCCATAGTATGGCTTTAAATAAATAAAAGGGCAAAATCCATGCAAAAAGGTGGGACAAAGGAGAAAGGCCAAACAGAGCTGGGGTGCCCAGCTTTTTGGATCTGCAAGGATTCAATTAAGGTTGTATGCCTGTATTTGAGGATTTTCAACCTTATTTAAGATTTAACATTAGACTTTGATCCAACCTTAAAGTTTAAACTGTTTTTATCCCAATTTGGACAAGAATTTCAGGTTGCCAAAGGGTAAGTCCCAATATGAAAACTTGAAACTAACGTTTTAAGAACTTTCAAAGATTAATTAAGCTCAAAAAGCTTAAATGAGCTAAAAACTTCAAAGTTACAAGCATTAAAACCTTATCAAAAGTTAAGGTTTAGTGTGTATTACTATTTTACATGGAAAAATAGCAATAACTTCAAAAATTCATTAAAAATCCAATTCTTAATGTATTTTCCTGGAGCTTTCACACAGCTTACAATCCAATGTTATCTGTGTATAAATTAAGTTTTAAGTATCTGTTTTAAACAGGTTTTATTGGTAATTAGCCTGGAAAATTACTCTTTTAATCATACTTAGAGAAAATTAAGGTTTATTTAAAAAGTAATTCAAAATTGAGTTTAAGAGGTTTTTGCTTGAAACTCTACTTTTAAGCTGTTCATGTGATGAAATTTAATATAAATAAATTTATTTTATATTAAAACTTGAAATAATTAACTTAAATGAGGATTAAAGCTACTTGGACTTAGGAATGACACCAGTAACTTTAAATTGGAATTAAAAATAAGCTACCTTAAGTTAATAACTTTATTTTTAAGGATGGTTTTTTAGTTTTGACCTCTATATCCACTATGAATCATGAGAGATACTCTGCAGACATAAAGAGAGTCTATTCATCACTGTTTTTGGCCATCAATTCAATCCAATCCAATCATATTAGACATTTAAACAGGTAAAGTTTTATTATATATAAAATCTTATTATTAAAGTATTTCTTAAGTATTTCATTCTCCATAAATATTAATTTAAAGAATTGAAATCATAGAAATTAGATTATTGTTTTAATCACCAATAATATATTTTATTTTCTAAAATTATTGTCTTTAAAATATCTTTTAAAAATCCACAAATTCCTCTTAAAAACTTTTTAATAACAAGAATAGAATAATTTTAATTTATTATAATTATTAATATTTTCTTAATATAATTATTTCTTGATATTTATATTCAATTTGTTATTGTAATATTTTGTTATATTATATTTTTCTACTGAGGACATTAATATTACTCTTGATATTTTTACTATTATCAAGAGTTTCGTAGAAAAAACTTACAGCACAAGATGATGGTATCCACAGGAATTTATCAATATTCTAATTTTTAGTGATGATTAAATCATAATGAAACCATCTTATCTCATTATGACATTATTTAGATTTATCATTGTAACTCTAAGTCTCCTGACATCATACTCTTTGAAGAAGACTAAAATTTGTGGACTATATTATCTTTAATCATAATTAACTGTTATTCTCCACTTTTATCATTTATATTACTGTTAAACCTAGATTACGATTACAGTGAGTGATCTTAACTGATGAATTTAAAGCTTAAACTTTGATCATTAATAACTTTTGAGTTATACAAGCTAAAGCCATTCAGAGAGTAAATTATGATATCTTAGAATGCAATTAAAAAGCTTGCAAGAAAATTTCATTACATCATTAAAACACTATTTTTGATGATTTTTCTTGTAACACTTTTTTCTTTGTCAAAATTTACTATTTTAAACTTCAAACCACCATTTCAAGGGGTTATTCCTTGAATATAATGATAAATATTACATAATTATTTATTTATGAGCTAGTAGAGTCAGAATATCTACTTTCTTAAGCATGGACCACTTTCACCACAAAGTGGTCAAAAGCTGTAACAATTTTTTTCAATAAACCCTTACAAGTTATAACCTTATTTATAGCTTGTAAAATAAAGTTCATATTTGTATTGTTACAGTAATTATGTGGTATATTTTTTTTGGTTCAACTCTCTATCATGTATATCTCAAGAAATATGAGCTAAAAGCCATGAATATATGAATTGATCATAAAGGTGCATTTATTCATGTTATTTACTTAAGTATTGACTATACAAATATTTCATCAAAACTTTTTATGTGTAGTTTTTCATGTATAATCTAATAGTACAATTTATTTCACATGTTGTTTTATTTGTTTCTGAGATAAACAAAAATTTATTCCTTTTATGGAATTTTTACTTATTACACAGTAAGTATTGACTTTACAGATATGAAAGAAAATCTTATATGTCTATTTTACCATAAGGAGTCTAATGGTACAATATATTTCACATGTTTATTGATGAGATTCTGAGTTAATCAAGAATTTTTGCATATTTATTGCATTTTTACTTATTTTAAGATAATGATTCTAATTCTTAGTATTAGAATAATTATCATAAAGTTATTTTGTGACATTTTGGATATCTGGTCATATCTGAAAGACTCACAATTGAAGTGGTATGTAAAACTTAAAAATACTTTATGATTAAAGCTAAAGCATAAAATGGATCATTTTTCATCTTTAATTGTAATATTGATTTGAGTTTAACAGTTGAATGAGAAATAAAACTAGTTTACCTTTGTATTCTATGATTAAGCGTACCATAATACACAAAAGCAAATAATTCTCTAAGATTATCATGTCCAAAAATCACAAGTATAGTGATAACTTACAGGTATGGTGCAAGAATCAGATAAAAAGTCTCATTATGATATAATAATCAATAAATCTTAGAGTAATGATTGGGATCAGTGGTTTTGATCAGGAAAAATGTTGTATGAGGTATCCATTTGCAATAAGGAAGCATCTCTACTAAATAAAGACCCCTTCTTCCTCTGTTTCTCCCTCAGATGCATTAAATCCAAGAAAATTCTAAATATTAATTTAATTAAATTTTCTCTTTTAAATACAACTCTTATATTTTTGTGAGCCTGTGACTCAAAACCAGAGCACAGGCATGACAGCCAAGTACCATAAACCAATGGTAGAGCAAAATACCACTGAAATATGGAGCTGAGACAAACCAGCTCAAAAGATATCAAAAGAAAGGAGAGGCTTAACTGTTTCTAAATATATAACTCCCATCATAATAGGTCAAAGAATAAGCATGTTATTCAAGCTGAAAGAAAGTGCTTGGCATAAACTTTAATTTTCACCCCTCATCTAAAATCCAGAGGAAGAGGTTGAACTCCATCAAATGGGTATTTAAATTAAAGCCATCAATTAGGGCTATCAAATGGTACTAGACCAATTTAGCTAGCACCAAAGGTTAGAGCAAAAAGAAGGTCAAATAAGGGTGAATAAAATATTCACCTCCCATATAGCTTCTACAGTTTTAGTGTGAGATACCTAAAGTGAGGTCTATTTGGAAAGAGAACAATCAGGGCTATATAATGGCGCCATTCATTTCCCCATATCTCATCTATAACAAAAGGTGTGGGGAAAACAAACTCTGTACAGATTTTGAGAAAATCATATACATGGATAACAAAAATTGAACATAGCATAACTTTTCCATATTTACTTTCACCCATATCAAATGAGGAATCATTGTGTAGATTCTATCCAGGGCTACACAATGAACCAACTTTTCATCTTAAGATCTGACAAAGGTATAGCAGCTTTAAGGTTAAAACCCACAGTTTGGCCAATACACCTTTACTGTGGGATGCAATCCCATAACACTGATTATGATTGATCAAATAGAAAAATAAGCTTGTTTAAATTCTAATAACTCATACTTCAGTCCATAATGGGGTCCTATAAAGGTTCTGTACAGAATTCTATACATCATTCATGTCAGAAGAGGGCTGTGTTGTCCCCAGATGAAGATTTTGACCATGGATTGGGGAAAACGGCCCGGTTGTGGTTTCAAAACCACATCTGAGCTGAATAAAGAGCTTTAAGGCCTTGTGAAAACCACAATCCAGTTCTATGAAGTGAAGAACCTTCACTTACTCCACTTGAAGTGGTCCAGGGGACCTTTCAGCCCAATTTTGCAATAAAAGGGCCTTTTCTCTGCCCAAAAGTTTAATCCCCATCCTTCTCTTGAATTACTATGTATTACAACTCTCCACAACAGCTCTGCTCTTGGAAAAGAACCAGGTATAACTAACATTGGATTTATTGTAGTCTTTATTATTGTAACCCAACAGAAAAATACTACACTCAGGGCTTTCAGATGTGCTCACCACCACTATTCCATATAGTAAAGCCTTTTAATTATCATTTATAAACATTTTTAACTTAAAATATATGTGTCATAGTCAGATTTAAAATTGTGCATACATATATTGCTACTTCATGATAGAAACAACCTGACAATTTGGGGGCCTGGCTGTGTTCTTGAACTTTTTTGACTCAATTTGGCGTAAAAGTGAGTTTTTTTCATTGTTTTCTTTACTACATATCATTCTTCCTTTTTGAGGTGTAAAATTCTAAAAGGATAATATATCAAATATCATATATTATTTTTTTGAGTGGTTTATAACAATATACCATTGTGTTTTTCTTTTTATTTCTTTTTATGTGGTTTGATTATAATTTAATCACCCCAAAACTATTCTGGGTGTGTTTTTGATATCAAAGAATTGAAAAAACCTCAAAAAATTTCGTTTCAATTAAGAAGCACGCCTAGAACTGTAAATACAAGCCCAGAGGCGTGGTTGGAGATACTGATAATTTAAATTGTCCATTACAGAACCACTAATAAGACTACACTTGTTAATTACAGGTAAAACTGTGAGATATTTGTGTACAGACTCTACACAAGACATCCACAAAGCAGTATTTTTGACGTGTAATTGATAAATTCAAATTAAATATCATAATACAGAGGCATAATATAGTATTATATTGCCCAAAGGCCATTCTCAGACATGAAAATAGTATTTTGAGAAGTCTGAACTGACATAAGCCCTCATATTTGCTTTTGTTCAGTGGAAGAAAACATCATTTCACTAGAAGCCAAGTCACAAGGCAGTACATCAGTGGCACCTTCAGAAACAGAAGGAAAAGGCAGAGAGAAGAGAAACAGTGAAAGACTCATCACCACCAAGAAATAGACACCAATTGCCACTAAGAGGAGTAGAAAACCACAAAAATCTGGTTCCATGCAAGGAAAAACAACTTTGATAACTTGTACAGGGAAGCTTACAGTAATTAGCGCAGTTCTAATTTCTAAAGGAAAATTGCCCAAGGAAGTAGAGAACAAATTTGTTAAAGGCACAGTCAAAATTAAATACCCTGAGAAAAGAAGGTTTTTGACTGCTTGAAAACACTGATATGTCACCTGTACACCTGAGGAACCTTGGAATCCCAAGGAACCAGCCAGAGGACAGAGAAGGCCTGTTCAGAACCAGAAGACCAGGAAGAGGACACCTTGGACATAGTAGTGGATGGAAAGACAATGAGGGAAGTCATACCCACTCTTCTGGTCACCTTCTAATTCAACAGAAACCTCAAACCAGAGGACTGGAAGGATATGTATCAAGTTCTTCAGCTCCACCAGCTCCTCAAAGATTTATTCCAATGGAGCATGGACAAAAAGAGGTTCAACCTGGCATCAAACTGGGCAGAACTTGGAGAAAGTTTCCAGAAGATATTTGTCAAAGAGATACCCTTCAAAGATCTTATGGTCGGACTTTTTGGACTATTTTTGGCACAAAAAGTGAGTAATTTCTTATTTTTATTATATTTTTTTCTTTTGAACACATATTTTCCATGTGGAAATATAAAGAAGAATATATTATTTTTTCCAGTGGTTTATAATTTATACCACTTTTTTTTCATCTTTTACATGGTTTGCTTATAATTGAATCACCACTAGTGCATTTGGGCTGTTTGAGTTATTCAAACAATAAGACCCTTATAAATTATTCTTTTTTACATGAAAAAAAACCCTGGACTATAAATAACAGTTTCAGGGGTGTGGTTGAACACATGGATAATTTAAATTACTCTTTACAAAACCACTGATGAGATTAAACCTGTGAATTAAAAGTTAATCTGTGAGAGAGTGGATACAAACAGTCTACCACACATCCACAAACCAGTATTTTTGAAATGTAAATTGATTATTCCAATTAAATATCATAATACAAGGGCATAATATATTACTAAATTACCCAGAGGCCATTCTTAGATTTGCAAATAGCATTTCAAGAAGTCTTAACTGATGTAAGACCTCATTTATTTTGATTCAGTGGAAGAAAATTTCATCTCACTTGCAACCCAGTCACAAGGCAATACACCAGTGACACCTTCAGAAACAGAAGGAAAAAAGGGCAAAGGGAAGAGGCATAGTGAAGGCCTCATAACCAAGAAGTGGACACCAATTGGCACACAGAGGACTAGTAAAGCACAAACCTCTGCTCTATACAAGGTAAACCAACCTTAACCAGTTGTACAGGGAATATTACCATAATTAACCCAGTTTTAACCTCCAAATGAAAATTTTCCAAAGCAGTGGATAAAAAAATTTGTAAAACGCACAGTAAGAGCTAAATACCCTGAGAAAATAAAGTTTTTGACTGCTTTAAAACACTAATATGGCTGCTGTACACCTCAGGAAACTTGGAATCTCAAGGAACCAGCCATAGGACAGGCAAGGACTGTTCAGAAACAGAAGACAAGGGTCTGGACACCATGGATACCATAATACATTGCAGAAAACTGCAGGAAATCATTCCCACACTGCCATTAACCCTCCAATACAATGGGAACATAAAACCAGAGAACTGGAAGAATATGGATCAAGTTTTTCAGCTCCACCAACTCCTCAAAGACTTATTCCAATGGAGAATGAACAACAAGAGGCTGAAACTAGCATCACACTGGGAAGAACTTGGATCAATTTTCCAGAAGATATGTCTCAAAGAGATACCCTCCAAAACTCTTATGGTAATCACCAAAGTATGGAATACCACCAGGCAGTTCAGACTGCTGGAGGAGAGGCAAAACATGATAAGGGAGAATCAAGCCACTATCCCAGCTATAGAAGAACAGCTGAACCATAAAGAGCCTACTCTGATTGCTTCAGGCTCACAAGGAGTAGACCAAACCAACTCTACAGTGGCTTCACACCATTCAGGAAATAACAGATTGGTGACCATGAGGCACCAGTCTTCACAATACCAGGTAGGTTCCAGGAGAAGACAAGGATACAAAGGGAAAAACAAGACCTCTTTCAACCACAGGGAGAAAGAGTCATACTCAATGATCCAGAAGCTGTTAGAATTGGTGAAAGAAATACACAAGAGCCATCAATGGTTGTAAATACTTTGAGAGTCAGTAGCCCTACTAATGGAAGTATTACCCCAACTCAGAGTGAAAACAATGTTGTCACACCTGTGATTAACCTAAAAAGTGATCAACAGTGGTTACGAATGTCCCAATTTGCAATGCAAACTCAAGAGAAGTACAATGAACTACATAGGAACAATGAAAGGCTGAAAGAATTGATAAAGTTACATGAGGATAAAATAAAAGACATCCAAGAGAGCTATGCCAAATTATGAAAAGCCTCTGAAGCAAACAATAAAATATTAAATCAAGTATTTGAAGATCAATACCACTGCATGAGAGACAGGGATTGTTTGGATCAGGATATAGACAAATTGTTCAACTTCTTCCAAAACATGAACCCTCAACCACAAGGCCATGCTTTGGATAATCCATATCAAGAAGAAATAAAAACATGTCCTGTTGGATAATAAGCCAAGATCTCCATTACAACACCAAGATGATGATAACATGACTTATTCATAGAAGGAATCACTGAAACAGCTTCCAGAGGCCTCAATGTGGCCAAAGCCCTCTGTTATTGGAGAATATGATCATATAGAGCTCATTGATTATATTGATGGACTCTTAATTGATGTACCAAGAATACCAGATTACTGGATTACTGCTAGATTAAATACAGCATTCAAAGGACATGCTAGTATTTGGTACACCGAAATGAAGGATATACATGGAAGAAAAAACTGGCCATGGTGGAAGAGCCAGGTAATTCAAAATTACAGAAATGGTACATGGATATGACAGAAGACCATGTCATTTGAAATTGAAAAGTACTCTGTGGAAAAATATCCATATGAGTGGTTTCTTAGACCATCCAAAGGGCTAAAAGACTGTAACAACCACTAGTAAGGAGTAAGGTTATTCAATATTACACCCTCTCAAACACCTCAAATCAGCAATCCACTGTATGTATCAACAATCAGTTTCGGAAATATTTCTTTCTGAAACATGCATACAGTATGGTGCATCAACACAGCCTGTCAATGCCTGTTCAGGTTGGAATTACCCAATACAGTTTCAATACACCATCCTGAAACTGTATGATAACTCAAAATCACCACTCCTCCTGTACAGATCCTGTAAAGATTTTACAGGACCTGTAATGGCCAGATTCAATTCAATTAACAATTCCTCTTATGAAAACTCTCTGTCTGAATCAGGGCTGGTGATTCTCACATATACCAGCCCCTCTTTCTCCCACTTGGGCACTTTTGCCCAGTGGATTAATTTAGTTGATTTATTATTTTATGATTATTCTTACTCTTATTTTTGGGTATTATAATTATTGGTATTAAGTTACTCTTTGCATTTTTCTCTTGCCTGTTCAGTATGAGGTGTGGTGGCTATATCCTTATTAACCCTCCTCTTTCCTTCTGACAGGTTGAAACAGTGGACTTGGACTTGTCTGTGGTTGACTCTTCTATTTCTTATTCTTATTCTTGTTTCTGCTTTTCTTATATTAGTACTTCTTAGCAATCTTACTCTCATTACACTCTTAAGTGTTTTGCCTTATCTTATCCTTGAGCCCTCTGCAGCGAGTCCCAGTTTACTGAGTGCCAGGCCCTCTTCACTTAGAAGAGCCCTTGTGACATTAAATTAATTAACTCATATTTGATTCTTTCTTTTCACTCATTAATCAAATTATGACTCTTTTATGATCTTATGAATTCTCATGAGTATGATTTTCTCGCATCAATTTTTATCTCATTCATTTCATTCATATGAAAATTGATTCTTATCATTTCTTAATCATTGCTGACCATCTCAACCTGATTTTAAATTCTATCTCAAAATACAATTTCTCTTTTGTTTGCTTATCCAGGTCATATCAGGAATTTACATTTATTGGTTAATTGCTTTAGTTGGGATTCATTTTGGGTTTATTGATTCAGAGATTCAGGATTTTGTTTTGGCTTGGACTGATTGACTGCTATGAATCCTCAAGATAATTGATTGATCTTCAAGAATTGATTTGTTTATTGCTTGTTTTGACTCATCAAGATATTTAATTGAATCCTGAAGATATTGAACTGACTGATTGATTCCTAAAGATTCTGATTATCTTGAAGAAATTGATTTATTGATTGACTGATTGATTATTGAATTCTTCAAGACATGGATATTGGATTTGAATTGATTGTTGATATTAGTTGAATTGATTGATTTATTGATTGATTGAATTTTATTTCACTCAAGACTGTTGATTGATTCCTCAAGATCATCAAGACCTTCTTAATTATTGATTTTTCCAAGTTTTGATTCCTTTTGTCAAGTATCATCAAGTTTATATTCTTAATTTTTCAACAATTCCAGTTCAGCATAGCCCTCCAGCCAAGAATACTAGATCTAAAAGAAATCCAGCTGTTCTCACTCCTACAGCAAGGATTCCTCTTGACTGCAGCCCACCAGTTCATCAACTGAGTGAAAATTTGGACAGAGGACCACCAATGGAAGGAGCAGCAACCTCCAGAAGAGGCGGAATAAAAGCATGAAGATAAAGATCTCTCTCTGGTCCTTTGGGTGGCTACCCTGGTATTTCTGAAGGTAGAAGAGCAAGATTAGGGGAAGCTGAAGATGAAGAGGGGGAGGATTCTATGGAAGAGGAGGAGTCTTAAGAAACTGAAGTGGCATCTGCCTTGGCAGGTGCCCCTGAGGCCTCTTAAGCTGCAAATATAGCCCATTCCAATCAACCTCTTGTCTCTCAAGCTGAACCAAATTTCCTCCGGATGATGGAGCGGATGACTCAATTCATGGTGAAACTCACTAAAGCAGTTGTCCCAGGGACAATTCCAAAGCCCCTGCATTCTAGACTCCATAAATGAAGGCACCTGTATCTTTTGATGGCACTCAAGCTCATAAATTGGGAGGATTTATCCAATCCTGTCAATTAATTTTCCATAATGATCCAGCAAATTTCTTCTCTGACAGGAAGAAAGTTCTGTACTAAACTTCTTTTCTCACTGGTAGAGCTGGCAAATAGATTGAACCCTACCTCTCCAATATTTACAATGAAGATCCTTCCTACCTCCTCAATAATTGGCAGTTATTTGAAACTCAATTATTCACTCGGAATAAGAAGGGCAAGCAATCTCAAGCTTCAAAGGACAAACCCCATTCTGCTCTGCTTAAGAAGGACAATAAATTAATTGGTTCTGAAAAGGAGAGGAGTATCAAAGAATGGTTATGTACTTATTGTGGTGGAAAGCACCCAATTGAAAAATGCCTCAAGAGACCTCTGAACAAGCCTAGGTCATCAAGAGGCTTCCCTAGCAAGCGGGGAAAATCCTGAGTGGGGATCATGATGTGTTCAATGGCTCTCACTTATTTCCTTCAAGAGCACAATTATGAACTCTGAATACTAGTGTCAAGAAATCTCTAAAATCTCTTATTTTCTCTTCTTTCTCTGATATTTTTTTATAGTATTGTCATTGATTCTGGTGCTACAAACTCTTTTATTGCAAAGAATTTTGTTCTCAAGTGCTCATTGACCATGTCAGAGCTCCCTGAAAAGATTCCTCTTTTCATTTTGGATTCCAGTGAATCCACTTCCCTGTTCATCACCCATTATACCAAGTGGGTTGTTGATTTACCTTCCTTCCCAGGCTTTGAATGGGATTTTTTTATCATACATTCATCCGAGGTAGAAGAACTGATATTGGGCAATCATTTCCTCTAGCATTTAAATCCCATTATTGATTGGAAGAACTGATTGATCACCTATGATTCTACTGATAAGGATTCTCATGGTATTAAAGCTTCTTCTAGCAATTCCTTGGCCACTGCTGTCAACAGTGTTGCTCTGGTTGGTGAACTTAAGACACCTTCTCTTGCTTCTTCTGTTCATATCCCTTCCATCATTCCATCTCAGTCATTACTTAAATCAAGAGATGAAGTCTTCAAAGAGATAAAAGATGTTGAAGAAGATGTTGCTATATCTTCACTTCATCTCTTTAAAGGGGATATGGACCTTCCTCCTTTATCCTTTCATGCCTCCCTGGAGGAGAAGTGGGATGAAGAGGAAGATCCAGAAGAAATTTAAAACATGTTGAAGGTAGTCCCTCCTGCTTATCACCAATATTTGGATGTATTCTCCAAGTTGAAAGCAGAGAAACCTCCTCCACACTGCGCCTGTGATCACCATATTGAATTGGAGGGTCTTCTATCTCAAGTCGGTGTTATCTACTCATTATCAAATCAAGAGTCAGAAACACTATGGGTCTACATTTCAGAGAATGTAGAGAAAGGTTTCACCAGGCCAAGCTCCTCTTCAACAGGAGCACCTGTTTTTTTTCTCAAGGAAAAGGATGGAGGCCTTTGTTTGTGTGTTGACTACCACAAACCCAATGCTGTCACTGGGAAGAACAGGGACCCTGTACCTCCTATGAACCAGCTTCTTACCATATTCAACGGTTCAACTAATCTATTCAAGATAGATCTGTGTGGTGCCCATAATCTGCTGAGAATAAAGGAGGGGGGTGAGCACTTAACTGCTTCAGAACCAAATATAGTAGTTATGAGTATTTGGTTATGCCATTTGGCCTTACCAATGCTCCAGCGTATTGCCAGAATCTTGTGAATGATATATTTGCATATTTCTTGGATGTCTTTGTTGTAGTTTGTTTAGACAATATTATGGTCTTCTCCACCTCTGAGGAGGAACATGCCAAACATGTGGCCTCTGTCCTCCAAAGCCTGAGGGACAATGATTTGTTTTCCAAAGCCTCCAAGTGTTTATTCCATGCCTCAAGTGTGGAATACTTGGGCTATGTTGTTTCAAGTGATGGCCTCAAGATGGATTCTTCAAAGATTCAGCAAATCATCAATTGGCCTCAGCCCAGGAAAATCAAAGCTCTTCAATCCTTCCTTGGCTTTGCCAATTTCTATTGTCGTTTCATTAAAAATAACTCCAAAGAAATAACTGCTCCCACTTCCCTCCTCAAAAAAGACTCTCCTTTTATATCCATTGAGGAAGCTCTTAGTCAGTTTCAAATACTCAAAGAAGCATTCACCACTGCTCCTATCCTTTCCCATGTCAATCCTTCTCTACCGACTATTGTACAGACTGATGCTTCTGATTATGACTTGGGCGCTGTACTGAGTCAGGTGAATGACTCAGGAAAGCATCCCATTGCATTCAATAGTCACAATCCTCTCCCAGCTGAGCTGAACTATGAGATTCATGAAAAGGAACTCCTTGGCATAGTTTGGGCTCTCAAACACCAGAGAGCTTTTCTTCTTTTTCAAATCCTCTTGAGGTATTTACAGACCACTCTTCCCTTCAGTATTTCATGTCTTCCAATGTTCTTACTCATCGTCAGGCCCATTGGGCTGAATTTCTTTCTGAGTTTCATTTCACTATTACTTACTGCCCAGGAAGGCGGGCAAATTTACCAGATGCCTTGTCACATTGGGACAATGTGTACCCAGAGAGGGGGGTGGACTTCATCAGCAAGAATCCTCAGAATTTTCATCAAATAATCAAACAAGATGGAGTTCAAGAGTCAAGATTCTTCTCAATCAAGGTCAAAATATTCTGATATTTAGCTGACCAAATCCAAAAAGAAGTATGGCAAGACAAAGACTATCAAGAAATACTAAAGCAACTAGCAAGAGGTGAATCAGTTTCAGATTATTCTTCTGAACCTCAAGCCAAGTTATTGTTATTCAAAGATAGAGTGGTAATCCCAGGCCATGAAGAAATCCAACTCAATATTCTTCAAAAGTGTCATGACTAACCATTGGGTGGCCACCCTGGCCAGGAGATGACCCTCAAGCTCATCAAGAGGGATATTTATTGGGCTGGCATGAATCAATTCATCAAGGACTATGTGTCCTCATGTCAGCAATGTTCAAGAAACAAGAACATTCATCATAAGAATTTTGGATTACTCAAGCCTCTTTCAATTCCATCTGGTCCTTGGAATTCATTATTAATGGAATTTATCACTCAATTGCCACTGTCAAACAGCTTTGATTCAATTTTAGTAGTTGTGAACAGATTCTTAAAAATGGCAATATTCATTGCAGCTTATGGATCAATCACTGCCCTGGACTTAGCTCAAATCTTTATTAGTCATGTATTTTCCAAACATGGCCTTCCAGTCAGTGTTTTTAGTGATAGAGGTTCTTTATTTGTTTAATCATTTTGGACTCAATTATGTCAGAAGCTCAAGATATCAAGAGATCTTTGAACTGCTTTCAATCCTGAAAAAAATGGATAGACAGAGAGGGTAAATCAGATTCTAGAACAGTATCTTGGGATGTATGTCAGTTACCATCAAGATGACTGGCACACCTGGCTCCCTCTGGCTGCATTTGCCTACAATAATGAAGAACATTCATCAACAAAGCAATCCCCTTTTTTCACCATTTATGGAAGAAATCCCAGCTTTAACTCAATCCATATTTTGCAAGACTCACCTGCTGGAAGGTTATCAACAAACTCTAATCAGTACAGCAAGTTGCCAAAGAAGAATTGGAGTCAGAAATAAGGAGATTCAAGAAGTATGCAGATAGAAATAGGTCAATTCCACCTGATTTCTAACCTGGGGATAAGGTATGGATAGCTTCCAAGAACATCAAGACTACAAGACCCCCCAAGAAACTTCCAGAAATATGGCTGGGACGTTTTGAAGTCATTAAGAAGATTGGAAGTCATGCATATCACCTCAAGTTGCCTCATCAATGGAAGTCAGTTCACCCTTTATTCCATGTTTCCTTATTAGAACCAGTGAATAAATCAACTATCCCAAATCAAAATCAATTTCCACCACCACCAGCTCTAGTGGAGGAGCAAGAATAATAGGAAGTTTCTCAGGTTCTGGACTCCAAAATCAGAAGAGGCAAATTATGGTACCTTTTTGAGTGGAAAGGATTCATTGAAGACCCAGAAAGAACAACTTGGGAACCAGCTTCCAACCTTACTATATCACCAGACCTTGTCAAGGATTTCCACTCATTGTATCCAGACAAGCCTGGTCCAAATACCTAAAGAGTTTGATTTCTATGGTTCTTGGTGGGGAGAAGAAGTTATGAAAGAAGTTCCTTGCCTGGCATGCACCTTTAAGGGGGTATTCTACCCAAAGGTTGTTGTAAGCATCACCTTGGCCACTTTGTGAGAACTTATGAATTCTTTGGACATATTCAGGAACCATGCAACATCAATACCCTTCAATTTGGACCTTATCAAGATATGGCCAATTTCCTTTTGTTTTTTTCTATTTTATTTTCTTTCCAACTTATGCCAATCATCATTATTCAAGACGATCCTTACTTCAAAGTCAATTATGGCAAAGTCATCTGTTTTATGGTGCTTGGTGGGGAGTGGAAGTTATGAAAGTAAGTTCCATCTCCTGGTATGCATCCCTGAGGGTTCTACTTCTTGTAAAACATCACCTTTGCCACTCTGTGAGCATCAAATGCTTGGGTTTTTATCTTTCAGACAATCCTTGGCCAAAGTCAAGAAACTCACCACAAGAAGGACAAACCTCAGGGATCTCTCTGTTTCTTTTATCTACTCTCTTTTCTCTCATTTCTTTCTTTTCTTTACTTGTATATTTCTTTTTTATCTTTCATTTCTTAAAGCAGCAGCATCCCCTCCCATATCATGTATTGGGAGGCTCCTTTTATTTTTATTTTTTAGTAGTTATAAGCATTGGGATAGAAGTCAAACCAAACACAAACAAGGACAAGAAAACTAGTTATCTCTACCCATATTATCAAAAGTTCTTTGGAAGTCATTGATCAATTCATTTTCATACCAGAAAAAGCTTGCAGAAATCTCTTGAGAAGCCGTACCTGGAATAGTTCTATCATTTACATACACTATCACCTCCCTACTATTTCTATCAACTCATCAAAACAACCTGGCCGCAGAATCTTGATTCTCACTTTCTGTATTTGGATCTTCTCTGGTCACTTGGATAGGCCAACAATAACTTTTCTGAAACACTTGGGCAGCAGGAAATGGCAAAGGTGAAAGATCTTCTTTTCTTCTACCGGAGCTGGCCTCAGGTTGGAGCTGTTGGGAGGTGACTATGGGTGAAGCCCTGGACATCTGGATGGGGGATGGTCTTGCTGCTGGATTGATGGCAGGCCTGCTGTGGGAAGAACTTGGTGAAGCAGGAGGAAGGGAAGTAGAAATGGTTGCAAGAATTAGTTGGAAGTTTCTAGGGGTACTTGATATCTTTGGGCAGGAGGCTTAGAAGGAGAATTATTGGATTGTTGGCCAATTGTATTATTAACCACCTAAACTTCTTCTTCATCCAATTAATCACTGCCTTCAGCATACAGATCAGCTGGGGAATTGGCAATTCTACTTATTCTCTTCACTACTACTTCAGTGTTGATCCTGGAGATTGGGACAGCTGAACTGGAGTAGATTGTCTTACCAAAAACTGGAATGGACCCTCCAACATTGGTCCATCTTGCCACATCCCTCTTCCTAGAAACAATCACTAATTCAAGTTATCAGTATCCAATTCAATGAAGAAATTCATTTTACTCACAATCAGAATAGCCAAAAGCAGCATCAGGAGTTGGGACCTTAAAAACTAGGAACTCCTTCCCAAAGGGGCCAACCTTCTTACTCAAAAAGTACCTTCTGACGTTGGAAGCCCCTGACCCAGGATGACGACATGGTTTCTTACCAACAAAACAGAAGTGGAACTTTGAAGATTCTGGGTTGAAGTGCTGAAAGAAATCTTTTCCCTTGGCCAAACATTCAGTACAAGGAGGATAAAGAACTTCAACCACCTTTTAGCCATCATAGATTTGGCCAGGATCAAAGTGCCCAGAGTAAGCCATAAACCAAGGTGAGGCCAACCAACTGAGGATTCCAGAACCACAAACAATAGATGGTGGTGGCAAAGAAGGAGAAGAGTCAGTTAGTTCAGTCAGTTTGGAACTCATTGCTAAATAATGGTGCAGTAGAAGAATTAAGTGCATCAGAATAGAGCACTCCAATCCTGAAGAGTTCATTGATGGATCAGGCCCAGAAGTCAGTTATGGCTCTCAATTTGGTCCCCAATCCATCACCCAAGACCCTCCCTGAAATATTGGGGAAGGTCAGGGTTTTATGGTCCTGGACCCTCTCAATGGTCCCAGGCCATCTGGGTGAGGAATTGGTCCATGGCCATTTTTTATGGTCCCATAGACCCCCTGGAAGTTTGGCCTAAGGAGCCCAATTTGGCCCTGGGGTGCTTTAGTAACCCCCATGGACCACAGACCATAGGACACATTAAAGACCCAAAGACCAAAGGATCTCAAAAGGGCCCAAAAGACTAAAAAGGCCAAAAAGGCCCCTCATAACCAATCCATAATAATGCCATGGTATTGGCCAGGACCCAAAACACTCAATAGGGTCCATAATGGCCAAAAATCAACATTCAATCCAATTTCAAGGACAATGGGGACAAGCCCCCCCTTCGATGATGCCAAAAGGCCAATTGAGGTGAAGTTGAGCCAAGAGGAACAGTTGCCTGGCCAATAATGGGTATATATGTTAATATCACCATTATCAATCATTTTTTGAGGTGAAGAGCTCTATGACCTTAGTTTTGGGATACAACCCAAGGGTCCTGTCTTTAGGGGAATTATGTATTGAAATTCAGAGAAGAGTATAATCCAAAGATTGAAGAACTTGCTCAAGATTGAAAGAAGGGGAGAATACAGATAATCAAAGACAATGCAGAGAGGAGAGGATTTTCAGGATAATGGCCAAGAGGAAAAGAAATCAAAAAGGAAAAAGTTTGTGAAAAAATGTGGGGATTTTGTGATGTTACCCAACTGTGGCAGGGTATTATGGTATTCAGAAGCCCACCAGTTTCAAGAGGGGGATACTGTAACAACCACTAGTCAGGGGTAAGGGTATTCAATATTACACCCACTCAAACACCTCAAATCAGAAATCCACTGTATGTATCAACAATCAGTTTCAGCAATATTTCTTTCTGAAACATGCATACAGTCTGGTGCATCAATACAGCCTGTCAATTTCTGTACAGGTTGGAATTACCCAATACAGTTTCAATACATCATCCTGAAACTGTATAATCACTAAACATCACCACTCTTCCTGTACAGATTGTACAGGACCTGTATTGTCCAGATTCAATTAAATAACAATTCCTCTTATGTAAACTCTCTGTCTGGATCAGGGCTGGTAATGCTCACATATACCAGCCCCTCTTTCTCCCCCTGGGGACTTTTTCCCAGTTGATTAATTTATTTGATTTATTATTTTATAGTTATTCTTACTCTTATTTTTGGGTAGTATAATTATTGGTATTAAGTTAGTCTTTGCATTTTTCTCTTGCCTGTTCAGTATGAGGTGTGGTGGCTATATCCTTATTAACCCTCCTCTTTCCTTCTGACAGGTTGAAACGGTTGACTTGGACTTTTTTGTGGTTGGCTCTTCTATTTCTTATTCTTATTCTTGTTTCTTCTTTTATTATATTAGTATTTCTTAGCAATATTACTCTCATTACACTCTCAAGTGTTTTTCCTTATCTTATCCTTGAGCCCTCTGCAGTGAGTGCCAGGCCCTTTTCACTTAGAAGGGTCCCTGTGACAAAGCCATTGATACTCAAATGAATATTCATATGAGGAATCAGAAGCTCTTAACAAAAATTTCAGCAGAACTAGACCATGAAATCAAATGCAGATGCAACCACAGTTGCACTCTAGATGACATTTCCAATAACTTACAAGAGGTAAGGAAAGGGACAAATATAGGGAAATATTCCCCATATAAAAGCTGAAGTTTCAAAGAGAAATAATCTTTCAGGGTGGAAATCAAATATAAACCTAAAGAGAGAGTGACAGAAGTGACCAAGAAGAAAAACTCTTGTCACAATTGTGGGTCAACAGACCACTATGCTAACAACTGTACAAAGGCAAAGAAAGAAGTCTATGCCATTGAAAAGGTCCCAGAGGAAGAATCCCCAACAGAGGATTCTCAATCAGACTCTATGGGTCATGCCATCAAAGAACACTCTGATGATTACCAAGACCCAAAAAAGGAACTTTTAGTGTATTACCAGGAGGAAACACGACTAGAAATTCAGCGTGTACAGTTGAAACCAGAAATTCCACAAGACACTGCAAATAAAAACTTTTGTAGAAACACCCAAGATGCACAGACCTTCCTAGTCACACCAATTAAAGGAATGGCTTATATACATGGGAAAGCCACAAAGATGACTGTTTGTATTGAAAGTGCTCAACATCCAATGATCATTGATAGTGGTGTACACTGCTCCATAGTTCCCAGAGAATACCTGGATAAGTATTTCCCAAATTGGGGGAAGAAACTCTTGCCAACCAACTCAAAGAGCATTAAGAGTGCATCAGGAAGTATAACATCCACTGGGAAAATTATCAAAGATAATCATATCCCAAAGGAAAGGTAATATCAGACTCAACCCAGGGTTTGGAGTGCTTGAAGATGCTCACATCCAAGTATTTTCACTGGGAACAGACTATAAGAGGAGGTATGGCATTGACATTCACAATATTAAAAACAGGTACATTACCATAGATACAAACAAGGAAAAGAAATTTACACTTGATATATACCAAATGTCTACCCATGACCATCTAGAAGAATTTATGAATGAATTCAAAGAGGGCCAATTTAGCACTAACCCCACCAGTAAACAGAAACTGAGTTTAATGGAAATAATGAGGAGAATATACAATCATTTACCATTGGAGAATAACCCTTAGGAAATATCAGAGGCCATGATATAGAATCATATCTGAATGTGGAAAAACCTTATCCACCCATTCTCAGAGGACCTCCATATCCACAAAGGCTGGAAACTAGGAAAGAAATTGAAAATTAGATCAATGAACTCCTAGATATGGATCTCATCAGCAAGATAGGACTCAATGAAATAGTGGAAATCACCACTCCTGTCCTTATCACCTGCCATGATGGCAAATCCAGATTGTGCGGAGATTTCAGGGACCTGAATAACTACACAAAATCTGATTGGTTCCCTATAACAAGGATACCTCATGCCCCGGAAAAGCTGGCAAAAGCCAAATACATAAACAAAATGGAAGTTTTGAAAGGCTTTCACCAGAATGGAGTTAAACCAAACTCTATGAGCTTACTCAGAATCATATGCCATGTGGGCATATATGAGTACACCAGAATGCCTTTTGTAATTACAAATACACCAGCCCACTTGAAGAGGATGATGGACACAATATTTAAAGAAGAAATATTGGAAGGCTGGATGGTGGTATATATTGATGATATCATTATATACTCAGAGACATGGGAACACCATGTCCATTACATAGAAAGAGTCCTTAGTAAATGCACACCCATTAATCTGAAAATTTCACTTAAGAAGTGTAATTTTGGCCAACAAGAACAATCAGAACTAGGACATAAAGTCTCAGGCCTTAGCCTGGCCATAGATTAGAACAAAATAGCAGCAGTACTGAAAAATCCAGTACCAAAGAACATCAAAGAGATGAAAATTTACTTGGCTTTGCTAGCTACTACAGAAGCCATATCAAAAGATTTTCCCACATACCTAGTAGCCCATAAAAGGTATGCTCAGAGGATGTAGGCTTTGAAATAACCAAGAAAAGGAGGGATTCATATGAGATGATCAAACATGATCTCACTAATGCACCTTTCCTCATCTTACTTGAATTTGAAATACCATTAAAGTTAGATATAGATGCATCTTGAAGTCAAGGCCTAGGATCAGCCCTTCACCAAAGACAAATTGTAGAAGGTGAACCAAGAGAAGGAGTAATATGTTACATCTCTAGGCAACTGAAAAATTCAGAGCCCAGGTATGGGGCTACTTAGACTTAATTTTTATTCTTAATCTGGGCTCTAGAAAAACTCCATCATCATTTGATGGGTTCAGTCTTGGAAGTCTACATAGACTGTACAGCCTTGAAGTCTTTACTTAACATGTGGCAAATAGCAATTCAAGAGTATAGAGGTAACATGACCATCATATACAAAGAAGAGAAAAGGCACACCAATGCAGATGGCCTTGGTAGATGGCCACATTACAATGTCAAAAGCAACCCAGCTTATGACCCTGAAATAGCAGCCAATATTCCTATCTATTTAATGGAAATAAATAGAAGGAAGAACTTCAGATTCTCTGAATGGGCACCAGAAAATAATACCACAGACAGTGAGGACACTGAACCAGAAGGAACAGAAACTCCCATATTGCAGATAAGATCCTCAGAACTGCACAATGAATTCTTCAGTTCAGTAATGAAAACTCTTATGCCAAACACAGAAAGTGTAGCATATTGTTACAACTCTTTCAACAGAAGTACAAGAGCCCACAGCTGGAATCCCAGTTAGAGGAACCCTGGTTGAGGGACTATAAGGATAATAGATCTTTCATTATAGATAGACTTCTCTATCACAGAAAGATGAATACTAGTGGCCTCACAGCGATAGAAAGAGACCACATATCCCTGATCCTGCAAGAATGTCATGAATGACCCTATATGGGACACATGAGTAAAGACAGGATCAAGAAGAGGGTAAAAAGAATAGATTGGTGGACTCAATGGGAACAAGTGTTGAGTAAATACATCAACACTGGTGAAATATGCCAGAAGGAAAACAGGAAAAATGGGCAGAGATATGGGCTACTGCTACATATAGAAGAAGCCAAACACCCGTGGGAAACCATAAACATGGACTAGGTCAAAGGACTAGTCCCAGGAGGCAAAGGAAACCTCAATGCTTGCCTGATCATAGTTGATAGGTTCAGCAACAGTGTGAGGTGCCTGAAATGTCACAAGTAGAATACAGCTATGGATACAACCCTCTTCTTCTGTAATAACATCATATCCACATGTAGAGTCCCTAAAATCATCTTAGTGATAGGTATCCAAAATTCACATCAGAATTTTGGACTAACCTTATGACATGCTTGGGACAAAACTTGCATTCTATAAACCTTATTGTCCACAAACAGATGGTGTAGCTGTGTCAGCCTGTGACTCAAAACCAGAGCACAAGCATGACAGCCAAAATACCATAAACCAATGGTATAGCCAAGATACCACCAAAACATGAAACAGAGCCAGATCAGCTCAAAAGGTATCAAACAAAAGAGGTTACTCACCCCTTTCTGAAAATATAAGTCCCATCACCATAGGACAAAGAATAACAAAGTTATTCCTGCTCAAAGTTATTGCTGAGCATAAACCTTAATTTTCACCTCTCATCTAAAATTCAGAAGGAGAGGCTTAACCAAATCAAATGGGTATTCAAAATGAATCCCCAAGCCAGGGACATCCAATGGTACTAGCCAAAATGAGCTAGCACCAGTATTACTTGAGTTATGGCCAAATTCAGGCCAAATAAGGGTGAACAGAACATTCACCTCTCATCTAACCTTTGCAGTTTTAGCGTGAGATACCTAAAGTGGGGTCTTTTTAGAAAGAGCACAATCAGGGCTATCTGATTGTGTCATCCATTTCCCCATAGCTCAACTAGAACAAAAGTTATGGGGCAAATAAGCTCAATACAGCTTTTTCCCTATACCACACAAATGTACATAAATCCTGTACATGGGATAACTTTGCCATATTTAATGATACCCATATCAAATGAGGTACCATTGTGTAGGCACATACAGGGATACACACTGAACCAATTTTGAGGTTGATATCTCAAGAAATGACAAAGGTATGCCTGTTTTAAAATCAGATTCCCACCTGCTGTCATATACAGCCTTGCCATGGGATAATATCCTATAACCATGAATATGAGGTGTCAAATAGAAAAAGAAGCTTGTTTTTCTTTAATACCTCATATGTCAGTCAATACTGGGGTCCCATACAGTTTCTGTACATCATTCTACGCGTCATACACATCATAATCAGGCTGTGAGGTCCCCAGATGAGAATTTTCACCCTGTATTGTTGAAAACTGCCCAGATGTGTTTTCAAAACCACCTCTGAGCACAATTCAGGCTATACAGGCTGTTTGCAAACCACAAGCCTGTCCCATAGAGTGAAAAATCTTCACTTCCTCTACGTGGAAAGGTCTAGCACTCTTTCCACCCCATTTCAGGATAAAACGAAGGCTTTTCACAGCCAGAAATGTTTCCTCATCCTGCTCTTGAATACCCTATGTAGTAAACTGTCAAAAATAGTTTTACTCTTGGGTAATAGTCAGGTATAGTTATAATTTTAATTATTGTAGTTCTTATTATAGTAATCCAACTGGTAATACTGCACCCTGGGTCCTCAACAGCTCTCACCACCACTATTCTTCAATAGTAGAGCCCTTTTGTTATATTATAAACCATCATCTCAAATTAAAAAACCTTATTTTAAATTATTTCTTACGTGTCACAGTCATAGTGCTAGTTGTAACCAGCCTAATTACTGCTTTAACATAGACTCAACCTGACAAGCTGAAAGGATGATCCAGACATTGGAGGACATCATCAGAATATTCTGTGCATATTGCATGGAATATAAGGACCATGAAGGATACACCCATGGCTGGGTCACACTTATACCAGCATTCCAATTGCCAGCCTGCGACTCAAAGCCAGAGCACAAGAATGACAGCCAAATACCATATATAAATGGCATAGCCAAGATACCACTAAAACATGGAGCTGAGACAAATCATCCCAAAAGGTATCAAAGGAAAGACAAAACCCACCACTTTCCAAATACACAAGTCCCACCATCATAGGACAAAGGATAAAAGTTTATTCCTGCCCAAAGTTGTTGCTGAGCATAAACCTTAATTTTCACTGCTCATCTGAAATACAGAGTAAGAGACTTAAACCCATCAAATGGGTATTCAAAGAGAAGCTCTAAGTCAGGAATATCCAATGGTACCAGCAAAACTGACCTAGAACCAGTATTACAGAAGTTATGGACAAATTCAGGCCAAATATGGGTGAATAAAACATTCACCTCCCATCCAAATTCTACATTTTTAGTGTGAGATACCTCAATTATGAGCCTTTTTTAGAGGGAGGGTATGTTAGCCTGTGATGCAAAACCAGAGCACAAGCATGACAGGGAAATACAATAAATCAATGGTATAGCCAAGATACCACCAAAACATGGAGCTGAGCCAAATCAGCTCAAAAGTTATCAAAAGAAATAGGAATATCACCCCCTTCCAAATATACAAGTCCCATCACCATAGGACAAAGAATAACAAAGTTATTCCTGCTGAAAGTTGTTGCTGAGCATAAACCTTAATTTTCACCTCTCATCTGAAATACAAAGTAAGGGACTTAAACCCATCGAATGGGTATTCAAAATGAATCTCTAAGTCAGTAATATCCAATGGTACCAGCCAAACTGAGCTAGCACCAGTATTACAGAAGTTATGGCAAAATTCAGGCCAAATAAGGGTGAATAAAACGTTCACCTCTCATCTAACTTCTACATTTTTAGTGTGAGATACCTGCAGTGGAGTTTTTTAGAAATCGCACAATCAGGGCTATCTGATGGTACCATTCATTTCCCCATATCTCATCTAGAACAAAAGACATAAGGCAAACAAGCCCAATACAGCTTTTTACATAAAACACACATATGTACAAAATTCTTGTACATGGCATAACTTTGCCATATTTAAGTATAAGCATATCAAATGAGGTACCATTGTGTATACCACATACAGGGCTTCTCATTGAACCAATTTTGAGGTTGATATCTCATAATCTGACAATGGTATGGCCATTTCAAGGCCAAAATCCCATAGTTGGGCCAATGCAGCCTTACAATGGGATAATATCATATAACTATGATTATGAGGTGTCAAACAGACAAAGAATCTTGTTTTTACTTCAATAACTCATAGTTCATTAAATACTGGGGTCCAATACAGGTTCTGTACAGAATTTTATGTGTAATACATGTCAGAATCAGGCTATGTGGTCCCCAGATGAAATGTTTCACCCTGTGTTGGTGAAAACTTCCCAGATGTGGTTTTAGAACCACATCTGAGCCTAAAACAGGATATAAATACCTTTTTAAAACCACAAGCCTGTCCTTGAGATTGAAAACTCTTCACTTCCTCTACGTGCAAAGGTCTAGCAGCCTTTTCACCGCATTTCAGGATAAAAGCAGGCCTTTTCACTGCCAGAAAAGGACTCCCCGTCCTGCTCTTGAATTTCTACGTAGTAAAACTGTCAAAAACAGTTATACTCTGGGAAAAAATGAGGTTATAATTTAAACTTAAGTATTGTAGCTCTTATTATAGTAATCCAACTGGTAAGACTGCACGCAGGTCTTTCAACAGCACTCACCACCACTATATTATTATATTAAAGCCCTTATTACCATCAAAAAACTTTTTCTTTACCATTTTTACCATGTCAAAGTCATAGTTAAAGCTCGTAAATACAATTATACACCTTTATCATAGACTCAGCCTGACACCAATTGCCTTAAAACACAAGCCAGCACTCTACCACAGGGAAATCACCCTCATTTGTAGAAAAAGGGTGGAACCTCCTATTACCAGTGGATCACTTGAGGAAAAATCTTCTTACTATCCATCCCACAGCCAAAGACCTCCATGATATGTGGAAGAGGGCATGTTATACAGCTGATATATTCATAGTTGATGCTGAAGAGTACAATAAAAAAAGGTATGACAAGACACACATGGACCCAGACTTCAAAGAAGGGGACCAAGTGTTGGTGTCTACACTTATCTTTCATAACCTTAAGGGATTAAAGAAAAGAAGAGACTCATTTGTTGTACCCTTCACTATCATCAAATTGTTAGGGAAAAACACAGTGGAGGTTAGACTTACAGATTAATTCTCTAGGAAACACCCAGTATTCCCAGTGAATTCGGTCAAACCCAACTTCCAGAAAAGAGAGGATGATTTCCCCTCCAGGAACAAGACATAGTGGAGGTGGAAGATTCCCCTGGCCCTGTAAAGAATATCTTAAAGGCCAGGAAGCTTAGAGTGAATGGCAAAGAACAGAGACAACATTTGGTCAGGTTCAAGAACCAGACAGCAGATAAGAACAAATGGTTCACAGAAGATGGAATACCAGATTACAACCTTTACCTGAGCGGATTTAAAGCCTCCAGGGGGGCTGAACAGTCTCATCAATGATAATCCTTTTTTGGAGGAAGGGTATGTCATCCTGGGACTCAAACCCAGAGCACAAGCATGACAGCCAAGTACCAAAAGAAAATGGTAGAGAGAAATACCACCAAAATATGGAGCTGAGCCAAACCAGCTCAAAGGCTTTTCAAAAGAAAGAGGAAAATTATCTTTTCATAAATATACAAGCCCAATAATCATACAACAAAGAATAAGCAAGTGCTCATCATAAACCTTAATTTTCACCTCTCAGCTAAAATCCAGAGGAAGAGGTTGAACCTCATCAAATGGGCATTTATATTAAAGATCTCATTTAGGGCTATGCAGTGGTACTAGCCAATTGAGCTAGCACCAAAAGGTATGGCCAAAATAAGGGCAAAAGAGGGTGAATAAAATGTTCACCTCTCATCTAACTTCTACAGTTTTAGTGTGAGATACCTAAGCTCAGGTCTAGTTGGAAAGAGCACAATAAGGTCTATTTGATGGATCCATCCATTTCTTCATATCTCATCTAGAGAAAAATATATGGGAAAACAGACTCCATACAGATTTTGAGAAAATCATATACATGGATAACAAAAATTGAACATAGCATAAATTTGCCATATTTAATGTTATTCATATCAAAGGAGGTACCATTTTGCAGATCCCATCCAGGGCCACACAATAAACCACCTTTGAGGTCAATATATAAAGAACTGACAAAAGTCTAGAAGCTTTAATGTTAAAACCCCACAGCTTGGCCAATACACTTTTACTATGGGATACAATCCCATAAACCTGATTATGAGATGTCAAATAGACAAAGAAGCTTCTTTATGTTTTAATACCTCATATTTCAGTCAATAATGAGGCCTCATAAAGGTTCTGTAAATCATTCTACACGTCATACACGTCAGAAGAGGGCTGTGTGGTCCCCAGATGAAAGGTTTCACCCTGTTTTGAGGAAATCTTCCCAGATGTGGTTTTAAACCACATCTGAGCCCAATACAGAGTATACAGGCCTTGTTAAAGCCACAGTCCAGTTCTCTGAAGTGAAGGATCTTCACTTCCTCCACTTGAAGCGGTCTAGAGGACCTTTCCACCCAATTTCGGGAGAAAAGGGCCCTTTCTCTGCCCATCCTGCCCTTGAATTCCCACATAGTAAAGCTGTCCACAACCTTCTTAGTCTTGGAAAATAACCAGGTATAATTATAATTTGAATAATTTTACTCTTTATTATTGTAACTCAGCAGATCAATACTGCACAAAGGGCTTTTAGAAGCCGTCGCCACCACCATTCCATATAGAAAAGCCCTTTAATTATCATTTACAAACCTTTTTTAACTTATAATATTCATTTCACAGTCAAATGACAATTTTCAAGAGCTGAATTCATAACCTTTGAAAATTACTAAACCTTTGTTTATTATATCAATATTTAATTGATATTTATTAAATTCTCTTGAAATCTCACAATCCATCTAAAAATAGGAAAAGCCAAATTTCTCTGGATTTTTCATCATAACTACATTATAAAGAGGTTTGGATTACTTCTTTAGGCATCATATAAATCTAAATAATTCCATTAAGGGTTAAAAGCATGTTATTTTTATATTATTATGATATTCCTCTCTTAATTTATCTCTTAAAACATCTTCTTTCAATATAAATAGTATTTCCATTGACTTATTACCTTAATATTATTAACATTATACTCATTAATTGTTATTTTTTATCAAATAAGAATTCATTTTTCAAGTATTATCTGTTGGTAACAATAATGATTTGCCATACTATACTTATTTCATCATATTATTTATTCTTTATAGAAAATGAAATATATCTCCCCCCATGATTACAATTTTAGTTCTTATTATTCATCATTATTAGGAAATGCAGAGTACAATGAGTAAACTTCAATTGATTTTGACTTATTGCATCAAGGCAAACCTCAAAATAATCAAGAGATTTACTGAAACCACAAATAAACAATTAATTTTATAGTTACTTCCTTTACTTACTACACACTATTAGTGATCATAACAGTAAGCTGGAATTGCTCACTGGTATAAATTACAAAAATTATTATCCAGAAATCTCCTTATTCAAATAGTATCAAGTTCTTTTAACTAATACTTAGATTTTTCAAGAATAATTATTATAAATTCTTGAAGAAAACTGAAAAAATTAGGAAAGACTTCAAGAAATTAATGAATCACTTACTAGTACTCAAAAAGGCATTTCAAATTCTGGTTGAAGTCATTTGGAGTAGTATATGTGGATTTAAAGAAGAAAAAGTTGATTCAAAACAGTAATATAACAATCATATTCAAAATACCATTGGAAATAGTAATATTCTTTGATTTAAAATCTTGCCGATTGATTTGGAAAGGTGAATATTCCTTTATAACTATGGATCAAGTGATACTTTCCAATAGTATTATAGAATTAATGTTTGACCACATGATAAGAAGATGATGTCTGGAAAAAACAGCAACAGTAGGTTTATTTTAATTCTATAACAGCTCACAGAGGAATTGCATTGACAACAATGAAGAAAAAGTGAGAAAGAAACCAATCTCTATAATTTTTCTCTTGATAAAATTATTTTTAGTTATATAGAATTATCATTGTTACATAAGTAAGTCATTTTACAGGTCTACCAACCCATTTAAGGTTAATACATAAAAGAGTTTCCACTGTAAATAGACTTTTATTTAAAAGAATTTTTTTCTCAAATATAAGAATGTTATTGGAGCTTTAATCACACATTATATTTTCTGTAAATTTCTTAATATTCAATGTTTTGCATGAAATTATCAAAAATGAACTATAGTTAAAACTCTTGTTTCGAATTATGAAGGCATAGTTTACTTTAGTTTAAGTGAGTATTATTCCTTTCTCAATTCATCCTGGAAAATTCAAAAGGAATAATGAAAACTGGTATTTTGAATGAATTTTTGAATTTTTACTTCATTTTCTACATGGTATAAGCAAATAGCATGATGAGAGCTTCTTGCCCCATGGGAGTTTCGTGACTACTAGTACCAGAATGGCTTAAAAACATGTTCATAAGTTCAGTCATGGAATATAATTAAGAATTAACATGCTTAAAGGGGTAATAGTTTCTTATTACCTCCTTAGTTGCTTTTTTCTCATGATTTAATGGGACATTAACTTGGTAACAAGGTTCCACTAGGGTTTCAATAGAGAAATTTGGCTGAGATCAGGTATGCATCCAAAAAATTGGATATCTTTACAAATTAGAAGCCTCTGAAGATTCTTACCTAGGCCATCTTTGATTTCTTCTGTCCAGAAACTACAGTAAGGGTAAGCACCATAAAAATGTGTAACACCATTCTTAATGTATATGTATTGTAAGATTTGTTTATGGAACTGTTGATGATATTAATATTAATCAACAGTACTTTTACTGCTCTTATGAAATATAATAATGAAAATTATTATCAACAGAATTAAATAGTTAATTAATTAATTAATTATGTCTTTTGGTTGCTATACACCACTAGTAATTATAAGAGTATGTAGTAACTGTCTAAAAGAATGAATTACAAGAAGTATTTAATAATAAAAAATTTTAATTTAAATAGTAAGATTATTTTAATATATAATTATCTTTTGAAATAATAATTATAAATATAATTATTGAACAGAAAAATTACTAGAGAAAAACTTCAAGAATTAAGACAAAACACTCACTAATACTCCAAAGAAATTATTGAATGGTAATAGTAGAGATATTTCATGGGTAATTGTGGATTTAAAGGATCAAAACTGATTTATAACAGGATTACAACAATATATAGCTGATCTCTATGATTTCAAGTCTTTCTGATTTATTCTGAAAGAATAAAACACTTAAGAAAAAATTAGCTAAACCTTACTTGTTGGTAATAATGGTAGAATTGATTAATTTGATGATTTGGAAAAAACAGCAAGAGGAGGCCTCTTTTAAGTCTAAGATATCTGACAGAGGCATTCCATGGGAAAAACTGAAAAAAAAAGTGAGTGAGAACACAGTAATCCTTTTAGGATTAATGATTTCATCATCTGTTGTCATGTAAGATTATCATAATTACTGAATTGATGCTTTTACATGACTACCAACCCAAATATGGTGAAGAATGGAGGGAGTAGCAATTGTAAATTTCCTTTTATTTCAAAATAAACATTAATTTCTCAAATTTTAAATTTTATTGGAAATTTCATCACAGGTTGTATTTTCTGTGAATTTTTGAAGACCCAGTATTTCACATAGAATTATGAAAAATGGACTGTAAGTAAATGTTTTAATTTTACCTATAAAAGTATAATTCTTTTTGGTTTTTATATGAAATATACTTCTCTTTATTGGTCCTGGAAGCTTCCTAAAGATTCACTAAGAATTTTATCTTTAATGAATTTTTGAAGGTTTTACCTCATTTCTATGTAGAAATGCAAACAGCACTATATTACTGGTTGCTATGAGGTAAATCAATGGATAATAGTCCAAAAAGGTTTTTGATTACTGTTTTAGGGCTTATCCATGGAGAATCACGAAGAATTGACATGGCTACAGGAGTCTAAGTTGCTCTTTACCTCCTTGGCAGTTCAAAATAGCAGCTTATTTGCTATTTGCTTATGATTTAATGAGATTTTGACTTGGTAACCAAGTTCCCAAAAGGTTTTAGTATACTAATCTGGCCAAAATAAGCCATGGATCCAAGCTTTAGAGGTGTCCACACCTCAGAGGCCTTCAAAGTTGGGTACCCTGGCTCTCTTTGATGTCTTTTGTCCCCTTGACTATTTTCATGTCAAAAATAGGAATTCAGGCTTCAAGACTGATATCCACTATGGGTGTACCAAAGGTGCATGTAAGAATACCATGATATTAAGTGCCACAAACATGCATAACACTATTCTTAGTGTATATATAACATGAGATTTCTCACATTCTCATTATTTTGGCCTGAAATTGAGAAAAAAAGAAATTTTAACAATTCTTTTATGTGGTATTAATGATGTGGTATGGAAGTGTTTTCCATATTACCACCTCTTAGGGTAAATTTGAGCTTATTCACTTTATGGCATTACCCTAGGTGGATTTTTTGTGCAGAATCCAAATCTGGTCTTAAATCCATGTATTTACTTACTCACAAAACAGTTATTCATCTTTTATGAAATAAAAAATGGTGAATTTTGAATATTTTAATTATTTATGGGTTATGCATAGTTGTCAGCCTGTGACTCAAAGCCAGAGGACAAGCATGACAGCCAAATACCATATATAAATGGCATACCCAATGTAAGGTTTGACTATGAAACAATAAGTAAAAATTACTAATTTTTTACTTATTGTACTCTGAATGTCCTTATAATTGAAATAAATAAGATTAAAATAATAATAATAATAAAGAAATATTATTATTATGGCGTAAAGATATTATATTATTAAATAAATATAATAATATAATTAATATTATATGAAATTATAATATTATAAATAATATATTAATATAAAATAATTAATATATTATAAAGCTCTTTATTATTGTTACCAACAAATAATAAAGGCGTAAAAAACTGTTTTTTATAAATAAAAAACAATTAATAACAATAATATTACTAATATTAAAGTTATATATTAATATAAATACTATTTATATTAAATAAGAATTATTAAGAGTAATAATAAGAGAGAAATTATTATAATAAGATGAAATAACCTACTTTTAACACTTAAAATAATAATTTTGAGATATTTTACGCCAAAAGAATATAATACAACTTTTTCAAATTGTATTTACAATAAAAAATAAAGAAAATTACTAAAATTCTTGATTTTACGTGGAAATGAGTTTATAAAGAGATTTATGACAAAAACAATTAAAGAATTCATTTAATCACGTAAAAAGAGTGATTAATATTAAGATGGTCTTTGGTCTTTAATAATATAAGAGTTTTATATATAAAGAATAAAGAAATTACCTTTTATTTAATTGATTTAATGTTTTTGATGCATCTGAGGGGTAAATAGAGTAAAAAGAGCTCTATTTATAGTAAATACCTCCCTCCTAGAGTCCAACAGGCTTCTAGTAGACGTGTACTAATCATATCCACTGGAATTGATCATTATTTTAAGGTTTGAGGGTGATTACATCATGATCAAACCATATTACATCATTATTACACCATTATTTAGAGTTATCACTATAACTCTAAGTTTGATGACATCAGAGGCTTGGCAGAACCCCAAATTTCGTGGATTTTATGAGTTTTAATCATAAACTAATAGTATTCACCAATTTTATCACTCTTAAGACTGTTAAACTTAAATTAAGGTTACAGTATGTGATCATAACTGCTCAAATTAAGCTCAAACTTTGATCCTCAATAACTTTTAAGATTTACACGCTACAGCAATTCAGAGAGTGAATTCTGATAGCCTGGCATAACCGTATTATTCTGCCAAGAGCTTTTCATTACATCATCAAAACTCTAATTTTGATGATTTTTCTTGTAACTCATCTTTTCTGTCGAAATTCAATATTTTAAACTTCAAACCTTGATTTCAGGGGGTTATACCCTGAATTTAATAATAAAGATTACATCATTCTTCACGAATGGACTAGGAGAATCCAACTGTGTACTTTTTTTTAAGTTTGGAACACTTTCACAACAAAGTGGTCAACAGCTCTGTTGATTTTTATCAATATTTCATCATAGGTTTGAACCTTTTTTATAATTTGTAAAATAAAGTTCATATCTGTGTTCTTAAAGTAATTACGAGGTAACTTTATTTTTGGTTCATCATTCTATCATGTATAGTTTAGAAGATATTAGCTATGATCCTTGAATATATGCGTTGACCACAAAAGTGCACATATTCAGGTTAATTCCTTAAGTATTAACATTGAAAATTAGCTTATTAATTGTTTTATGTGTGGATTTTCATGGGGAATCCACTGGTACAATTTATTTTACATGTTGTTTCATTAGGTTTTGAGATAATTAAGGTTTTATGGTTTTTATAAGGTATTATACCTTATAATTCCTTAAATATTGACTTTACAGATATGCCATAAAAATGGTATATGTGTATTTTTCCATGGGGAATCCAAATGTATAATTTATTTTGCATGTTGATTCATTGGTTTATAAGTTAAACCAATTTTTGTACCAATTTATGGTATTTTTTGTATATTTAATTAATTATTTTTAATGTATAATTATTTTAAGTAATTTTAATATAATTATCTTAAAAGTCTAATTATTCTGAGTCTTTTTGTGACCTTATTGGGTATGTGGTCATATCTCAAAGGCTCACATTCCCTACCACCAAAAAAGATTGTACCACAATCTGATATTTGTGATTAGGGTATCATCCACTGTCCTACCTCTTCAATAGACTTTGTTAGTCTTGAAGCTCAATAATGCTTAGCTTTTTTATTTTTCAGGTTTTCTTTCATGTCTGAATCTTCTTAGTAATTTATCAGCATTTGTTATGTCTTTCTCAAGTAGCCATTCATCTTCCTGAGTTGAATTTCTATACCTTACAAGGTATTCCCTTTCTTTTTTGTTTCTTGTCCTTCTTTCTTTAAGGACTTTTACTATTTTCTTTTCCTCTCCTTCCTCCAAGGGGGGAATCTCAAGTGGGGGTTTATTTCTTAGTGGAAATAACTCCTTGTCACTTGAACTGTAAGGTTTTATCAGACTTACAGGGAAAGTTGGGTGTTTGTTCATTAATTCACCTGTGAGTTCTAATTGCACAGCATTGGGTCCATGGAGTGCTTTTATCATAAATGGTCCTGCAAAGGAATCTTTCAATTTCTTTGGGCTCTTTATGTTATTGAAATTAAGGGTTGATACTAAAACCAAGTCTCCTATTTTGAAATCAGGTGGCTTATGACTTTTATCCCATCTTTCTTTTGCATATTTAAAAGAATCTTGCATGCATCTGTTTGCATGGTGTCTTGCTTTGTCAAGCATTATTTTGAAACTGCTTGCTGTTGGATGTATATCCACTAAGTCCTTTTTGAGGGTATCATAAGGAAGTCTTGGATCCCAACCTTTCTCTAGCATTGCTGGTGTTTTGCCAGTAGAAGAATGGATTGATGTCTTATATGCCAGTTCAAGTGCTGGTATTAGTGTACACCAATCATGGGTAAAACCATCAGAATCTTTGAATTCTAGCCCATAAGCACAGAATCTTCTGATCATATCCTCTAGGGTCTGTATCATTCTTCCTGCTAGACCATCAGTTTGAGGATGATAAGCTGTTGAGAATGATAATTTTGTCCCAAACAAGTTATGGAGATTTGTCCATAATGCTGAAGTGAACTTTGGGTCTCTGTCACTTATAATATTTTGGAATAAGCCTGTGTGGCTAATGACTTTATTCCATATCATTATGGCTGTATGCATAGCTGTGTCATCTTTATGACATGGTAAGAACATGGGAGTTTTACTGTACCTGTCAACTAACACTAGGCATGCATTATAACTCCTGTCTCCTCCTGGAGGTAAGGCTGTTACCCAATCCATATGAACTATTTCCCATGGGGATTTTGGTTCTTGGATTTGGATCATCATTCCAAATTTCTTTCCTGTGGCCCCGTTGGCTTTTTGACATCTGTCACAGGTTTGGCAGTATTCTACAACATCTTTCTTCCAATTTGGCCACCAAGAGCAGGTTTTCACCCTCTCTAGTGTCCTATCTTCTGAGAGATGTCCAGATGCAACACTATCATGACACTCATGTAAAATAGTGTTTATTAGTGTTCTATCTGTAAATGCCATAACACATGTGTGTTTTGTTCTATGGTAAAGGATTCCATCAAGGAGGTGAAATCTTCCTTCATCATATGCCTTTTTCCATATTTCATCTAGTTTTGATGAAAGTGATGGATCTTTGCAGTCTTTCATTAGAAGTTGGCTTAAGATATGGCAATTTTTGTCTGTCTTATAGCTTTCTTTAACTTGGTTAAAGAATTCTGTGCCAATGTCTGTAACACATATTCCTTCTATATGGTGCTCCTCTTGTGGTACCCATGCTGGATTGTCAGGGGTATTTGCTAGAGCCCATCTACTAAGACCATCTTCATTTTTATGAATATTTCCAGATTTATGAACAATAGTCATATTTCCTCTATATTCTTGGATAGCAATTTGCCATCTCAGCATATGTCTATTTGGAGTCTTCATATTTAATAGTGATTTCACAGCATTACAGTCTGTGATTACATCAAATACTGTTCCATCCAAATAATAATGCAGTTTTTCTAAAGCCCATACTAGGCATAAGCATTCCATTTGGCTTGCTCCATACCTTGCTTCTGTTGGATTTATCTGCCTTGAAATGAAACAAATTGATCCTTCCACTGGTTTATCATTGATAATTTGTGTTTGGTGAAGTGCAGCACCTAGTCCTTCTCCACAAGCATCAATGTACAGTTTGAAGGGTAGTTTCCAATCTGGCATCAGAAGAAATGGGGCATTCGTTAAGGAATTTTTCAATTCTTCATATGCCTTGACTCTTTCTTCTGTCATCTCATAGACTGTTTGTTGGTCACATAGCTTATACAAGGATTTAGAAATCTTTGCAAAGTCCTTTATATGCTGTCTATAGTAACCAGCAAATCCTAGAAATGATTGCATTTCTTTTTTGGTTTGAGGCATTGGCTTAAGTAGTACTGCTGCTACTTTATTTTTGTCTATGCCTAGACTAAGGCCAGATACTACATGTCCTAGTGCCTTTAATTCACTGTATGCAAAATGACATTTTTTCAAGGAAATTTTCATATTTACTTGGACTATTTTCTGTAGTACCCTTTCTAGTCTTGTAAGGTGATTTTCCCAAGTTTCTGAGCAAACTATGATATCATCAATATAGATAATCAACCATCCTTTTGATAATTCTTCAGGGAATATGGTATTCATCATTCTTTGATAATGGGAAGGTGCATTTTTTATTCCAAATGGCATTCTTAAGTATTCAAAAATTCCACAATGGACTATTATTGTTAGTAGTTTCTTGGCATTGTCTGTTAAGACATTTTGATGAAAACCCTTCAGAGCATCCATAGCTGTGATGAACTTAGCTTGTGACAATTGGGTTGATGTCTCATGGATTCTGGGTATTGGATATCTGTCTGGAATGGTATAGGTATTCAGGGCTCTGAAGTCTCCTACCATCCTTAATTTTCCATTATGCCAAGTTATAATGTCTTTTGTTATCTCCTATGGTAAAATATCTATCCTTTTGGTTGGAGATATCTATACCATAGATTGATAAGTAGTCATTCCCAAGTATGAAATGATTACTAGTGCAGTTGTCCATTACTACAAACTCTACTTTAATTCTGACACATTGTGATGGATGAGGAAAAATTAGTGTTAAATCAATTATTCCAAGGGGCTTCATGCTCTCACTTGCACTACTAAATTTGACACCTTGTATTGGCATAAGTTTTTCTTGCCAGTCTGGGACAATGGTTTTTAAATAACTTTTGCAAACACAAGTGCAATATGCTCCTGTATCCAAATTAACCTTTCCTTCTTGGTTATTAACCATAACAATACTTATACTTGGTTTTCCAGCTGTATATCCCATTCCTTTTGCAGGTTTGGTTCTATACATTTTGGCATCTTGTATGTTTGTCAGATTTGTGTCAGATGTTCCAAATTGTTGCAAGTTTGAATTAACATCCAGTACTTCATAAATTATATCAATATTATTAATTTGTGCATTAATTATATTGATTTCATCACTTTCAGAGCTTTCTGACTCTTCTGTCTCTTTTTCAGAGTCAGATTCCTCTTCTTTGTCATTGTGGTTTTCTGTTTCCACAATTTCATTAATCTTTGCTTTTTTAAGGCAATTATTGGCTAAGTGTCCAATACCTCCACATTTATGGCATTTTCTTTGCTCATTATTGTTGGATGTATTGGGCTTAAAGGATTCATTTGGTTTATCTTTTTTGATAAATGGTTTATTTGGGCTTTTAATGTCCAATTTTTTCCAAGTCCTGCAAATTTTTGTTGTTGTCACTATATCTTCTAGTGCATTTATATATTCTTCTGTGGAGCATGGTTCTATGCACCTGCTTCTTAGGGCATGTTCTAGTTCCCCTCCACATTTTTTAAGTATTTTCATATGCACCATCTTCTGTGACATTTCTGGGTACAGTGCATTAAGCCTTTCAACTTGTTTTAAGAACCAAGTTAAAGGTTTATCTTTCTCTGGGTCAAAGAAAGAGTTTTCAAATGCATTTTCTATCTTATACCTCCAGGCATCATTTGCCCACTTGGTGATTATTTCTTGTTTCCACCAAGACCAGGTATTTTTACCATTTGTCTGTCTTATGCCATAATACCATCTTTTTGCAGATTTCTCAAATAATGAATGTAATCTTGCAGTGATTAATTCATCTGGTATGGCATAGTCTTCTTGTAACATGTCAATTGTTTTAATAAATGACATGTGGTCATATTCACCTTCTCCTGTGAATGTTGGCCATTCCTTCAATTGAGGTGCTTCTTTCATTAAGACTTGGTTATTGTCTTGGTGACTCAAGTCTGTTATGAAAGGATTTGACAATTCCTCTTTTGTTTTAACAGGGCTTCTTATATGAGAAAATCGTGTTGATAACTTTGGCATATTTAAATTAGCCTCATTAATTTTATCCATTTTTTCTGTAATAAGCCTTATTTCACTTTGAATATCATCTTTCAGATGCATTCTTGCTTCATCACTTTTTTCCACATGGTCCAAAAGTAATTTTTGGTGTGATGAAGTCTGTTCTTCAAATTTTTCTACAGAAATACTTAATTTATTTAATTTTTCTGTAAGATTGTCAATACTCACATCATAATTGATTGTCAAAGTCTTGTCTTTGATATCTTTTATGTATTTATACAATTCTTGTTGTCCTTGTATTAATTTTTGAGTATTGTCAATCAAATTCTTTGGTTTATTATTTTCAACAATAAACTTAATGTTGTCAATTTCTTTTTTGTTTTGCACAACAATTTTTGTTAAAGAAGATAAATTGTTATTTATTTCTTGTAGTGATAATAAACAATTTTGAATTTCTTTTAGAGGTAATATACTATTTTTAATTTCTGTTAAAGTATTTACAACATCTTTGGACAAGGTTATTTCTTTGGGAAATGAGGTTGTCTCATTCTTTGCTCTTCCTTGTCCTTGAATTCCATCAAGGTTCTGGCCATGTTGAAAACATTGTCCATGGCATCCTTTTGGATTCTTGGGATTCTGTAACTTGGGGAATATGGTTTTCTCCAATGCTTTTTCTTGTTCTTCTTCCCTTCTGGGGAAGTGGGTTGGCTTGAGGCTTGCTGGTAGAGGCTACTGGGGCTTCTTCCTTGGTTGCCTCCCTCTTTTTGGCATGATAATCCTTGATTTTTTTGATTTGAGGTTTGGATGACAGTGGATTCCATCCATTGGAGTATTTCACTATCTCCTCCTCTTTGAGGAACTTTTTCAGGATGTGCCAGGAGTTCATCACTCCTTGGTGTATTTGAGGTAGCATTTCCCAGTCTTTGTCCTTGTATACTGTGTAATACTGCTTATACTGGCTCATGTAGATGTCTATTTGAGCCCTCTGAATGTGATTTGTACCTATTTGAGTTACTCATACTTAGTTCCAATTCAGGCTCAGATATCATGGGCATTTCTGGGACTTGCCTTTGGGATAAGGCACTTCCTTGTGTGGATTCTGTTCCACTGGGGATATCGCCCTTTCTTTTCCCTTTTGAGGGATCAATTCTACCTCTGAGTCCAGCTCCATCTGATTGGATGGAGTATTGGGAACCTCTTTTGGTAGTCATAATTTAAAGAATAAGAAAAAATAAAAGTATTTTTAGTATAAAATTCTTTTATGGCAATTTAAAAAGAGGTGCTCACCTTCAGAGTCTTGAATGGTGGCCCCTGGAAAGTCTAATTTCTTAGCTTTCTTTCTTTTGGTGATAACTGGTGTTGGAGAACTTTGACAAGTTTCTTCCACCAATCTCTCAACAGTAGCTTGGTTGTCTTCTGTTGGGTTATCTTCAAACACTAAAAAAGACAAATAAATATAAGTCTTTTTATAAGAAGTGTGATTTTTGGAAAGATATGGCAATTTTCCACGTAGAAATTTCTTTTATATCTTTGAAAAATTGAAATGAATAAAGAAATGAATAAAAATAACTTTTTTATTTGTTTTTAATATTTTTTAATATTTTTTATATATTTTTTATTTTTAAAGAATAAGATAAAAAATGAATATGATTCTTATAAAATTAAATTATAATAAAAATTATTTTTAATTTATAAAATATCTCTTTTAATCACTATAGTCACTCAAAGAAAGTTCTTGCAAGTCTAAGGATGTGAAAAACCACGTGTAAGACAGTATAACTGCTTTCCAAATGCCTCAATAGCTTTTAAAATCAATAAAATATAAAATTATTATATAATTTTATGATTATAAATATAATTTATTACTGGATAAACCCAAATAGAATCTTTTTTAAAGGTCTTTTAAGTAAATATCACGGCCAGGCCCCCAAATGTAAGGTTTGACTATGAAACAATAAGTAAAAATTACTAATTTTTTACTTATTGTACTCTGAATGTCCTTATAATTGAAATAAATAAGATTAAAATAATAATAATAATAAAGAAATATTATTATTATGGCGTAAAAATATTATATTATTAAATAAATATAATAATATAATTAATATTATATGAAATTATAATATTATAAATAATATATTAATATAAAATAATTAATGTATTATAAAGCTCTTTATTATTGTTACCAACAAATAATAAAGGCGTTAAAAACTGTTTTTTATAAATAAAAAACAATTAATAACAATAATATTACTAATATTAAAGTTATATATTAATATAAATACTATTTATATTAAATAAGAATTATTAAGAGTAATAATAAGAGAGAAATTATTATAATAAGATGAAATAACCTACTTTTAACACTTAAAATAATAATTTTGAGATATTTTACGCCAAAAGAATATAATACAACTTTTTCAAATTGTATTTACAATAAAAAATAAAGAAAATTACTAAAATTCTTGATTTTACGTGGAAATGAGTTTATAGAGAGATTTATGACAAAAACAATTAAAGAATTCATTTAATAACGTAAAAATAGTGATTAATATTAAGATGGTCTTTGGTCTTTAATAATATAAGAGTTTTATATATAAAGAATAAAGAAATTACCTTTTATTTAATTGATTTAATGTTTTTGATGCGTCTGAGGGGTAAATAGAGTAAAAAGAGCTCTATTTATAGTAAATACCTCCCTCCTAGAGTCCAACAGGCTTCTAGTAGACGTGTACTGATCATATCCACTGGAATTGATCATTATTTTAAGGTTTGAGGGTGATTACATCATGATCAAACCATATTACATCATTATTACACCATTATTTAGAGTTATCACTATAACTCTAAGTTTGATGACATCAGAGGCTTGGCAGAACCCCAAATTTCGTGGATTTTATTAGTTTTAATCATAAACTAATAGTATTCACCAATTTTATCACTCTTAAGACTGTTAAACTTAAATTAAGGTTACAGTATGTGATCATAACTGCTCAAATTAAGCTCAAACTTTGATCCTCAATAACTTTTAAGATTTACATGCTACAGCAATTCAGAGAGTGAATTCTGATAGCCTGGCATAAACTCATTATGCTCCCGAGAGCTTTTCATTACATCATCAAAACTCTAATTTTGATGATTTTTCTTGTAACTCATCTTTTCTGTCGAAATTCAATATTTTAAACTTCAAACCTTGATTTCAGGGGGTTATACCCTGAATTTAATAATAAAAATTACATCATTCTTCACGAATAGACTAGGAGAATCCAACTGTGTACTTTTTTTTAAGTTTGGAACACTGTCACAACAAAGTGGTCAACAGCTCTGTTGATTTTTATCAATAATTCATCATAGGTTTTAACCTTGTTTATAATTTGTAAAATAAAGTTCATATCTGTGTTTTTACAGTAATTACGTGGTAACTTTATTTTTGGTTCATCATTCTATCATGTATAGTTTAGAAGATATTAGCTATGATCCTTGAATATATGCGTTGACCAAAAAAGTGCATATATTCAGGATAATTCCTTAAGTATTAACATTGGAAATTAGCTTACTAATTGTTTTATGTGTGGATATTCATGGGGAATTCACTGGTACAATTTATTTCACATGTTGTTTCATTAGGTGTTGAGATAAATAAGGTTTTATGGTTTTTATAAGGTATTATACCTTATAATTCCTTAAATATTGACTTTACAGATATGCCATAAAAATGGTATATGTGTATTTTTCCATGGGGAATCCAATGGTATAATGTATTTTACATGTTGATTCATTGGTTTTTAAGTTAAACCAATTTTTGTACCAATTTATGGTATTTTTTGTATATTTAGTTAATTATTTTGAATGTATAATTATTTTAAGTAATTTTAATACAATTATCTTAAAAGTCTAATTATTCTGAGTCTTTTTGTGACCTTATTGGGTATGTGGTCATATCTCAAAGGCTCACACCCAAGATACCACCAAAACATGGAGCTGAGCCAAATCATCTCAAAAGGTATCAAAGGAAAGAGAAAACCCACCACTTTCCAAATACACAAGTCCCACCATCATAGGACAAAGAATAAAAAGTTATTCCTGCTCAAAGTTATTTCTGAGCATAAACCTTAATTTTCACCTCTCATCTTAAATACAGAGGAAGAGGCTTAACCCCATCAAATGGGTATTCCAAATGAAGCTCTAAGTCAGGGCTATCCAATGGTACTAGCCAAATTGAGATAACACCAGAATTACGGAATTTATGACCAAAATAAGGTCAAATAAGGGTGAATAAAATATTCACCTCTCATTGAACTTCTAACGTTTTAGTGTGAGATACCTAAATTTGTGTCTTTTTGAAAGGAGAGCAATAAGGGCTATTTGATGGTGCCATCAATTTCCCCATATCCCATCTACAAGAAAGGTTAAGGGGCAAACAAGCTCCATGCAGTTTTGAAGTAAAACACATATATGTACAAAAAATCTTGTAGATGGCATACCTTTTCCATAATTAATGATCACCATATCAGATGAGGTACCATTGTGTAGAAAACATTCAGGGATACACAATGAACCAAAATTGAGCTTGATACCTCAAAAACCGACAAATGCATGGCAGTTTTAAGCTCAAAATACCACAGTTAGACCAATACAGTCTTGCTGTGGGATATTCTCCCATAAGTATGATTGTGAGGTGTCAAACAGATGAAGAAGCATGTTTATAATTCAATACCTCATATTTTGGTAAAAACTGGGCCCTTTACAGGTTCTGTACAGAATTCTATGCATCATACATGTCAGAAGAGGGCTATGTGGTCCCCAGATGAAACCTTTCACCCTGTATTGGTGAAAATTGCACAGATGTGGTTTCAAAACCACATCTGAGCCCAATACAGAGCATACAGGCACTATGAAAATCACAAGCCAGTATCTGGAAGTGAAAAATCTTCACTTCCTCTATGTAGAAAGGTCTGGAGGACTTCTTCACCAAAGTTTAGGATAAAAAAGAACCCTTTCTCCACCAGAAAAGGTTTCCCCATCCTTCTCTTGAATTCCTACATAGTACAACTGTCAAAAACAGCTATACTCTTGGAGAATAATCAGGTATACTTCTAATTTTAGATATGGTAGTCTTTATTATAATAACCCAAACGGTAAAGCTGCACCCAGGGCTTACAACAGCGCTCACCACCACTAAAACTCTTTTAGTAAAGCCCTTATATCTTGGTTAAAAACTTTTTTATAATTATCATCCATGTCACAGTCATAGTTTAGGTTTTAAATACTATTATGATCACCTCTTCATAGACTCAGCCTGACACATATAGTTTTCTGGGTGTGTGTGTGACATGCACATGGAGGCCAAGAAATGTGTCAAACTGTGTATCAGGCTGAGTCTATGATGAATGTGAGCCTTGAGGTATACTATACATACCCTAATAGGCCACAATTATCTTACAAATAAGTTCTGAACTATGCATAACCCATAAGTCATGCATATATTCAAAATTCATCATTTTTTATTTCAGAAAAGATGAATAAATTTCATTGAGGAAGTAAATCCATGGATTTAACGCCAGCTTGGGATTCTACACAAGATTTCACCTAGGGTAGCTCCGCAAAGTGAATAAGCTTAAATCAACTCTTTGAGGTGGTAATATGGAAAATACTTCAATACAAAATCATCAATATCACATAAAATAATTGTGAAAACTTTTGTTTTTCTCAATTTCACGCCAAAATAATGGGAATGTGAGAAATACCATGTTACATATACACTAAGAATAGTGTTATGCATGTTTTGGGAGCTTGATATCATGGTATTCCTTCATGCACTTTTGGTACACCCATAGTGCATATCTCACTTTAAGCATGAATTTCTATTTTGACGTAAAAAATAGTCAAGGGGGACAAAAGACATCAAAGAGAGACAGGGTGCCCAACTTCTGAGGCTTTTGATATGTGGACAGCTTCAAAGCTTGGATCCATGCCTGATCTTGGCCCAATTATTAAAATACAACATTTTGGGAACTTGGTTACCAAGTCAAAACGTCATTATATCATAAGAAAATAACAAATAAGCTGCTAATTTGACATGCCAAGGAGGTAAAGAGCAACTTAGACTCCTGTAGCAATGTCAATTCTTAATTATTTTCCATGGATAAACCCCTAAAGAGTAATTAAAACCCTTTTTGCCGTAGCGTCCATTGATTTACCTCATAGCAACCACCCATATATTGCTATTTGCAATTCTATGTAGAAATGAGGTAAAAACTTCAACAATTCATTAAAAATGGAATTATTAATGCATCTTTCTGAAGCTTTCAGGACCAATTTAAAACTGTATAATTCATTTATAAACCAAAAAGAATTCTACCTTTATAAGTAAAATTCAAAATTTTACTTACAGTCCATTTTTGGTGATTCCATGTGAAATACTGAATGTGTAAAAATTCATAGAAAATACACTCTGTGATGAAATTTCCAATAAAATTGATAGCTTTGAGAAATAAATGATTATTTTGGAATAAAGGAAGATTTAAAGTTATTACTCCTTTTATTCTTAACCATAAATGGGGTGGTAGTCACACAAAAACATCAATTAAGTAACAATGATAATGTTACCTGACAACAGATGATGCAATCAATAATCCAAAAAGTATTCTTTTTCTCTCACTCACTGGTTTTCTAGTTTGCTCCATTTCATGCCTTTGTGAGCTGTCTTACACTTAAGACAGGCCTTCTCTTGCTGTTTTTTCCAAATCATCACATTATTCAATTATACCTTTGTTACCAACAAGTAAGTCTTAATTAAATCTTTTTTTAAGTGTTTTGAATATTTCAGAATCAATCAGAAAGACGTTCAATCATATAAATCAACTATATATTGTTGTAATACTGTTATATATCCATTTTTTGATTTTTTAAATCCACAATTATCCATCAAATCTCTCTATTTTTATCTTTGATAAGTTCTTTGGAGTATTAGTGAGTGATTCATCTAATTTCTTAAAGTTTTTCTCTAGTAATTGTTTTCTTCAAGGATTATATTTTTAATTATTCTTGCAAAAGGTAATTATACATTCAAGTAGTTTTATTATTAAATACTACTTGTAATTGATTCTAGTAGACAAATACTGCTTACTGTTATAATCACTAGTAGTGTATAAAAAGTAAAAGAAATAAATAATATTATCAACAAGCTTCATAGACACATCTTACATTTGCAGGCCTGGCCATGTTTTTTTGAACCTTGTACCCATAAATAATATATTTTCAAGCTTTAAAATGAATTGATTTAATTTTTTTTTCTTTCAATTTAAAGTTAGAATTATTTTTATTTTTGAAATTGTGTTCTAATCTTTTTCATTGAGGAATTTGGTTTAAATTTATACCATCTTTGCATGTGGCTTTTTCACATCCAAAATACTTATAAAATTATTCTTTGAGTTACTCTGAATTAATTTTGATTCAAAATCGTAAATTTTAATTTTTTTCTTTAAAAATAATAATTTTCTTAATATCAAAAAATAAAAACTTATAAAAAATCTTAAAAATATCTTAAATCTATAAAAAATAATTTTCTTTTATGAAATTTGTTCTCTATATCAAGTATATTGCAGCTGGAAATAAGCTCAGTAAGAGATATATTACCTGTTGAGAATCTTCAGAGGCAGACTCTGAAAGCAGTATTGAGGTTCAAATTGCTAAAAGAGGCACCTTATTCAAAACAGAAAAATCCAAACAACCACCAAAAGGTGTGTGTTTTCTGTTTTCAATTCTTATTTTTCTCTTCAATTGATGTGAAAAATGGTGCATACCAGGAATGGAAGCAGCTATTCAGTCCAACCAGATGGACCTAGACAAGGAAGAGGTAAGACCAGAACAAGGTCTGCCAAGTCTTTCTCAAGAAAGACACATCTGAAGGATTCCAGAGCTTCCCCCCATTCCCCAAGGTCTGTACCAACAAACTTTGATGTGAGCTCTGAGTCTGAACTAATTGAAGGTAATATTTCATGGGCTGAACCACTTCCAAGTGGCATCCATAGAAATATATCAGTCCCAATACAAAAATTGGTTAAGAGCAGCAAAAGAAGAGGAGTGGGAAATATGCCCAAGCCTTTTGCAGGGGGCCATGAGCTCCTACATATACATCAAGAGCTTTCTTGGTCAGGAGAAGACCATAGACATCTTAGGAGGGTGGCTCCAATTTTCTTGCAAAGACAATGTCAAGAGGATACAGAATTGGTTGAAGAACAAAAGTCTTTTACCTGTAGACCAGAAGAAGGGATTGGAAATTACTCCATCTTTGGAAGAAGGCCCAGTGGCGTCTACCAGCTCCAAACCAGATCCAAAAACATCCAAAGAGAAGCCCAAAGGACCTCAGAAGAAGAAGAAATGTCCCAAGAACTATCAGGGAAAGGGAAAAGGCAAAGCAAATTTGCAAAGACATTAGCCACAAGGGTACAGGATCCCCAAATTGGAGCCTTCAGTTGTGGACAGTGTCTTCAATATGGCCAGACCTCTTCTGGAATTCACAGCCAAATAGCAGGAAACGATGAACAGGACCTTTCCACACAAGTAATACAAGAAATAAAAAATTTTAGATCTAGTATTGATTTAGAACTTGGTAAATTTGATGCAAAGCTAAATAAAATAACATCAGATATAAGTGAAGTAAAAAGAAATGACAAAAGCCATATTGAATGGTCTAAGTTTACAAATTTCAAACTTGATTCAATTACCAATACATGTGAAAGCATTGAAAGTAAATGTCAATCTCAAAATGATGAAACGGGAGATCTTTCCATTTGAAACATTAATGATCAACTTAGAATTCTAAAATTTCATGTTTTGGAAATAATCAATAATACTAATGAGTTTGCCACACATGTGGCAAGAGGTTACAGTGAGAGGCAGAAGTTAAATAATGAAGTCATTGAAAATGTCGACCAAATTCATAAGAATTATGAACCACATATGCCAAAACATTCTACACCTTTGACTGAAGAAAATACTCCTCTAAAGGGAAGTTTGACCTCATTTTTAGGAGAAATTCCTATCTGTGAAAAAGATATTCCCAAACTGGAAGAATGGCCAACATTCTCTGGTGAAGGAGAATACAGTAATATTGAGTTCATCAGAACAATTGATATGTTGCAAGAAGATTTTCACATACCTGATGAAGTCATAGTGGGAAAGCTACACTCTTTGTTGTCCAGACCTTCAAAGAAATGGTATTACAAAATGAGACTAGATCAAGGTAAACATTATTGGCCTTGGTGGAAACGTGAAATAATCAGAAAATGGGCTAACAATTCTTGGAGAGTTAAACTGGAAAATGATTTTTAAAGTGAAATTTTTAACTCAGAAAAGGATAAACCTTTACTTAGTTCCTCAAACAGAAAGACAGATTATCTGACTTACACCCAGATATATCTGACTCTATGATTATAATGAAATTATTAAGAGAATATGGAGGACAACTAGAACATGCGATCAGGTGTAGATGTGTAGAACCCTGTTCAACAGAAGACTATATTAATGCCATAAAAGCTATCATTACTAGGGAAAGAATTGGTAAAACCTGGACTAGAGTCCCTATAGAATCCAAAATGGTCTCTAAAACTTCCAGAGAAGATGAGAGGCCTGAAAGACCTGTCTTGAAGTCTCATAAATATGGAAGCACTTCACATTTAGCAAAACATTTCACAAAAAAGGCAAAGATTAATGAAGTTAAAGTCATTGAAGAAGTTCAGTGTACTGAAGGGAAAGAGGAATCTGACCTAGATTCTTCAGTCTTTGAGGATACACCAGTAGAGGACTATCCCATTGAAAACATTACAGCTTTCTTTGAGGTAACAGAAGTCCATACTCACTTGCCACATTACTGTGAGGATTGTCATAAGCTGATCAATATCCAGGATGCCAGAATGTGTAAAATCAAACCTGCTAGAGGTAAAGGATACACTGCTGGAGAATCTTGTATAACATCTATCCTGATTAATGATATTAAAGCCACAGTGAATTTGTATACAGGAGCATTTTGTACTTGTGTAGGCAAAGATTATCTTCAAGCCATACTACCTGAATGGAAGAGCCATATATTACCAATAGAGGGTGTACAACTTAGTAGTACCAGCAATAATATGTACCCTTTGGGCATATTGGACACTAATCTTGTATTTCCACATCCAGAAGGAAGTGTGAGAATGACAACTTAGATAGTAGTAATGGACAATTGCACATCTCAGAAAATCATTTTTTGGAATGATTACTTGAATATTTATGGTATTGACATCAAAAACCATAAAGACAGATATTTAACAATTGGAGAAAATAAAAGACAAAAATTTGCTTTTTCCAATATGCCAAAACAAATATCTGTGATATCTTCTGTTAAAGATGTGTAAGATGTGTCTATGAAAATTGTTGATAATATTACTATTAATCAACAGTACTATGACTTTTCTTAAGAAATGTAATAATAAAAATTATTATAACCACAATTAAATAATTAATTAATTAATTATTTCTTCTACTTTTTATACACTACTAGTGATTATAACAGTAAGCAGTAATTGTCTACTAGAATCAATCACAAGAAGTATTTAATAATAAAACTTCTTTATTAAAATAATAGAATTATTTTAATATATAATTATCTTATGTAAGAATAATTATAAATATAATTATCTTATGTAAGAATAATTTTATATATAATTCTTGAAGAAAACAATTACTAGAGAAAAAATTTAATAATTAAGATAAATCACTCACTAACACTCCAAGGAATATATCAAAGACAAAAGTAGAGAAATTTGAGGGGTAATTGTGGATTTAAAGGATCAAAATGAATATATAACAGTATTAAAACAAAGTATAGTTGATTTCTGTGATTTCACGTTTTTCTGATTGATTCTGAAAGAATAAAACACTTAAGAAACGTTTTAACTAATAATTACTTGTTGGTAATAAAGGTATAATTGAATATTGTGATGATGTGGAAAAATCAGCAAGAGGAGGCCTCTTTTAAGTCTAAGACAGCTCACAGAGGTGTTCCACGGATAAAACTGAAGAACCAGTGAGTGAGACAACAATGAACCTTTTTGGATTATTGATTGCACCATCTGTTGTCACATAAGATTATCATAATAACTTAATTGAGGCTTTTACATGACTACAAACCCGTTTGTGGTTAGGAATAAAATGAGTAACATCTATAAATATTCTTTTATTCCAAAATAATCATTGATTTCTCAAAGCTATCAATGTTATTGGAAAGTTCATCACAGGATGTATTTTCTGTAAATTATTAAGGATTCTGTGTTTCAGGTGGAATCATCAAAAATGAACTGTAAGTAACACTTTTAATTTTACCAATAAATGTATAATTCTTTTTTGCTTTTATAAATATAATACAGTTATCAATTGGTCCTGTAAGTTTCAGAAAGATTCATTAAGAATTGTATTTTTAATGAATATTTGAAGTTTTTACCTCATTTCTACATAGAGTTGCAAATAGCAGTATATGGCTGGTTTCTATGAGGTAAATCAATGGATACTAGTCAAAAAAGGGTTTTAATTACTCTTTTGGTGTTTATCCATGGAAATTCATTAAGAATTGACACGTTTACAACATTCTAAGTCACTCTTTACCTCCTTGGCCCATCAAAACAACAGCTTATTTGCAATTATCTTATGATTTACTGAAGTTGTCACATGGTAACTAAGTTCCCAAAAAGGTTTTAGTTTACTAATTGGCCCAGGATTAGCCATTGACCCAAGATTTAGAGCTTTCCACACCTCAGAGGCCTCAGAAGTTTGGTAAACTGGCTCTCTTTGATGTCTTTTGTCCCCCTTGACTATTTTTCATGTCAAAAAGAGAAATTCATGCTTAAAGTGAGATATCCACTATGGGTGTACCAAAAGTGCATGTACAAATACTGTGAGCCTTTGAGATATGACCACATACCCATTAAGGTCACAAAAAAGACTCAGAATAATTATACCTTTAATATAATTATATTAAAATTACTTAGAATAATTATACATTAAGAATAATTACTTAAATATACAAAAAATACCATAAATTAGTACAAAAATTGGTTTAACTTAAAAACCAATGAATCAAAATGTAAAATAAATTGTACCATTGGATTCCCCATGGAAAAATTCACATATACCATTTTTATGGCATATCTGTAAAGTCAATATTTAAGGAATTATAAGGTATAATACCTTATAAAAACCATAAAACCTTATTTATCTCAAGAGGTAATCAAAAAACATGTGAAATAAATTGTACCAGTGGATTCCCCATGAAAATCCACACATAAAACAATTAATAAGCTAATTTTCAATGTTAATACTTAAGGAATTAACCTGAATATGTGCACTTTTGTGGTAAATGCATATATTCAAGGATCATAGCTAATATCTTCTAAACTATACATGATAGAATGATGAACCAAAAAAAAAGTTACCACGTAATTACTTTAAGAACACAGATATGAACTTTATTTTACAAATTATAAACAAGGTTCAAACCTATGATGAAATATTGATAAAAATCAACAGAGCTGTTGACCACTTTGTTGTGAAAGTGCTCCAAACTTAAAAAAAAGTATACAGTTGGATTCTACTAGCTCATTCGTGAAGAATGATGTAATTTTTATTATTAAATTCAGGGTATAACCCCCTGAAATCAAGGTTTGAAGTTTAAAATATTGAATTTCAACAGAAAAGATGAGTTACAAGAAAAATCATCAAAATTAGAGTTTTAATGATGTAATGAAGAGCTCATTGCAGCATAATGAGGTTATGCCAGGCTATCAGAATTCACTCTCTGAATTGCTGTAGCATGTAAATCTTAAAAGTTATTAAGGATCAAAGTTTGAGCTTAATTTGAGCAGTTATGATCACACACTGTAATCTTAATTTAAGTTTAACAGTCTTAAGAGTGATAAAATTGGTGAATACTATTAGTTTATGATTAAAACTAATAAAATCCACGAAATTTGGGGTTCTGCCAAGCCTCTGATGTCATCAACTTTAGAGTTATAGTGATAACTCTAAATAATGGTGTAATAATGATGTAATATGGTTTGATAATGATGTAATCATCTCCAAACCTTAAAATATTGATCAATTCCAGTGGATATGATCAGTACACGTCTACTAGAAGCCTGTTGGACTCTAGGAGGGAGGTATTTACTATAAATAGAGCTCTTTTTACTGTATTTACCCCTCAGACGCATCGAAAACATTAAATCAATTAAATTAAAGGTAATTTCTTTATTCTTTATATATAAAACTCTTATATTATTAAAGACCAAAGACCATCTTTTTATTAATCACTACTTTTGTGTGATTAAATCAATTCTTTAATTGGTTTTGTCATAAATCTCTCTATAAACTCATTTCCACGTAAAATCAAGAAATTTAGTAAATTTTCTTTATTTCTATTGTACATACAATTTGAAAAGGTTGTATTATATTCTTTTGGCGTAAAATATCTCAAAATTATTATTTTAAGTGTTAAAAGTAGGTTATTTCATCTTATTATAATAATTTTTCTCTTATTATTACTCTTAATAATTCTTAATTAACATAAATAGTATTTATGTTAATATATAACTTTAATATTGGTAATATTATTGTTATTAATTGTTTTTTATTTATAAAAAACAGTTTTTCACGCCTTTATTATTTGTTGGTAACAATAATAAAGAGCTTTATAATACATTAATTATTTTATATTAATATATTACTTACAATATTATAATTTTATATAATATTAATTACATTATTACATTTATTTAATAATATAATATTTTTACGCCATAATAATAATATTTCTTTATTATTATTATTATTTTAATCTTATTTATTTCAATTATAAGGACATTCAGAGTACAATAAGTAATAAATTAGTAATTTTTACTTATTGTTTCATAGTCAAACCTTACATTTGGGGGCCTGGCCGCGATATTTACTTAAAAGACCTTTAAAAAGATTCTATTTGGGTTTATCCAATAATAAATTATATTTATAATCATAAAATTATATAATAATTTTATATTTTATTGATTTTAAAAGCTATTGAGGCATTTGGAAAGCAATTGTACTGTCTTACACGTGGTGTTTCACATCCTTAGACTTGCAAGAACTTTCTTTGAGTGACTCTAGTGATTAAAAAAAATAATTTATAAATTAAAAATAATTTTTATTATAATTTAATTTTATAAAGAATCATATCAATTTTTATTTTATTCCTTAAAAATAAAGAATATAAAAAATATTAAGAAATACTAAAAACCAATAAAAAAAGTTATTTTTATTCATTTTTATTCTTTTCTTTATTCATTTCAAGTTTTTAAAGATATAAAAGCAATTTTTACGTGGAAAATTGCCATATCTTGCCAAAAATCACACTTCTTATAAAAAGACTTATATTTATTTGTCTTTTTTAGTGTTTGAAGATAACCCACCAGAAGACAACCAAGCTACTGTTGAGAGGTTGGTGGAAGAAACTTGTCAAAGTTCTCCAACACCAGTTATCACCAAAAGAAAGAAAGCTAAGAAATTAGACTTTCCAGGACCCACCATTCAAGACTCTGAAGGTGAGAACCTCTTTTATAATTGCCATAAAAAGAATTTTTATCCTAAAATACTTTTATTTTTATTATGACTACTAGAAGAGGTTCCCAATACTCCATCCAATCAGATGGAGCTGGACTCAGAGGTAGAACTGATCCCTCAAAAGGGAAAAGAAAGGGCAATATCCCCAGTGAAACAGAATCCACACAAGGAAGTGACTTATCCCAAAGGCAAGTCCCAGAAATTCCCATGATATCTGAGCCTGAATTAGAACTAAGTATGAGTAACTCAAACAGGTACAAATCACATTCAGAGGGCTCAAATAGACATCTACATGAGCCAGTACAAGCAGTATTGCACAGTGTACAAGGACAAAGATTGGGAAATGTTGGCTCAAATACACCAAGGAGTGATGAACTCCTGGCACATCCTGAAAGAGTTCCTCAAAGAGGAGGAGATAGTGAAATACTCCAATGGATGGAATCCACTGTCATCCAAACCTAAAATCAAAAAAATCAAGGACTACCATGCCAAAAAGAGGGAGGCAACCAAGGAAGAAGCCCCAGTAGCTTCTACCATCAAGCTCCAAGCCAACCCACTTCCCCAAGAAGGGAAGAAGAACAAGAAAAATCATTGGAAGAAACCATATTCCCCAAGCTACAGAATCCCAAGAATCCAAAAGGATGCCATGGACAATGTTTTCAACATGGCCAGAACCTTGATGGAATTCAAGGACAAGGAAGAGCAAAGAATGAGACAACCTCATTTCCCAAAGAAATAACCTTGTCCAAAGATGTTGTAAATACTTTAACAGAAATTAAAAATAGTATATTACCTCTAAAAGAAATTAAAGATAGTTTATTATCACTACAAGACTAAATAACAATTTATCTTCTTTAACAAAGATTTTTGTGCAAAACAAGAAAGAAATTGACAACATTAAGTTTATTGTTGAAAATAATAAACCAAAGAACTTAATTGACAATACTCAAAAATTGATACAAGGACAACAAGAATTGTATAAATACATAAAAGATATCAAAGACAAAACTTTGACAATCAATTATGATGTGAGTATTGACAATCTTACAGAAAAATTAAATAAATTAAGTATTTCTGTAGAAAAATTTGAAGAAAAGACTTCATCACACCAAAAATTACTTTTGGACCATGTGGAAAAAAGTGATGAAGCAAGAATGCATCTGAAAGATGATATTCAAAGTGAAATAAGGCTTATTACAGAAAAAATGGATAAAATTAATGAGGCTAATTTAAATATGCCAAAGTTATCAACACGATTTTCTCATATAAGAAGCCCTGTTAAAACAAAAGAGGGATTGTCAAATCCTTTCATAACACACTTGAGTCACCAAGATAATAACCAAGTCTTAATGAAGGAAGAACCTCAATTAAAGGAATGGACAACATTCACAGGAGAAGGTGAATATGACCACATGTCATTTATTAATACAATTGACATGTTACAAGAAGACTATGCCATACCAGATGAATTAATCACTGCAAGATTAAATTCATTGTTTGAGAAATCTGCAAAAAGATGGTATTATGGCATAAGACAAACAAATGGTAAAAATATCTGGTCTTGGTGGAAACAAGAAATAATCACCAAGTGGGCAAATGATTCCTGGAGGTATAAGATATAAAATGCATTTGAAAACTCTTTCTTTGACCCAGAAAAAGACAAACCTTTAACTTGGTTCTTGAAACAAGTTGAAAGGCTTAATGCACTGTACCCAGAAATGTCACAAAAGATGGTGCACATGAAAATACTTAAAAAATGTGGAGGGGAACTAGAACATGCCCTAAGAAGCAGATGTATAGAACCATGCTCCACAGAAGAGTATATAAATGCACTAGAAGATATAGTGACAAGAACAAAAATTGGCAGGACTTGGAAAAAATTGGACATTAAAAGCCCAAATAAACCATTTATCAAAAAAGATAAATCAAAAGAATCCTTTAAGCCCAATACATCCAACAATAATGAGCAAAGAAAATGCCATAAATGTGGAGTTATTGGACACTTAGCCAATAATTGCCTTAAAAAAGCAAAAATTAATGAAATTGTGGATACAGAAAACCACAATGACAAATAAGAGGAATCTGACTCTGAAAAAGAGACAGAAGAATCAGAAAGCTCTGAAAGTGATGAAATCAATATAATTAATGCACAAATTAATAATCTTGATATAATTTATGAAGTACTGGATGTTAATTCAAACTTGCCACAAGTTGGAAAATCTGACACAAATCTGACAAACATACAAGATGCCAAAATGTATAGAACCAAACCTGCAAGAGGAATGGGATATACAGCTGGAAAATCAAGTATAAGTATTGTTATGGTTGATAACCAAGAAGGAAAGGTTAACTTGGATACAGGAGCATATTGCACTTGTGTTGTCAAAAGTTATTTAAAAACTATTGTCCCAGACTGGCAAGAAAAACTTATGCCAATACAAGGTGTCAAATTTAGTAGTGCAAGTGAGAGCATAAAGCCCCTTGGAATGATTGATTTAACACTAATTTTTCCTCATCCATCACAATGTGTCATAATTAAAGTAGAGTTTGTAGTAATGGACAACTGCACTAGTGATCATTTCATACTTGGGAATGACTACTTATCAATCTATGGTATAGATATCTCCAACCAAAAGGATAGATATTTTACCATAGGAGATAACAAATGACAAAAGTTTGGATTTTCAAATAACAAAAAACACTTCACAGTTATTAAGAATGAAGAAAAAATTCCAGAAAAGGAACTTTTTATATCTGAACAACTCAAAGAGGCAGAATTCAATCAAGAATTAACAGAAAAAATGAAAGAAAAATTGATTGACCTCTTATTTAAGTATAAAAATGCCTTTGCAACTGACAAAGAGCCACTAGGTGCCATAATTGGACATGAAGTGGATATAATTCTTAATGTAGAAAAACCTTACCCACCTTTATTAAGAAGACCTGCTTATCCAGCCAGTCCAAGAGCTAGAGAAGCCTTAGAGGTGCACATTAAAGAATTAATGGACCTTGGAGTATTAAGAAAGGTTGGACATAATGAACAAGTAGAAGTTACTACACCTGTCATTATAACTTGGCATAATGGAAAATCAAGGATGGTAGGAGACTTCAGAGCCCTGAATACCTATACCATTCCAGACAGATATCCAATACCCAGAATCCATGAGACATTGACCCAATTGTCACAAGCTAAGTTCATCACAGCTATGGATACAGCCATAATGATATGGAATAAAGTCATTAGCCACACAGGCTTATTCCAAAATATTATAAGTGACAGAGACCCAAAGTTCACTCCAGCATTATGGAAAAATCTCCATAACTTTTTTGGGACAAAGTTATCATTCTCAACAGCTTATCATCCTCAAACTGATGGTCTAGCAGAAAGAATGATACAGACCCTACAGGATATGATCAGAAGATTCTGTGCTTATGGGCTAGAATTCAAAGATTCTGATGGTTTTACCCATGATTGGTGTACACTAATACCAGCACTTGAACTGGCATATAAGACATCAATCCATTCTTCTACTGGCAAAACACCAGCAATGCTAGAGAAAGGTTGGGATCCAAGACTTCCTTATGATACCCTCAAAAAGGACTTAGTGGATATACATCCAACAGCAAGCAGTTTCAAAATAATGCTTGACAAAGCAAGACACCATGCAAACAGATGCATGCAAGATTCTTTTAAATATGCAAAAGAAAGATGGGATAAAAGTCATAAGCCACCTGATTTCAAAATAGGAGACTTGGTTTTAGTATCAACCCTTAATTTCAATAACATAAAAGGCCCAAAGAAATTGAAAGATTCCTTTGCAGGACCATTTATGATAAAAGCACTTCATGGACCCAATGCTGTGCAATTAGAAATCACAGGTGAACTAATGAACAAACACCCAACTTTCCCTGTAAGTCTAATAAAACCTTACAGTTCAAGTGACAAGGAGTTATTTCCACTAAGAAATAAACCCCCACTTGAAATTCCCCCTTTGGAAGAAGGAGAAGAAAAGAAAATAGTAAAGGTCCTTAAAGAAAGAAGGACAAGAAACAAAAAAGAAAGGGAATACCTTGTAAGGTATAGAAATTCAACTCAAGAAGATGAATGGCTACTTGAGAAAGATATAACAAATGCTGATAAACTACTAAGAAGGTTCAGGCATGAAAGAAAGCCTGAAAAATAGAAAAGTGAAGAATTATTGACCTTCAAGACTAACAAAGTCTAATGAAGAGGTAGGACAGTGGATGATACCCTAATCACACATATCAGATTGTGGTACAATCTTTTTTGGTGGTAGGGAATGTGAGCCTTTGAGATATGACCACATACCCAATAAGGTCACAAAAAAGACTCAGAATAATTATACCTTTAATATAATTATATTAAAATTACTTAGAATAATTATACATTAAGAATAATTACTTAAATATACAAAAAATACCATAAATTAGTACAAAAATTGGTTTAACTTAAAAACCAATGAATCAACATGTAGAATAAATTATACCATTGGATTCCCCATGGAAAAATACACATATACCATTTTTATGTCATATCTGTAAAGTCAATATTTAAGGAATTATAAGGTATAATACCTTATAAAAACCATAAAACCTTATTTATCTTAAGAACTAATGAAACAACATGTGAAATAAATTGTACCAGTGAATTCCCCATGAAAGTCCACACATAAAACAATTAATAAGCTAATCTCCAATGTTAATACTTAAGGAATTAACCTGAATATATGCACGTTTGTGGTCAACGCATATATTCAAGGATCATAGCTAACATCTTCTAAACTATAAATGATAGAATGATGAACCAAAGATAAAGTTACCACGTAATTACTTTAAGAACACAGATATGAACTTTATTTTACAAATTATAAACAAGGTTAAAACCTATGATGAAATATTGATAAAAATCAACAGAGCTGTTGACCACTTTGTTGTTAAAGTGCTCCAAACTTAAAAAAAAGTATACAGTTGGATTCTACTAGTTCATTCGTGAAGAATGATGTAATTTGTATCATTAAATTCAGGGTATAACCCCCTGAAATCAAGGTTTGAAGTTTAAAATATTGAATTTCGACAGAAAAGATGAGTTACAAGAAAAATCATCAAAATTAGAGTTTTGATGATGTAATGAAGAGCTCTTGGCAGCATAATACGGTTATGCCAGGCTATCAGAATTCACTCTCTGAATTGCTTTAGCGTGTAAATCTTAAAAGTTATTGAGGATCAAAGTTTGAGCTTAATTTGAGCAGTTAGGATCACACACTGTAATCTGAATTTAAGTTTAACAGTCTTAAGAGTGATAAAATTGGTGAATACTATTAGTTTATGACTAAAACTAATAAAATCCACGAAATTTGGGGTTCTGCCAAGCCTCTGATGTCATCAACTTTAGAGTTATAGTGATAACTCTAAATGATGGTGTAATAATGATGTAATATGGTTTGATAATGATGTAATCATCTCCAAACCTTAAAATATTGATCAATTCCAGTGGATATGATCAGTACACGTCTACTAGAATCCTGTTGGACTCTAGGAGGGAGGTATTTACTATAAATAGAGCTCTTTTTACTCTATTTACCCCTCAGACGCATCAAAAACATTAAATCAATTAAATAAAAGGTAATTTCTTTATTCTTTATATATAAAACTCTTATATTATTAAAGACCAAAGACCATCTTATTATTAATCACTACTTTTGTGTGATTAAATCAATTCTTTAATTGTTTTTGTCATAAATCTCTCTATAAACTCATTTCCACGTAAAATCAAGAAATTTAGTAAATTTTCTTTATTTTTATTGTAAATACAATTTGAAAAGGTTGTATTATATTCTTTTGGCGTAAAATATCTCAAAATTATTATTTTAAGTGTTAAAAGTAGGTTATTTCATCTTATTATAATAATTTTTCTCTTATTATTACTCTTAATAATTCTTAATTAATATAAATAGTAGTTATATTAATATATAACTTTAATATTGGTAATATTATTGTTATTAATTGTTTTTTATTTATAAAAAACAGTTTTTTACGCCTTTATTATTTGTTGGTAGCAATAATAAAGAGCTTTATAATATATTAATTATTTTCTATTAATATATTATTTACAATATTATAATTTTATATAATATTAATTATATTATTACATTTATTTAATAATATAATATTTTTACGCCATAATAATAATATTTCTTTATTATTATTATTATTTTAATCTTATTTATTTCAATTATAAGGACATTCAGAGTACAATAAGTAATAAATTAGTAATTTTTACTTATTGTTTCATAGTCAAACCTTACAAATACCATGATAGTAAGTTCCCAAAACATGCATAACACTATTCTTAGTGTATATGTAACATGGGATTTCTCACATTCCCATTATTTTGGCGTGAAATTGAGAAAAACAAAAGTTTTCACAATTCTTTTATGTGTTATTGATGATGTGGTATTGAACTATTTTCCATATTAACACCTCAAAGAATTGATTTGAGCTTATTCACTCTATGGAGCTACCCAGGTGAAATTTTGTGTAGAATCCAAATCTGGACTTCAATCCATGAATTTATGTACTCAATAAAAGTTTATTCATCTTTCCTGAAATCACAAAAGATGAATTTTGAATATATGCATCACTTATGGGTTACGCATAATTCAGAATTTAGTTGTAAGATAATTGTGGCCTATTTGGGTATGTAAAATATACCTCAAGGCTCACAAAATGGGTATAAGGAAGAATTTATGGCTAATCAACTTGTTGAAGCACAAATTAATCCATCATTATCACCCAAAATGAGGCATGATCTTATTTATGTATTACTCACATATAAGAATGCCTTTGCTTCTGGTAATGAACCATTAGGGCCTATTAAAGAACATAAAATTGATATTACTCTTAATATTCACAGATAATACCCTCCAGTACTTAGAAGATCAGCTTATCCGTACAGTACTTGGTGTACTAAGGAAAGTAGGGCATAATGCAGAAGTTGAAGGGACAACCCCTTTTATTATTGCGTGGAATAATGATAAATCAAGGATTATTTGAGATTTTACAGCATTGAATACCTACACAGTTCCAGATAGGTATCCCATTCCTATAATTCAAGAAACCTTGACTCAATTGTCTGAAGCCAAGTATATAACATCAATTGATGCATTCAAAGGCTTTCATCAAAAATTTTTGACTCCCAAACTAGGATTTTCCTTAGAATTATCACACACTGTTGTATTTATGAGTATCTTAAAATGTCATTTGGTATTAAAAATGCACCATCCCATTATCAAAGATTGATGAATACCATCTTCCCCACAGAATTATCTGAACAATGGCTTATCATTTATATTGATGATATTATCATATGTTCTGACTCATGTTCTTTGCACCTTAAAATACTTGCAAGAGTACTTGAAAAAGCTACAGGAGTCAATATGAAAACTTCACACATGAAATGTAACTTTGGCTTTGAAGAACTTCAAGCTTTAGGACATATTGTTTCTGGTTTAAGATTGGGTATTGACAAAAATAAAATGGCAGCAGTGTTACTTAAGCCAATACCACAGAATAAGAAAGAAACAATGTCTTTTCTTGCCTTTTCCAGTTATTACAGGAATCACCAGAAAGACTTTGCAATTCTATCCAAGTCACTCTATGTAATCTGTGATGAACAGAAAGTATTTGAGATGACAGGAAAGAATCAAATCTTATGAGAAGATAACGAAAGCTCTTACAGAAGCACATTTACTCCTCATGCCTGACTGGAATATACCTTTTAAATTGTAAATTGATGCATGTGGAGATGGATTATGGGCAGTACTACATAAGGTCCAAATTATTTATGACAAACCTACAGAAGGACCAGGTTGTTACATCTCAAGACAAATCAAACCAACAGAATCCAAATATGGTGAAAGCCAGATGGAGTGCTTATGTTTGGTATGGGCACTTGATAAATTAAACTATTGTCTTGGTGGAAGTGCTTTTGAAGTTATTACTGACTGTAAGGTGGTGAAATGCCTCCTTAACATGAAAACTCCCAACGGACATATGTTGAGATGGCAAATAGAAATTCAGGAATATAGCAGTAACATGACTATAGCTAATAAGGCAGGAAACATTCACAATAATTCTGATACACTTATCAGGTGGTCATTAGCAAAGACTCCTTATAACCCAGATTATGTACTTTGGAAGCAGAACCACAGATTCCAATTGAAGAAATTAACATAACTGATATTGGGATTGAATTCTTTGAAGAAGTCAGAGATTCTTATAAGCAGGACAAGAATTGCCATATCTTGACTTCCTCGTTAGATAAAGACTGCAAAGATAAATATTTAGTGAATGCACTGGATGAATCTTGGAAGAATTCCTATTCTGAAGGAAGATTTCACTTGTTTGATGGGATAATTTATCACAGAAAAAAACATTCTTGTGTAATGACATTTGGTAGCAGATTTCGTATCAACACCATTCTTCATGAATGCCATGATAGCATCTACTCTGGACACCTCTCAGAAGACAGAACACTTGAAAAAGTGAAGAACTGTTCATGGTGGCCATCTTGGAAAAAAGAAACCATTGAATATTGCCATGCCTGTTACAGATGCCAAAAAGCAAACAGGAGTAAAGGCAAGAAATTTGGACTGATGATTCATATTCAAGAACCAAAATCCCCTTGTGAAGGTGTTCATATGGATTGTGTCACAGCACTCCCTCCAAGTGTTCAAAAAGTTTATAATTCTTGTTTAGTCATTGTAGAAAGATATAGAAAGAGTTCCATATTCTTACAATGCTATAAAGATGACACTGCTATGGATACAGTTCTTATTCTATGGAGTAGAGTTATTTCCCATACAGGATTATTTAAAAATATCATAAGTCACAGAGATCCCAAATTTACATCTGCACTTTGGACCAATCTTCACAGACTGTTTGGGACTAAGGTATCATTCTCAACAGCATAACACCCTCAAATAGATGGACTAGCAGAGAGAATAATTCAAAATTTAGAAAACATGATCAGGTGATTCTGTGCTTATGGGTTAGAATTCAAATTCTCAGATGGCTTTACCCATGACTGGTGCACCCTAATCCCTGCATTGGAGCTGGCATATAAGACATCAGTCCATTCCTTTACAGGCTACACTCCTGCTATGCTAGAAAAAGGATGGAATCCAAAGACTCCCAGAAGACACACTGAGGCAATACTTTATTGCATTTATCCTACAGCTTCCAGCTTCAAGATAATACTTGATAAAGTGAAACATCATGAAAAACAAAGTATGAATGACCCTTTTGACTATGCAGAACAGAAGTAGGACAAGAGTCACAAAGTACCAGGATTGAAAGTAGGGGACTCAGTTCTAGTTTCAGCCTTGAATTTTCATAATATCAAAGGGCCAGAGAAACTTTAATATTCTTATTTAGGACATTTTGTTATTGTTGCCCTACATGGAAGCAATGCAGCTTAAGTGGAATTGAGTGGTGAATTAGAAAAAAAAACACCCCACCTTTCCAGTCAGCTTGGTAAAACCTTAACAACCAGCTGACAAAGAATTGTTTCCTTTATGGAAAAAAACTCCTTTGACTGTACCACCAGTGGAACAGAATGAAGACAAAAAGATAAATAGATTCATCAAATAAAGGGGACTCATGGGTAAAAATCAAAGAGAATACCTTTTCAGATATAGGAAACCAGTACATGAATATGAATGGCTGGCAGAGTGAGAAATACCTGACTCAGATAAACTCTTAAGAATATTTAGACATGAAAGAAAGCCACAAGCCCAAATATTTCTATAAATGTGCTTTAAATTCATTGATCTGAGTAATTTAAAGAGGTTGGACAGTGGACATTAACCCCCTTTGGGGCCTTTTTCTTCTTTATACCATTAATAAAATTGCAGTACAATTTCATTTTTTGTGGGAGGGGATGTGAGCCTTGAGGTATGTTTTACATACCCAAATAGGCCACAATTGTCTTAAAAATAATTTCTGAACTATGCATAACCCATAAGTCATTCATATATTCAAAATTCATCATTTTTGATTTAAGAAAAGATGAATAACTTTTTATTGAGTACGTATATCCATGGATTTGAGGCCAGATTTGAATACTTCACATATTTTCACCTAGCGTAGCTCCATAGAGTGAATAAGCTCAAATCAACTCTTTCAGGTGGTAATATGGAAACTACTTCAATACAAAGTCATCAATATCACATAAAATAATTGTGAAAACCTTTGCTTTTCTCAATTTCACACCAAAATAAGGGGAATGTTGGAAAACCCATGTTACATATACACTAAGAATAGTGTTATGAATTTTTGTGGCACTTAATATTATGGTATTCTTACATAAAGGTTTGGTACACCCATAGTGGATATCAGTCTTTAAACCTGAATTTCTATTTTAATGTGAAAGATAGTCAAGGGGGACCAAAGCCATCAAAGAGAGCCAGGGTACCCAACTTCTGAGGCCTTTGAGGAACGGATAGCTCAAAAGCTTGGATAAATGGCTGATCTTGGACCAATCAATATATTGAAACCTTTTGGGAACTTGGTTACCAAGTTAAAATGTCATTAAATCATAAGAAAATTGCAAGTAAGCTGTGATTTTGACATGCCAATGATGTAAAGAGAATCTTAGACTCCTGTAACCATGTCAAATCTTAATTATTTTCCATTTATAAGCCCCCAAAGAGTAATTGAAAACCTTTCTGGACTAGTATCCATTGGTTTACCTCATAGCAACCAGCATTATAGTGCTATTTGCAATTCTACATAGAATTGAAGTACAAACTTCAAAATTCATTACAAAAACAATTATTCATGAATATCTCTGAGATTATCAGGACCAATGGAGAACAGTATTATTTGTAAAGAAAACAAAAATAATCAAAGTTTAATAAGTAAATTTAGAAGTTTTACTTACAGTCTATTTCTGGTAATTCCACTTGAAATACTGAATCTTCCAAAATTCACAGAAAAGACAAACTGTTATGTGATTTCAAATAACATTGATAGCTTTGAGAAATTAATGTTTCTTTTAAAATAAAAGAAGATTTACAGTTGTTACTTCTTATATGCTTAACCATATTTGGGTTGGTAGTCACATAAAAGAATCCATTAAGTAATAGTGATAATCTTACATGACAACAGATCATGCAATCAATAACCAAAAACCTTTTATTGTTTTCTCACTAACTGGAATTTCACTTTGTTCCATGGCACGCCTCTGTGAGCTGTTTTAGACTTAAACAAGGCCTTTTCTTCCTGTTTTTTCCAAATCATCACATTGTTCAATTATACCTTTATTACCAACAAGTAAGTATTATTTAAACTCTTTTCTGAAGTGTTTTAATCTTTCAGAATCAATCAGAAAGTTGTGAAATCCTAGAAATCAACTATACATTTCTGTAATACTGTTATAAATCCATTTTGATCCTTTAAATCCACAATTAGCTGTCAAATTTCTCTGCTATTATCTTTGATGAGTTCTTTGGAGTACTAGTGAGTAATTTATCTTAATTCTTAAAGTTTTTCTCTAGTAATTTTTTTCTTCAAGAATTATATTTATAGTAATTCTTGAAAAAGATAACTATATATTAAAAGAATTTCATTATTTTAATAGAGAGGTTTTATTATTAAATACTTCTTGTAATTTATTATATTAGACAATTACTGCTTATGGTTATAATCACTAGTAGTGTATAGCAAGTAAAAGAAATAATTAATGAATTAATTTTTTAATTGTGGTTATAATAGTTTTTATAATTATATTCCATAAGAACAGTCATAGTTCTGTTGATTAATAGTAATATTATCAACAGTTTCATAGACACATCTTACAAATACTTTGTTTCTTCAAATAATTCCTTATTGTCTTGACCTTGTCTTTGCAAGACAGTGGGCTCCACCCTCCCAATAGTTCTATAGTCTTCTCCTGACCTAGAAAGCTCTTGATGTGTAATTAGGCATTCATGGCCCCCTGCCAAAAGCTTGGGCATATTTCCCACTCCTCTTCGTTTGCTGCTCTTAACCAGTTTTTCTATTGGGACTGATATATTTCTATTGCTGCCACTTGGAAATGGTTCATCCCTTAACATATTACCTTCAATTATTTTAGGCTCAGAGTTCACATCCAAGCTTATGGGTACAGGACGTGGGGAATGGGGGACACTCTGGAATCCTCCAGACATGTCTTTCTTGAGGAATACTTGGCATATCTGGCCCTAGTCTCTCCTGTTCCTTGCCCAAATTCATCTGGTTGGATTGAATAGTTGCTTCCATTTCTGGTATGCACCATGTTTCACATCAATTTAATATAGAAGGTAAGATAAAGAAAGAAAAACACACCTTGTGGTGGTTTTTTGGAGTTTTCTGTTCTAAATAAAGTGCCTCTTTTGGCAATTTGTACTTCAATGCTTTTTTAAAATTCTGCTCCTGAAGATTCTGGACTGGTAATATATCTCTTACTGATATTATTACCAGATGCACTATACTTGATTCAAGAAACTTAAAAAAATTGATAAAAGCAATAAATTTGTTATTTTTTTTTCTTTTAAGATTTTTTCTGTAAGTTTTATTATTTTTTAATGTATAAAAAAATGACTCTTTTTAAATACAAAAAAATAAAATTTAATAATTTGAACCTAAAATTAATCCAAAGTAAATCAAAGAATAATTTTATAAGCTTTTGGATGTGAAAAAGCCACATGTAAAAACAGTATAAAATTAAACCAAATTCCTCAATGAAAAAGATTTCAAAGACAATTTCAAAAATTAAAATGATTCTAACTTCAAATCAAAAGAAAAAATTCTTAAATAAATATATTTTAGAGCTTAAAAACATATTAATTGACTTTACAAGGTTCAAAAAAACACAGCCAGGCCCCCAAATATAAGATTTTTCTATGAAACTGTTGATAATATTACTATTAATCAGCAGTACTATGACAGTTCTTATGAAAGATAATAATAAGAAGTTATTAGAGACACAACTAAATAATTAAAGAATTAATTCTTTCTTTTACTTGCTATACACTACTAGTGATCTTAACAGTAAGCAGTAATTGTCTTCAAGAACCAAGTACAAAAAGTATTTAATACTAAAACTTCTTTATCAAAATAAAAAAATTATTTTGATATATAATTGTCTTTTGCAGGAATAATTTTAAGTATAAATCTTGAAGAAAACTACTACTAGAGAAATATGTTTCAGAATTAATAATAAATCACTCAGTAATATTCCAATGAAACTTACAAAAATATTGATAGAGAGATTTGACATATAATTGTGGATTTAAGGGATCAAAATTGACTCATAGCAATATTACAACAATATATAGTTGATTTCTATTTCTCAACTCTTTCTGATTGATTATGAAAGAGTAAAACACTTGTTAAAGATTTAACAAATACTTACTGGTTGGTAATAATGGAATAATTGGATAATAAGATGATCTGGAAAAAAACATCAAGAGGACGCCTCTTTAAAGTCTAAGACAGCTCACAGAGGCATGCCATGGAGCAAAATGAAAAACCAGTTAGTGAGAAAGCAATAAACCTTTTTGGATTATTGATTGCATCATCTGTTGTCATGTAAGATTATCATAATTACTTAATTAATTCTTTTATGTGACTACCAACCCAAATATGATTAAGAATAAAAGGAGTAACAACTGTAAATATTCTTATATCTCAAAATAAACATTGATTTCTCAATGTTATCATTGTTATTGGAAATCACATCACAGTTTGTATTTTTTTGTGAATTTTTGAAGATTCAGTATTTCACGTGGAATTATCAAAAATGGACTGTAAGTAAACGTTTTAATTTTACTTATTAGACTGTAATTACTTTTTATTTCTTTACGGATAATTCTGTTCTCCATTGGTCCTGAAAGCCTCAGAAAGATTCATGAAGAATTTTATTTTTAATGAATTTTTGAAGTTTTCACCTCAATTCTACATAGAATTGAAAATAGCATTGTATTAGTGGTTGCTATGAGGTAAATCAATTGATACTCGTCCAGAAAGGTTTTAGAATACTCTTTTAGAGCTTATAAATGGAAAATTCTTAAGATTTGACATGGCTACAGGAGTCTAAATTTCTCTTTACCTCCTTGGCATGTCAAAATAGTAGCTTATTTGCAATTTTCTTATGATTTGATGATATTTTAACTTGGTAAAAAAGATCCCAAAAGGTTTCAGTATACCAATTGGGCCAACATCAGCCATGGATCCAAGCTTTAGAGCTATCCACACCTCAGAGGCCTCAGAAGCTGGGTACCCTGGCTCTCTTTCATGGCTTTTGTCTCCCTTGACTTTCTTTCACATCAAAATAGAAATTCAGGTTTAAAGACTAATATCCAATATGGGTGTACCAAAAGTGTTTCTAGGAATACCATAATGATAAGTGTGACAAACATGCATAACACTATTCTTAGTGTTTAGTTAACATGGGATCTCTCACATTCCCATTATTTTGGCATGAAAGTGAGAAAAAAAGAAATTTTAACAATTATTTTATGTGGTATTGAAGTATTTTCCATATTACCACCTCTTAGAGTTAATTCAAGCTTATTCAATTTATGGAGTTACCCGAGGGAATTTATGTTTAGAATCCAAATGATGACATAAATTCATGGATTTAGTTACTCACAAAAACATTATTCATCTTCTCTGAAATATACCTCAAGACCCACAAACAGGATTCCTGTTCTTCCTAGTGACAGCGTTAGGTTTGTGGTGGTCAACACACAAACAACAAACACCATCCTTTTTCTTAACAAAAAGCAAAGGTGTTCCTGTTGAAGAGGAGTTTGGCCTTATGAAACACTTCTCTACATTCTCTGAATTGTGGGTTCATAGTTTTTCTGACTCTTCATTTGATAATGAGTAGACAACACCAACTGGAGGTAGAAGACCCTCCAGTTTGATATGATGATCACAGGCGCAGTGTGGAGGAGGTTTCTCTGCTTTCACCTTGGAGAATAAATCCAAATAATGATGATAAGCAGGAGGGACTACCTCCACCACAGTTTCAATCTCTTCTGGTTCTTCCTTCTCATAGCACTGTTCCTCCAAGAAGGCATGAAAAGATAAAGGAGGAATGTCCATATCCCCTTGAACAAGATGAAGCGAAGATATAGAAACATCTTCTCCAACATCTTTTATCTCTTTGAACTCTTCATCTCTTGATGGAAGTAATGGCTGAGAGGGAATTATGGAACAGATATGGACAGAAGGAGGAAGGGAAGGTGTCTTGAGCTCATCATCCAGAGAAACACTCTTGACGGCAGTGGCAGATTCACTACTAGTAGAAGAAATAATACCCCTACAATCCTTATGACTATAATCATAGGTGATCAATCCATTTTTCCAATCAATAATGGAATTAAAATGGTAGAGGAAGACATAGCCTAATATCATTTCTTCTCCCTTGGGTGAATCTTTCATAAAGAAATCCCATTAAAATCTTGGTAATGAAGGAAAGTCAACAACCCACTTGGTATAATGGGTGATGAACAGGGAAGTGGATTCATTGGAATCCAAAATGAAAAGAGGAATCTTTTCAGGGAGCTCTGACATGGTAAATGAGTACTTGAGAACAAAATTATTTGCAATAAAAGAGTTTTTAGCACCAGAATCAATGAGAATACTATAAAAAAATATAAGATAGAGAAGAGAAAATAAGAAATTTTAAAGAATTCTTGACACTGGTATTCAGATTTCACAATTGCGCTCTTGAAGGAAATAAGTGAGAACCATTGAAAACATCATGCTCCACCCTCAGGTGTTTTCCTGCTTGCTACGGAAGCCTCTTGATGACCCTTGCCTATTTTCAGTCCTCTTGAAGCATTTTTCAATTGGGTTATTGCCACCACAATAAGTGCATAAGCCTTCTTTAATCATCCTCCCCTTTTCAGAACCAATGAATTTGTTATCCTTGGTGACAAGAGAAGTATGAGGCTTGTCTTTTGACAATTGAAAATTCATCCCCTTTTTGTTCTTCCTGTGATAAAGCTTTTTTGATGATCAACTTTGGGGAAGCTTGCAGGAGTTGGGTCCACTGATTGGAGGCTTCTTCTCTTAATTACTAGGCTTTTCCTCATGCCCCTCATGATATCTGGTATCTAATTCCAAAGTGATTTCCATGAGTTCTTGAAGGCTATACATGTTTCCAGGGTGAGAAGCCAATTGGTCCAATAATCTTGATGCCAAGCCTCTTCTATAAAAATGAGTTTAGGCCCTTTCCCCCAGTCTTCAATTCTTGACATTAGGCTCCTGAAATCTGCTTTGTACAAGGAAATGTGACCACTTTCTTTCATCCTGAGATTTTCTAACTCTTGTTCAGCTGTGCTGACTTCATTGGGATCATCAAACAGAGTGAATAACTGGGTTTCAACTAAATGCCAGTTATCGAGGAGATAAGAAGGGTTTTCATTGGAGATATTTGAGAGGTAAGGTTCAATCCATTTTCCAGCTCTACCAGTAAGAAAAGAAGTTGAGTACAAAACCTTCTTCCTGTAAGAGAAGAAGTTTTCTGGGTCATTATGAAAAATTAATTGAGAATATTGAATGAATCCTCTCACTTTATAAGCTTTAGTACCAACAAAGGAATCAGATGCCTTCATTTATGGATTCTTGAATGCTGGGGCTCTTGAAGTGTCCCTTGGGGCAAATTCTTGAGTGAGTTGTCCCATCAATTGAGTCATCTTCTCCATCATTTTGAAAACATTTGGTTCAGCTTGAGAGGAAAGAGGTTGATTATAAGGGGCTATATTTGGACCCTCAGTAGCCTCAGGGCCACCTCCCAAGGCATCTGCTACTTCAGTTTCTTCAGACTCCTCCTCTTCCATAGACTCCTCCCCCTCTTCATCTTCAGCTTCCCCTGATCTGCTTCTGGGCCCTTGAGAAATGCCTGGATAGCCACCGAACAAGCCAAAGAATAATCTTGATCTTCTTGACGTCACACCTCCTCTTCTGGGGGGCTCTTCTCCTTCCATTGGTGGTCCTCTGTCCAAATTTTCACTAAGCTAGTGAACTGAGTGTGTGTGGTCAAGAGGAGCCTTTGCTGTAGGGGTGAGAGCAGCTTGATGTCTTTGAGATATTGTATTCTTTGCTGGAGGGCTATGCTGAACTTGAATTATTGATTAAAGAAAATAAATCTGACAATATTTGAGAATAAAACAAGGCTTGAACAAATCAATCAAATGAGAATATCGATTAACTTGAGAAATCAATCAATAGTCTTGAAGTGAATATATATGAATGAATATTGGAGAATGAAGATGAAAAAGTCAAAATCTTATGAAGAATCAGTTTCAATCAATAAGTCAAATCAAGTCAATCAATAAATGAAATCAATTATTTCTTGGGGAATTCAATCAATATCTTCAAAATAAATTCAATTTCTTGAGGAATGAACTTCAAATCAATCAATTAGTCTAAATCTTGAGGATAAATCAGCTATCTTGAGTAATCAAATCAGATCAATCAATTTAATCAAATCATAATATTGAGTTAAGTTCATTTTCTTGAACAATAAAATCAATCAATCAAAAAGTCTTGGGAAATTTCATAATCAACAAGGGATAACCCCAATTCAATGAAAGCTCCTGAAATGAGGAATCAATCAAACCCAAGTTCCATTCAATTAAGCCTGATAAAAAAAACCTGAATTCAGACAGAAAATAAAGATAAAATTTGATTGAGAATCAATAAGAAGTGAAATGGTCAGAAAAATTTAAGAAACAAGAAAGAGAATCAATTTTCATTGGAAATAAATGAATGAGATAAAAATTGATGAGAGATAATGAAATCATAAAAATCATAATTGAAGAATGAGATAAAGGAATAAAAATGAATGAAAGAAGAGAAGCAATTATGAGTTAATTAATATAATGTCACAGGGACTCTTCTAAATGAAGAGGGCCTGGCACGCAGTGAAGATACTGACTTATGGAGGGCTCAAGGGAAGTACGCAAATGATAAGAGCAATAAGAACAAGTGTAAAATTCCTACTGATAAATAATGAGAATTAGAAGACATACAATAAAAAACAAAAGAAATAACAAAGAGCCAACCACAAATAATCCTGAACCACTGTTTAAACCTGTTCAGGAAAGAGAATAGTATTAATAAGGATATGACCACCAGGACTATTTTGAACAGGTGGGGGAAGGCTAAGACTAATTTAATAATTAATAAAAGAATACTTCTGAGTAAGAAATAAAATGATATTAATACATAAATCAAATATTTTAATTGAATAGGGGAAAACCCCCAGGTGGGTGAAAGTGGGCTAGTGTGAGCCTCTGAGGTATGTATAACATACCCATAAGGCCACAAATGATTTTATAAACAGCTAATTTTGTCTTAAACAGACTTTTTAGTTGAAATTAGAATAAAAAATAACAAAAAATAAGTATAACTTTATTTTGGATAAACAAAGTTATAAATATTATGTCATTTTTGGATTCTACACCAAAAATAACCTAGGGTACATCCATAAGGTGTTATACCCAAAAACACTTATTTCTTGTGTTATTAGAAGATTTAAGAATCTCACAGTACTAATGTAACTTTTTTAACATTTTTTTAAAATTGTTAAATTTAAGTTTAAATAAGCTTAAATTTAAAGTTGCATAAGGTTAATGCAAACTTACCAAAATTTTAGTTAAAATTGAGGTGTGGTGTATATTTCCTGAATTGGCTAATGATTTTCCATACAGAATGTAAATCCTGCGTGAGCTCAATTTAAAAGGGTTTAAAGCCATGGTATGTCTTTAAATAAATAAAAGGGCAAAATCCACGCAAAAAGGTGGGACAAAGGAAAAAGACCAAATAGAGGTGGGGTACCCAGCTTTTTGGATCTGCAATGATTCAATTAAGGTTTTCCACCTGTATTGGAGGATTTTCAACCTTATTTAAACTTTAAGATTAGACTTTGATCCAGCCTTAAGGTTTAAACTGGTTTTATCCCAATTTGGACAAGAATTTCAAGCTGCCAAAGGGTAAATCCCAATATGCAGGCTTGAAATCAAGGTTTTAAGAATTTTCAAAGCTTAATCAGGCTTAAAAACCTTAAATAAGCTTAAAACTTTAAAGTTAAAAGCATCAAAACCTTATCAAAAGCTAAGGTTTGGTGTGTATTGCTATTTTACGTGGAAAAATAGTAATAAATTCAAAAATTCATTAAAAAGCCAAATCTTAATGGATTTGCTTGAACATTTCACACAGCTTAGAATTTCATATTATCTATATATAAATTAAATTTTAAGTATCTCTTATAAATAAAATTCCTAGGTAATTAGCCTGGAAATTTACTCTTTTAATTAAGCTCAAAGAAAATTATGATTTCTTTAAAGATTAATTAAAAATTGAGTTTAAGAGATTTCTGCTTGAAACTCTATTTTTAAGTTTTTCATGTGATGAACTTTAATATAAATAAGTTTATTTATATTAAAAACCTAAAATAATTAGTTTAAATGAGGATTAAAGTTACATGGAGTTAAGAATAACACTGGTAACTTTAAATTGGAATTAAAAACAAGTTGCCTTAAGCTAAGAACTTTGTTTTTAAGTATGGTTTTTCAGTTTTGACCTGAGCACGCCCTCTAGATTCATTTAGAATCATGAGAGCTGCTCTGAAGACATAAAAAGAGTCTTTTCATCACTGTTTTTGTCCATCAATTCATTATCAATCCAATCATATTAGACATTTAAACAGGTAAAGTTTTATTATTTATAAAATCTTATTTTTAAAGTAATTCTTAAGTTATTTTATTCTTTATTAATTGTAAATTAAAGAATTGAAGTCATAGAATTCAGATTATTGTTGTAATCATCAATAATATATTTTATATTATGAAATTATCATGTTAAATCTCTTTTAAAACCCACAAATTCCTCTTAAAAACTCTTTAATCTTAAATTCTAGCATAAAAAGTTGTTTTATCTTTAAAATTATTGATTTTAGGCGTGTTTTTAACTTATAATCATTATTTAATACAATAACTGTTGTTGTTTAACTTGTTGTATTAAATAAATATTATAAATAAGTTTTCTCTAAAGTTTGATATTTTTTTTATCTAGTATTAGTTTTTTTATATAGAATTTTATTCTATAATAATTATTTCTGCACAGTGTGTGTTATAATTCTTTTATAAATAATATTCATATTTCCACGTGTAATTGTCTCATTAAGAGCTTTACAACTGTTATTGTTATAACTGTCAGTGACTATAACAATAATAGAATAATTATAATTTATTATAATTATTATTTTTTTTTAATATTATACTTTTATAATAATAATTAAATTTATTTTTTATATAATTATTTTTAATAAATATAGTTAAATTTGTGGTTATAATATTTTATTATATTATATATTTCTATTGAGGACAGTCATAGTACTCGTGATTTTGCTACTATTATCAACAGTTTCATAGACAAACCTTTCATTTGGGGGCCTGGCCGTGATTTTAAACCAATTTTTGGGACATAAATCATATTCTAGACCTTATTTTACTATTTTTTAACGTAAAATTGCCATATTTGTCTTAATATTGGCCTTTTTGGGACTTATCCCTTATAAATAATCTTTATAATATTAATAAAGTTAATTTCTTCTTAAGAATATTGTTTGAAACAATATACTATTGAGTGATTTGGAATAAATTTCTTTTGTCTAACTAGAGGCTTTTTCACATCACAGACTTGAAATTTATTCTTTGAGTTATTCTAGTATAAAGTGAATAATAATACAATTTTGATTAATTAACTTGTTAATTGCATAATTATTATTTCTTTAAAGAAAATGATAAATCAAATAAAAAATCTTTAAAAATAAAAATCTTTACTAAAAACATTTTTTTCTTTCATCTTAGGCATTTTTCTTTATTTTTGATGTCATTTGCCATAAAATTACATTAAAAAAACATTATTTAATAAGTTTAGTTTATAAGTTATTTTCATTATTTGATAAAATAACTTATATTTTTGATTCTCTCTAGTGTCTTCCATCAGAGAAAGTTCTTCAGACTCTGAAACCTCAGAGTCCAGTATTGAAATTCAAACCAGTCCAGCACCAAGGGGTTTGATAACCAAAGAGCCCTTTAAAGGTCCTTCAGGTGAATTCAATTCAATTTTACTCTATTTTTTATTAAAATTGACGTGAAATGACTTCTACTAGAAGTGGAAGTAACTACTCGATCTAATCAAATGGATCTGGACCAGGACATTCCCGCCACAAATCCAAAAGGCAAGAATGTCCTCCCAGAGGAGAGGCACAAATGGAGGATGCCAGAGCTTCCACCAGTTCCCAAAGGTTAGCTAGCACCTTTGAACCTCTTCTTGAGAGTCCAGAAGCTGACATAACTGCTATTGCTGTTAGACCTGAACCATTTCCAACAGGCAGCTGTGGAAATTTATCAATCCCAATGGAAAAACTGGTTCCTGGCGTCAAAACAACAAGAGTGGGAACTTCTTCCAAGTCTTTGGATAGGCACCATGAACTCTTATCTTCAAGTGAAGAAGTTCATGGGCCCAGAAAAGACAGAAGATCTTCTGTTGGGTTGGACACCCATTTCTGTCAAAGGACAAGTCCAACAGATAAAAGCTTGGTTGAAAAACCAAAGCATGTTATCAGAGGACCAGAAGAAGAAACTGGCTCAAGGCAAGGACAACAGCCCAGTGGAAGCTCCTCAAGCATCCACCAGCAAAAATCTGCCTCAACCAGTGCCAAACAAGCCCAAGCAAACCCCGAAAACCAACCAGAAGGGCAAGCAGAAGGCAAAGGGAAAGGCAAAGCCCAAGTGGAACAAGCCTTACCCGCAGAATTGCAGAATTCCAAAGAAGGAAAAGACAGCCATGGACAATGTGTTCAATATGGCAAGAACTTTGATGGAATTCAAAAACAAGGAGGAGGAAAGATTGAACCAATCCTTTCCAAAGAAGTAGATCTTGTAAACCTTGTAGCTTACTTTGAATCTTGTATTAAAGAAATGATGGCAAAATTTAAAGCATTTGATCATGTCCAACAGAAGTTGGGTAATGAAATATTACAAGTAAAAGACCAACAAAAGACCATAATTGGCCTTGAAAATGTTAATCAGGACAATGTTTTGTCTTTGACAGAAATTTGTGAGAGACTTGAGTTTAAAGTTACCTTACTCAATCAACCAGATGAACATTCAATTTCTTTTATAACTGGACAGTTAAAAGAATTGAAAATACAAGTGCAAAACTTGGAAAACTCAACTGGTCACAATGCAGCTCTTTTTCAAGAACAATTGGAAAAAAGTGATAAGGCAAGACTTGAATTGAAAGAAGATATTCAATCAAGTATTAACAATATATCACTAAAAAATGAATTGCCAAGGCAATCCACACCAATTCTTGACAGAAATGTACTTAACTTGAATAATGAATTACACCATACAATTTCAATTAATGACGTGGAAACTGCTTGCAATTATAAGGACATTCCAAGATTAGAGGAATGGCCAACCTTCAGTGGTGAAGGGGAATATAATCATATGGAATTTATGAAAACAATTGATATGTTTAAAGAAGACTTTAACATACCAGATGAATACATAAGTGCCAGATTACACTCATTATTTACCAAATCAGCAAAGAAATGGTATTATAAAATGAGACAAGACCATGGTAAACATTCTTGGCCTTGGTGGAAAGAACAAGTTATTTCTAAATGGGCAAATGATTCCTGGAGATTTAGAATGGAAAACTCTTTTGAAGAAGCCATTTTTAATATTGAGAGGGCCAGGCCCATGAATTGGTTTCTTAAACAGAAGGACAGGTTAACTGCCCTTCATCCTGATATGTCTGAAACAATGGTACATAAAAGGATATTAAGAAAATGTGGTGGTGACCTTGAGCATGCTATAAGAAGCAGATGTATTGAGCCTTGCTCTACAGAAGATTATGTCAATGCTATGGAGGACATCACTACTAGAACAAAAATTGGAAGAAATTGGTCCAAAACCCCAATAGACAATAAGACTAGTGGGAAACCAATTTCAAGACCAAACAAACCACATGACAGACCTCCTTTGAAATGTCATAAATGTGGAAGTACATCTCAATTGGGAAACACTTGTCCAAAAAAGACAAGAGTCAATGAGATAAATGTTGAAAAAGTGGAAGACACAGAAGAAACTGATGTATCTTTACATGACAGTGATTTGGAACCTTCAGAAGAAGAAGGCATATCAGAAGAACTGGGTATAGAGAACATTAATGTCTCTTTTGAGGTCACTGAGGTACATACTCACTTACCACAGTATAGTGATGAATGTATGGATCTCATACATGTGCAAGATGCCAGGATGCAAAAAAAAAAACCTGCCAGAGGTAAAGGTTATACAGCTGGGTCATCTTGTATCACTGATATTGTGATAAATAACATAGAAGCCAAGATACATCTTGACTCAGGTGCTTTTTGCACTTTTGTTGGAAAAGATTATCTTGACAAAATTTATACCAATTGGCAAGACAAATTAATGCCAATTGAAGGTATAACATTCAGCAGTGCTAGCCAAAATATGCACCCATTGGGTATATTTGAAGCAGCAATCATATTTCCTCATCCTGCAGGAAGTATAAGACTGAAAGCTGAAATTGTTGTTATGAATAATTGTACTTCACAACACTTTATACTTGGGAATGATTATCTCAATATTTATGGTATTGATATTAATAATTATAAAGACAGGTATTTTGCTATAGGGGAAAATAAAAGACAAAAATTTGCTTTTCCTCTAGAAAAAAGAGAAATTAATGTCATTAAACAAGTAAAAAATGTTAATAAGGATAAATTTGTATTAAATCAATTAATTGAAGCACAAATTAGTCCTGAGTTAACACTAGAAATGAAGGAAGAGCTTATTGAAATTTTATTTCAATACAGGGAAGCCTTTGCTTCAGATAATGAACCACTTGGTGCTGTAAAAGGCCATGAGGTGGACATTATGCTTAATGTGGGAAGGCCTTATCCGCCACTATTAAGAAGACCAGCTTACCCAGATAGCCCTAGGGCTAGAGAAGAATTAGAAAATCATATTAATGAACTGATGAAACTGGGAGTTCTTAGAGGGGTTGGACACAATGAGGAAGTGGAAGTCACAACCCCAGTAATCATTACTTGGCATAATGATAAATCAAGGATGGTTGGTGATTTTAGAGCAATGAATACCTACACTATCCCAGACAGGTATCCAATCCCTAGAATTCATGAGACTTTGACTCGATTATCCAAAGCAAGATTCATCACTTCTATGGATGCTCTAAAAGGCTTTCACCAGAATGTTTTGACACCTCATTCTAGGAAATTATTGAGAATAATTGCTCATTTTGGTATTTATGAATATTTGAGGATGCCTTTTGGTATTAAAAATGCACCCTCTCATTACCAAAGAATGATGAATACTATCTTCCCACATGAACTATCAGAGGGATGGTTAATCATTTATATTGATGACATTATCATTTGTTCAGAAACCTGGCAATTACATTTAGAGAGACTTTCATTAGTACTTAAGAAAATTCTACAAGTGAACATGAAAATTTCTCTTAAAAAATGTAATTTTTGGTTTCATGAGTTAAAAGCTCTAGGAAATGTGGTCTCAGGACTAAGCCTTGGTGTTGATAAGAACAAAGTGGCTGCAGTCTTACTGAAACAGATGCCCCAGAGCAAAAAAGAAATGATGTCTTTCTTAGGTTTTGCCAGTTATTACAGGCAACACCTTAAAGATTTTGCAATCCATGCCAGATCATTATACAGAATTTGTGATCAACAAACTGTTTTTGAAATGACTCAGGAGAGAATTCAAGCATATGATAAAATCAAGTATGCCTTAACCAATGCACCATTATTACTGATGCCAGACTGGAAACTTCCTTTCAAGCTGTATATTTATGCATGTGGTGAAGGTCTGGGAGCTGCTCTTCATCAAGTTCAAATTGTCAATGACAAGCCTTATGAAGGTCCAATTTGTTTTATTTCAAGACAAATTAAACCTACTGAGGCCAGATATGGAGCTAGCCAAATGGAGTGCCTTCGCCTTGTTTGGGCTCTGGAAAAACTTCATTACTATCTTGATGGCAGTGTGTTTGAAGTAATTACTGATTGTAACACAGTAAAGTCACTTCTTAACATGAAAACTCCAAACAGACACATGTTAAGATGGCAGATTGCTATACAGGAGTATAGAGGCAATATGACCATAGTACATAAAGCTGGAAATATTCACAGGAATGCTGATGGCTTAAGTAGATGGGCATTACCCAATACACCTGAAAATCCTGCCTATGTTCCTACAAGTGCAGAACCTCAAATCCCAATTGAAGGAATTAACATCACAGATGTAGGAACAGAATTCTTTGAGGAAGTTAGAGAAAGCTATAAGCAAGATAAAAATTGCCATATACTTACTGCTCTACTTGACAAAGATTGCAAAGATGCAGCATTGGCTAATTCTCTGGATGATATTTGGAAAACATCTTATGATAATGGAAGATTACATTTGTTTGATGGTATACTATATCATAGATCTAAACACACATGTGTCATGGTCCTATGTAGTAGAATGTTGATTAACACAATACTACTAGAATGCCATGATAACATTTATTCTGGAAATCTGTCTGAAGAAAGAACAATGGAAAAAATTAAGACATGTTCCTGGTGGCCATCTTGGAGAAAAGATGTCATTGAGTACTGTCATAGTTGTGATAGATGCCAGAAAGCCAATAAAGCTACTGGTAAAAGATTTGGTCTTATGATCCATATCCAAGAACCAAGTACCCCATGGGAAGTGGTTCACATGGATTGGGTAACTGCACTACCACCTGGAGGTGATAAAAGTTACAATGCATGTCTTGTTATTGTAGACAGATATAGTAAAACACCAATCTTTTTACCATGTCACAAAGATGACACAGCTATGGATACAGCTCTTTTGATCTGGAATAGAGTAATATCCCATACTGGTCTCTTTAAAAATATCATTAGTGACAGAAACCCAAAGTTTACATCAGCCTTATGGACTAATTTACATAAGCTTTTGGGTACAAAATTATCATTCTCAACAGCATACCATCCACAAACAGATGGGTTAGCAGAAAGAATGATTCAAACCCTTGAGGACATGATCAGAAGATTTTGTGCTTATGGCCTGGAGTTTAAAGATTCTGATGGCTTTACTCATGATTGGTGTACTCTTATACCAGCATTGGAATTAGCCTATAAGACCTCCATCCATGCTTCAACAGGCAAAACCCCTGCAATGTTGGAAAAAGGATGGAACCCCAAACTTCCAATTAATACTTTGAAGAAAGATCTGGTTGACATTCATCCAACTGATTCAAGCTTTAAGCTATTGCTTGATAAAGTGAGACATCATGCAAATCAAAGCATGAATGATGCCTTTGAATATGCTAAGCAGAAATGGGATAAAAGTCATAAAACCCCAGAATTCAAAGTAGGGGACTTAATACTAGTTTCAACCTTGAACTTTAATAAGATTAAAGGCCCAAAGAAATTGAAAGATTCCTTTGCAGGACCATTTATTATTAAAGTTCTTCATGGGACAAATGCAGTACAATAGAACTCTCAGGAGAACTGGAAAATAAACATCCAACATTCCCTGTCAGTCTAGTAAAGCATTACACTTCAAGTGACAAGGAATTATTTCCTTTAAGAAATGAAACACCCTTAAAAGTGCCCCCACTAGATCTAAGTGAGGAGAAAAAGGTACTAAAAGTCTTGAAAGAAAGAAGACTTGGGGGAAAAATGAAAGAGAATACTTAGTCAGGTATAAAAATCCACAACATGAAGATGAGTGGATTGTAGAAGACAAAATACCTGATTCCCAAAAGTTTCTCAGAAGATTCAGACATTAGAGAAGACCAATTTCTCAATAAAAAGTTTGAATAGTGTGCTTTACATACTTAAAAGTAAACGTAGAGAGGTTGGACAGTGGATTATACCCCCCCCAAATAACTTGGGGGTAAACTACAACAGAAAAATTGTGGTACAATTTTTTTTTGGTGGTAGGGAATGTGAGCCTGTGAGGTATGTATAACATACCCATAAGGCCACAAATGATTTTATAAACAGCTAATTTTGTCTTAAACAGACTTTTTAGGTGCAATTAAAATAAAAAATAACAGAAAATAAGTATAACTTTATTTTGGATAAACAAAGTTATAAATATTATGTCATTTTTGGATTCTAGACCAAAAATAACCTAGGGTACATCCATAAGGTGTTATACCCAAAAACACTTATTTCTTGTGTTATTAGAAGATTTAAGAATCTCACAGTACTAATGTAACTTTTTTAACATTTTTTTAAAATTGTTAAATTTAAGCTTAAATAAGCTTAAATTTAAAGTTGCATAAGGTTAATGCAAACTTACCAAAATTTTAGTTAAAATTGAGGTGTGGTGTATATTTAATGAATTGGCTAAGGATTTGCCATACAGAATGTAAATCCTGTGTGAGCTCAATTTAAAAGGGTTTAAAGCCATGGTATGTCTTTAAATAAATAAAAGGGCAAAATCCACGCAAAAAGGTGGGACAAAGGAAAAAGACCAAATAGAGGTGGGGTACCCAGCTTTTTGGATCTGCAATGATTCAATTAAGGTTGTCCACCTGTATTGGAGGATTTTCAACCTTATTTAAACTTTAAGATTAGACTTTGATCCAACCTTAAGGTTTAAACTGGTTTTATCCCAATTTGGACAAGAATTTCAAGCTGCCAAAGGGTAAATCCCAATATGCAGGCTTGAAATCAAGGTTTTAAGAACTGTCAAAGCTTAATCAGGCTTAAAAACCTTAAATAAGCTTAAAACTTTAAAGTTAAAAGCATCAAAACCTTATCAAAAGCTAAGGTTTGGTGTGTATTGCTATTTTACGTGGAAAAATAGTAATAAATTCAAAAATTCATTAAAAAGCCAAATCTTAATGGATTTGCTTGAAAATTTCACACAGCTTAGAATTTCATATTATCTATATATAAATTAAATTTTAAGTATCTTTTATAAATAAAATTCCTGGGTAATTAGCCTGGAAATTTACTCTTTTAATTAAGCTCAAAGAAAATTATGATTTCTTTAAAAATTAATTAAAAATTGAGTTTGAGAGATTTCTGCTTGAAACTCTATTTTTAAGTTGTTCATGTGATGAACTTTAATATAAATAAGTTTATTTATATTAAAAACCTAAAATAATTAGTTTAAATGAGGATTAAAGTTACATGGAGTTAAGAATAACACTGGTAACTTTAAATTCGAATTAAAAACAAGTTGCCTTAAGTTAAGAACTTTGTTTTTAAGTATGGTTTTTCAGTTTTGACCTGAGCACGCCCTCTAGATTTATTATGAATCATGAGAGCTGCTCTGAAGACATAAAAAGAGTCTTTTCATCACTGTTTCTGTCCATCAATTCATTATCAATCCAATCATATTAGACATTTAAACAGGTAAAGCTTTATTATTTATAAAATCTTATTTTTAAAGTAATTCTTAAGTTATCTTATTCTTTATTAATTGTAAATTAAAGAATTGAAGTCATAGAATTCAGATTATTGTTGTAATCATCAATAATATATTTTATATTATAAAATTATCATCTTAAATATCTTTTAAAACCCACAAATTCCTCTTAAAAACTCTTTAATCTTAAATTTTATCATAAGAAGTTGTTTTATCTTTAAAATTATTGATTTTAGGCGTGTTTTTAACTTATAATCATTATTTAATATAGTAACTGTTGTTGTTTAACTTGTTGTATCAAATAAATATTATAAGTAAGTTTTCTCTAAAGTTCTATACTTTTTTTATCTAGTATTAGTTTTTTTATATAGAATTTTATTCTATAAGAAATATTTCTGCACAGTGTGTGTTATAATTCTTTTATAAATAAAATTTATATTATTTATAAGTGGTTAATATTCATATTTCCATGTGTAATTGTCTCATTAAGAGCTTTACAACTGTTATTGTTATAACTGTCAGTGACTATAACAATAATAGAATAATTATAATTTATTATAATTATTATTTTTTATTATTATTATATTTTTATAATAATAATTAAATTTATTTTTTATATAATTATTTTTAATAATTTTATTTAAATTTGTGGTTATAATATTTTGTTATATTATATATTTCTATTGAGGACAGTCATAGTACTCTTGATTTTGCTACTATTATCAAGAGTTTCATAGACAAACCTTACAGCTAGTATATGTGAAAAAGTGCCATCTTGGAGTTTGAGTGTTGACAACACATGACTGTATGATGGAGGAATCTGTATTTGAGATGTAAAACTGTATTGGTGTATCCAATACAGGCGTTTGCACCTGTATTGAGGACAGCCCTGTACTTTGTGAATCCTGTATTTGGGTTTTGCTTGTATTGAGCTTTATTGAGGTTTGAAACTGTATTCGGTGGATCTTCCATGAAACCCTCTTGTTTATTAGGTGTTGGAAGATCTTCAATTGGTAATTATTGGTAGTTCCCTGCCCTGTCTCCATGGCTGTGACACAAAGGCTTTAATAACAAATGGTCCTGAAAAGGAATATTTCAATTGTTTTGGACCTTAAATTTTATTCAAGTTCAAGGTTTAAACTAGTATTAAGTGCCCTAATTTGAATTACAGGGTTTTATTCCTTTTATCCAGCTTTTGTTTAGCATATTCAAATGCATCATTCATTATTTTATTTTCATTATGCCTAACTTTATCAAGAATTAGCTCCAAGCTTGATGAAGTTGAATTAATATTAACTAATCCTTTCTATAAAGTATCAATTGGAAGCTTAGGATTTCAACCTTTTTCCAACTTGGCAGGAGTCTTGCCTGTTGAAGAATGGATAGAAGTCTTGTAGTCTAATTACAATTCTGGTATAAGTGTACACCAATAATTGGTACAGCCATCAGAATATTTAAGCTGCAGACCATAAGTACAAAATATTCTGATCATGTCCTCAAGGTTCTGAATCATTACTTCTTCTAATCCATAAGTTCTTGCATGGTAATCTGTGGATAATGATAGTTTTGTACCCAAAAGATTATGTAAATTTGTTCATAAGGCTGATGTAAACTTTGGGTCTCTATCACTAATAATGTTTTACAAGAGACCAGTATGAGATATTACTTCGTTCCAAATTAAAGGAGCTGCATCCATAGCTGTGTCATCTTCATGAAATGGTAAAGAGATTGGGGTCTTGCTGTACCTGTACAAAATAACAATACATGAATTTGAACACTTTTCACCACCAGGTGGTAAGGCAGTTACCTAATCTATATAAGCCACTTCCCATGGGGTACTTGGCTTTTGGATATGAATTATTAAACCCAATCTTTCACCAGTAGCTTTATTTCCCTTTTGACGCCTGTAACAACTGTGACAGGAATCAATGACATCTTTTCTCCAAGATGGCCACCAAAAACATGTCTTAATTCTTTCCATTTTTTTGTCTTCAGACAGATGTCCAGAATACATGCTTTCATGGTACTCTAGTAATATTTTGTTGACCAACATTCTACTACGAAAGACCATTACACATGTGTGTTTATACCAATAATATAAGATACCATCAAATAAACTGAATCTTCCATTGTCATTTAATTTGTTCCATATATCACCCAAGCATTTAGTCAAAGCTGAAATTTTGAAATATTTATCAAGTAGAGAAGTAATAATATGGCAGATATTATCTTGCTTATATCTTTCTCCAGATTCTCCAAAGAATTTTGTTCCCATATCTGTGATGTTAATTCCTTCTATTGGAATTTGAGGTTCTGCATTTGCAGGAACAAAAGAAGGATTAGCATGTGTACTGGGAAATTCCCATCTCCTCAAGCCTTCAGCATTCTTGTGAATATTTCCAGCTTTATGTACTATTGTCATATTTCCTCTATACTCCTGTCTGGCAATCTTCCATCTTAACAGGTGTCTATTTGGAGTTTTCATGTCAAGAGGTGATTTAACTTCGGTAAAATCAGTAATTAATTCAAACACACTACCATCAAGATAATAATGAAGCTTTTCCCTAGCCCAAACAAGTGAAAGGCACTCCATTTGGCTTTCTCCACATCTATACTATGTATGCTTAATTTGTCTTAAGATAAAAGACTGAACAATCATAAGCCTTGTAGTTTACAATATGAACTTGATGAAGAGCTTCACCTAGATCTTCACCACAGGCATCAATATACAGATTGAAAGGAAGTCTCCACTCTGGAATTACCAATAATGGAGCATTGTTTAATGCATACTTGATTTTGCCATATTCTTGAATCCTCTCTTTTCTCATTTTAAAGATAGTTTTTTGATCACAAACTCTGTACAACTATCTGGCATGGATTATGAATTCTTTGAGTTTTTACTTGTAATAACTGGGAAATGCTAGGAAAGGCATAATTTCTTTGTTGTTATGGGGCATTTTTTTCAGTAATACTGCATCAACTTTGTTTTTATCAACACCAAGGCTTAGTCCTGAAGCTACATGTCCTAGAAATTTTAAATCATAAAAACAAAAATTACATTTCTTAAGAGATATTTCCATCTTCACTTGGAGAATTCTCTTAAGTACTAGTTAAAGTCTCTCTAAATGAAATTTCCAGGTTTCTGAACAAATGATAATGTCATCAATATAAATTGTTAACCATCCCTCTGATAAGTCTTGTGGGAAAATGGTATTCATCATTATTTGATAAAGAGAGGGTGTATTTTTAATATCAAAAGGCATCCTCAAGTATTCATAAATACCACAATGAGCAATAATTCTTGATAATTTTTTAGCATGAGGTGTAAAGAAATTCTTATGGAGACCTTCAAGGGCATCCATGAAAGTGATGAATATTGTTTTGGATAATTGAGTCAAAGTATCATGGATTGTAGGAATTAGGTACCTGTCTGGAATAGTATAGGTATTCAATTCTCTAAAATCACCATGTATCCTTGATTCATCATTATTCCAAGTAATTATCACAGAGGTTTCAACTCCTGATTCCTCATTTTGTCCAGATTTTATAAGACCTCCAGGTTCATCAGCACATTAATATGAGTTTCTAAATCTTCTGTAGCTCTGGGGCTGGCTGGGTAATCTGGTACTCCTAATAGTGGAGGGTAAGGGCTTTCCACAATAAGCATAATTTCCACTTCATGGCCTTTCATAGCCCAAAGTTGTTCATTATCAGAATCAAAGGCTTCCCTATATTATAATGAGATTTCAATGAGGTCCTACTTCATTTCTAATGTTATTTTAAGACTAATTTGTGCTTCAACGAATTGATATGTCACAAGGGTTTCCTTAGTAATATTTCTTACTTGTCTAATCAAAGTTATTTCTTTTTTTTTGAGTGAAAAAGTAAATTTTAGCCACTTATTTTCCCTTGTAGTGAAATATCTTTCTTTATGATTATCAATATCAATACCATAAATATTGAGATAGTTATTTCCAAGTATAAAATTTTGTGAAGTACAATTATTCATAAAACCAAGTTCAATTTTAAGTCTGATAATTCCTCCAGGGTGAAAAAATATCATTGCTGCTCCAAGAATATCCAAAGGGTGCATATTTTGGCCAGTACTGCTTAATTTGATACTTTTAATTGGCATCAATTGATCCTTCCAATTGGTATAAATTCTGTCAAGATAATGTTTTCCAACAAAAGTGCAGAAATCACCTGAGTAAAGATATATCATGCCTTCTTTTCTTTTATCAAAATATTAGTGATAAAAGATGAGCCAGCTGTATAACATTTACCTCTAACAAGCTTGGTTTTCTACATTTTGGAATCTTGTACATGCATGAGATCCATATATTCATCATTATATTGTGGCAAGTGAATACGCACTTCTGTGAACTTAAAGGATAAATTAATTCTTTATAGACTAAGTTAATCTGGTAGTTTTTCTTCTTAAGAAGTCTCAGAATCACTTTCATGTAAAGATACATCATTTGTTTATTTTGTGTATTCAGCTTTTTCAATTTCTATCTCATTGATTCTTGTCTTTTTTGGAAAAGGATCCTCCAAACAAGATGTACTTCCACATTTATTACACCTAAAGAAAACTCTTTCTTGTGATTTATTTGGTCTTGAAATTGGTTTCCCACTAGCTTTATCATTTATTGGGGGTTAGAAAGATTTCTACCAATTTTTGTTCTGGTAGTGATTTCTTCCATTGCATTGATATAATCTTCTGTAGATAAAGGGTCAATAAATATTTTTCTTATAGAATTTTCAAGGTAACCACCACATTTTCTTAATGTTCTTTTATTTACCATTGCTTCAGACATATCAGGATGAAGGGAAGTCAATCTGTCCTTCTTTTTAAGAAACTAGGACATATGCCTGTCCCTCTCAATATTAAAAATGGCTTCTTCAAAAGATTTTCTTATTTTAAATATCCAAGAATAATTTTCCCATTTGGAAATAATTTGTTCTTTCCACCAAGGCCAGGAGTGTTTGCCATGGTCTTGTCTCATTTTATCATACCACACCTTTGCTGATTTGGTAAAGAATGAGTGTAATCTGGCACTTATGTATTCATCTCTTATGTTAAAGTCTTCTTTAAGCATATAAATAATTTTCATAAATTACATATGATTATATTCTCCTTCACCACTGAAGGTTAGTCATTCCTCTGATTTTGGAATGTCCTTTAAATTACAGGTAGTTTTCACCTCTGAATATCTTTAAATGGTATGATGTAATTCATTATTAAAGCTCACCATATATCTCTCAAGAATTGGTATGGACTGTCTTGGCAACTCATTTTTCAGTGATATAATATTAATAATTTATTGGATTTCATCTTTCAATTCAAATCTTACTTTATCACTTTTTTACACTTGTTCTTGGAAAGGACCTGCATTGTGAATGGCTGAATTTTCCAAGTTTTGAACTTGTATTCTCAAGTATTCCAAACGTTTAGTAATAAAAGAAATAGAATTATCATCTGGTTTATTGATCAAAGTAACTTTGGACTCAATTATCTCACAAATATGTGTGAAAGACAAACTATTGTACTTATTAACATTTTCTAGACAGAAAATGGTCTTTTGTGACTATCTAACTTATAAATTATCTGCCTGACTTTTGTTGGACAGCTCAGAATTTTTAGGACTTGCTAAAATTTGTATATTACAAGTTTTAAGGTCAGATAAAAGCTTTACTAGGTCTATTTCTTTGGAGAGAATTGATTCATCCTTTCCTCCTCCTTGTTTTTGAATTCCATAAAAGTTCTTGCCATATTGAACACATTGTCCATGGCTTTCCTTTCCTCTTTGGAATTCTGTAGTTCTCAGGGTAAGGCTTGTTGCACTTGGGCTTTTCCTTTTCCTTTTCCTTTTCCTTTCCCTTTGTATTGCTCTTTGGGGTTTTCTTGCCCTTGTTAAGGCATATTCTTGCTTTTAGAGGCTTGAGGAGCTTCCACTTGGATTTTTTCCTTCTTTTGGGCTAACTCTTTCTTCTGGTCCTTTGATAAGATGCATTGGTTTTTCAACAAATCTTTTTTCTTTTGGACTTTTCCTTTGCAAGAAATGGGTGTCCAACCCTTTGGGAGGTCTTCTGCCTTTTTTGGGCCCACAAACTTCTTCACCTTAAGATAAGAGTTCATGTTCCCTATCCAGGGCTTGGAAGAAGGTCCCACTCCTGCCCCTTTTCCACCATAAACCAGTTCTTTTTCTGAGACTGGTATATCTCCACTGTTTACTGTTGGAAATGATTCAGTTCTGACAATAGCAATTTCAGTTATGTCTGCTTATGGACTGTCAATAAGATATTCAAAGGTTCTGGATAACCTTTGGAAGCTGGTGAAAGCTCTGGAATCCTCAACTTGTGCTTCTCCTTTGCACTGATATTCTTGTCTTTTGTATTTATTAATTTAATGTACTGGTGCAGATCCATTTTATTGGATGGAGTAGTTACTTTCACTTCTAGTAGGAGTCATTTCATGTTGATTTGAAGAAAATTAGACTAAGGAATGTCTTGGATTCACCTGCTGAACCTTGAAAGGGTTCTTTTGTAATTAACCCCCTTGGTGATGGGCTGGTTTGAGCTTCAATTCTGGACTCTGAATTACTAGAGTCTGAAGATCTTTCTCTGATTGATGACACTAGAGAAAAAAAAGTCATTTTATCAATGAATACATAAGCCTTATTAACTCAAGCTATTTAATAAATCTTTTTTAATGTAATTGATGGAAGATTACATCAAAATTAAAGAAAAATTTCTAAAGAGTCAAGAAAAATATTTTTAAGTAAAGATTTTTAACTTTTGAATTTCTTATTTTACTTTTTATTTTCCTCAAAGAAATAATAATTATGCAATTAATAAGTTACTAACTGAAATTTTATTATTACTCACTTTATACTTGAATAACTCAAAGAATAAATTTCAAGTCTGTGATGGGAAAATGTCACTAGTTAGACAACAGAAATTCATTTCAAACCACACAATATTATGTTGTTTCAAATGATATTCTTAAGAAAAATAACTTTATTATTGTTATAAAGATTATGTTTAAGGGATTAGTCCCAAAAAGTCCAATATTCAAGAAAATATGGCAATTTTTTGTCAAAAAACAGTAACATAAGGTCTAGAATATGGTTTATGTCCCAAACACTGGTCACAACCAATTCCAGGCCCCCAAATGTAAGGTTTGTCTAAGAAACTCATAATAATAGTATCAAATATCAAAAGTACTATGACTTTCCTCAATAGAGAATATATTACAATGAAATCTTATAGCCACAAATTGATATAATTATTAAAAATAATAATAAAAAAGAAATAATTGAATTATTCTATAATAATTTAATAATAAAAATATCTTAATAATCATAATTAAATTATAATTATGCTATTATTTTTCTAGTCACCAACAATTATAACAATAACAAGTGTAAAGCTCTTAATGAGACAAGTACACATGGCAAATACTAATATTCAACCGCTTATAAATAATATATAAGTATTATTTTTAAAAGAAATCATCAAAGACACTGTGCAGAGATAATTGTTATAGAAAAATTCTATTTAAATAAATTAATACCAGAGAAAAAATATAGAACTTTAAAGAAAACTAAGTTATAATATTTATTTAATACAACAAGTCAAAAAAAAACAGTTATTATATTAAGTAATGTTTATAAGTTAAGAACACACCAAAAAGCAATATTTCAATAGATAAAGACCACTTTTTCATGATAAAATAAGACTTAGGAGTTTTTTAAGAGGAATTTGTGCATTCAAAGGATATATGAGACAACAATTTTAAATGATAAGATTTATTATTGGTGATTCTTAGAAATTAAACTAACCTGAGAATTACTTTAATAATATAAGATTTTATATTGACTAAAATATTTTTAATTTTAAAATTTCCAATTTATTGAGATGAAAGTTGGTTATTGGATAAAACAGTGATGTGTAGGCTCTACTTATGTGTGCAGAGCAGCTCTCATGATTCATAATGGATATAGAGTGTGTTCTCAGGTCAAAACTGAAAAACCACTCTTAAAACTAAGGCTCTTAACTGAAGTTAGCTTCTTTTTTATTCCAATTTAAAGTTACCAGTGTTATTCTTAATTCCAAGTAACTTTGAGAATCTTTTGGATTAATTATCTTAAGCTTTGATAAGAAATAAGCTTATTTTTATTAAGCCTCATCACATGAGAAACTATAAAATAAAGTTTCAAAAAAAGATTCCTTAAACTGATTTTGTAGTTTATATTGAAATAAATCTTAGTTTTCTTTATGCATAATTGAAATTGTTATTTCAAGACTAATTAGCCATTAATCCTGCTTGAAAAGGATACTTATAACTTAATTTCTAAGTACATTCAGTTAAGCTTAAAGCTGTGTGAAGCTTTCAAGAAATCCATTGAAAATTGTGTTTTTAATGAATTTTTGAATTTATTGCTATTTTTCCGCATAAAACAGCAATACACAACAAACCTTAAATTTTGATAACGTTTTGATACTTTTAAATTTAAAGTTTTAATATTTTTTAAGCTTTGAAAGTTCTTAAAACCTTTACTTCAACCTTTAATATTGGTATTTACACTTTGGCAGCTGCAAATTCCTGTGCAAAGTGGGATAAAACCAGTTTAAACTTCAATGTTGGATCAAAGTCTAATCTTCAAGCTTTAATAAGGTTAAAAATCCTTCAATACAGGTGGTAAACTATAATTTAATCCTTTAAGATCCAAAAAGGTGTGTACCTCAGCTATTTTTGGTCTTTTCCTTTGTCCCAACTTTTTTCATGTATTTTTCCCTTTTATTTCTTTAAAGGTATTCTATGGCCTTAACCCCTTTTAAATTGAGCTCACACAGGATTTAAATTCTGTATGGAAAATCCTTAGCAATTTCAGTAAATATACACAACACCCCAATTTTAGCTAAAATTTTGGTAAGCTTGCATAAAACTTATGCAACTTCCAATTTAAGCTTAAATAAGCTTAAACTAAACAATTTTAAATAATGATAAAAAAATTTAAATTATACTGTAATATTTTTGAAGCTTATAATAACATAATAAATAACCAATTTAGGGTAAAACACCCTGAGGGTCTACCCTAGGGTATTTTTGCTGTTGAATCCAAACATGACATAATAATTATAGCTTTGTTTATCCAAAATTAAGTCATGTTTATTCTTCGTTATTTTTTGTTTTGAATTAAGTTTATAAGTGTGTTTAAGCCTAAATCAATGGTGTATAAAGTTACTTGTGGCCTTATGGGTATGTCATACATATCTCACAGGCTTGCATGCAAACCTACCTTCAACTACAGAAGCTTATTAATCACTATTACTGTAGTTCTATATGAATAATAATAACTTTTAGATGAACCTGCTAGTAAGGTATCAATTATTATTCTCCCTCTTGCTATATAACTAACTGCATTCATGGGGAAAGGGGATAAAATGAAGGGAATAGGACTACTTTATTGTTGTGAGAAGTACACATGGGTTCTCCATGTAAAGCTTTATTTTTTCCCTTAAGATGATCTTTCTGGTGTAAATCTTTGCAAAACAATGTTGTATGACTTATCTGTTACACTGCATTAGTTAGCTGTCACAGGGGCTCTTCTAAAGTGAAGAGGGCCTGGCACTCAGTGAACAGACTTACTTATGGAGGGCTCAGAAGAAAATACTCAAATGATGAGAGTAATGGAGTAAGAGGATAAATTCCTAGTCATAAAATAATAAGTATAAAAGATAAGAGAGACAAAGCAAAAGCAATAATAAAGAGCCAACCACAAATAATCCTGAGTCACTGTTTCAACCTGTTCAGAAAAGAGAAAAGGGATTAATAAGGATATGGCCACCAGGACTCTACTGAACAGGTGAGGGAAGGCTAAGACTAACTTAATAAGTAATAAAATGATATTCCAAAAGTGAGAATAAAATAATATTAAATAATAAATCAACTATTTTAATTAACTGGGGGAAAAACCCCCAGGTGGGTGAAGAGGGGCTGGTATATGTGAGAAATACCAGCCTTGGAGTTTGAGTGTTGAGATACTTGTCTGTATGCTGGAAGAAGTTGGATGTGGGATTGAATCCTGTATTGGTGAATCCAATACAGGTTATACAGTCAATACAGGTATTTGCACCTGTATTGATTACAGGCCTGTATTTGGTGAATCCTGTATTTGGGTCTTGCCTGTATGAACTGTATTGAGGTCTGAAACTGTATTTGGACCTTGCCTGTATGAAAACTGTATTTGGATAATCTTGAATGAAACCCCCTTGCTGATTGGGTTTTGAGGGGTATCAATGAAGTAATGATTGTGGAATATGATTGGTAATGCCCCTGCCTCCTTGGCTGTGACATTATCCCCCTCTTGAAAGTGGTGAGCTCTGAGCACCATAAGTACAGTGAGTCTTGATGAGCTTGAAAACAATCCATACAGTTCTTTTTCCCCAAATCCTTAAATTTATTCATTAAATTTTCTTCTTCAACCAATACTCAACAAAATCCTCATTTGATCACCTGTAGGTATTTTCCCCTTGATCTTGAATTTGAATTCCCTCTTTCACTTCAAAATTCTTTCACTCTTCTTAAAATGTCTTCATTCTTGTCTTGAGTGTCTTCACCAAACTTTTCTTGAGTCCTCATGGCTTTTTGAAAAGTGGGTGGTCTGGGTTTATGTCCCAAGAACACCAGATTTCATCATAATTTTCATCTTGAGGGTGTTGGCATAAAGTGGCCAACACTTGAGGTTTTGGACCATTTCAGAAGTCCTGGCCAAAATCCTTGATTTTGTGATTAGAGGGGATTTTGGCCAATTTGCGCAAAAATGCGCAAAATGCGCAAAATTTGCGCAAAGTGCGCAAATGCGCATATATGCCAAAATGGCACATATTGGTGGAAAACTGAAAAAAAATTGATAATGCTGAAAAAATGGCCTTATAAGGTGTTTTGGCCATTTTGCGCATTTTTGCGCAAAATGCGCAAAAATGCGCAAATGCGCAGAATTTGCGCAAAAGTGCGCAAATGCGCAAAATTTGCGCAAAGTGCGCAAATGCGCAATTATGATGAAATTGGCCTAAAAGGCCTTTTGAAGCCTTTTGACAAGATAAAAGGGCCTTTTGCGCAAAAATGCGCAAAAGTGCGCAAATGCGCAAAATGCGCAAATTTGCGCAAAAGTGCGCAAATGCACAAAATTGCGCAAAATGCGCAAATTTGCCAATATGCATAATTAAGCATATTTTGATGAAAAATGATAAAGTGGAGCAATTTTGAAGCTTTGAGGTCTGATATGGCCATTTGCGCCAAAGTGCATAAAATCATGAAATTGGCCAATTGGGCCATTTGAAACAGTTTTCTTCTTGCTCTTGATTTCTTCTTGAATTTCTTTCTTCTTATCCCCTTCATGACTGGTCAATTGCCATAAATGCCTTGCTGACTTGCAATTGTCCATAAATCTCTTGGTCTTGAATTTGAAATTTTGACTTGAAGATGAGTTCAAGGCTGACTTCCATCTGTGATTCCAATCACTCTGATTCCCCACCCTCTGTACTTTATGGTCCTGGTGTTTTTGATAACTTGAGGGAGCTTTCTGAAGAGAGTATGGCCCCTACAGAGATTTGGGACATCAATAAAACCTATAATGGTTTTAAATCTGTCAGAGTTATTGAACCACCCTGCACCAATTGTAAGAGGAAAGGGATTCCTTGTGTGGAATCTGCTACTGCTAGGTCCACCAGGTGTCAATTTTGCAATCTTGGAAAAAGAAATTGTTCTCAAGCCCACTATAGCTTTCCTGAAGATGCCAGAAGATTATGGAGCAGCATCAAGAAGGGTGGAAGATTTGGATTGGAAGCTCCTGTTGATGAACCTCCCACCTCTGATGCCACCTCTGGTCACTCCAATTGTGAGTTGATTGGCCATAAAATTGATGGGTTACTGACTTCTATGTTTTATTTTCTTCTTCTTCAGTGACTGGATCTAGAATGAGAGGTGTCCAACAATGGAATAATACCAGTGGTTCCTGGGCAGCCATTGGAGGATCAATTCACCCCCAAGGAAATCCCATTGGAGTGGCCCCAGAGGTTCCCATTTTGGTTACCAGAAAGGATGGAAGACTTGGAAAATTGAAGAGAAATTTGGTGGTTCAAGATGAAAATGATACTGATGCTGAAGGTAGTGATGAGATTGATGGAGAAGAGCTTGAAATGACTACCCCAATCCAGAAAAGAAGAATCCAATCCACCTCACAATCCCCAGTCCAAGCCAGTACCACCCATAATGAAGTGATCAGGTCCCCCCAACCACCTCAGCTTCCAATTAGATCCCCAACCAGGCCCTCCACACTTGCCTCCACCTCTACCAATATCCAACCACCAGTGGCCAGCACTTCTAGAGACCCAATCTCTCCAGAGCCTGAATCAATCTTTGAAAACCGTCGCCGCTGGAATATTACTGGCAACTTCACTGATCAGAAAAGGGTGAACAAGAAGGTGGTCACCAATCTATTTGCTGAAGTTGATGCTTTGACTGAGGTGTTTGTTGATAAGGCTATGAAGAGTGCTATTCCAGGGGAGCCCACTGCTGCTTTGGCCAGGGAGGCAGTTGCTTATGAAGATGCCATGGTTGCTAAGTTTAGAGAAGCCTTGAAGAAATTTTGATTAGGATTATCTGTAGCTGGTCTTTACCATTACTAGTGTTTGCTCTTGATTATTACATAAATTGACTCCCCAAACAAGATATGGGAGTTATGATTGCTGCTTTTGAAACAAGAAATGAAAAATAAATCATACAAGTAAAAGAAAATGAAATAGAAAATAAAAAATAAAAATGAAAAAGAATTGAGAGAAAAAAAGAGTAAAGAAAGAAATAAGAAATTCCTGAGGGTTGTCCTTCTTGTGGTGAGATTCTTGATTTTGGCCAAAATGTTCTGAAAGATAAAACCAAGAATTTGATGCTCACAGCGTGGCCAAGGTAATGTTTTACAAGAATTAGACCCCTCAGGGATGCATACCAGGAGATGGAACTTACTTTCATAACTTCCACTCCCCACCAAGCACCATAATGAAAATTGAAATATGCCATAAGATGAATTTGATAATGAATGTCTTGAAAGATAATTTATGGCATGATTGGAGAAAGAAGAGAAAATAAAAGAAAAGATTGGGCCAAATCTTGATGAAAGGTCCAAATCTTGAGGGTGTTATGTTGCAAGGCCTTCTGAATCTGTCCAAAAAATTGAGAAGTGCTCACAAAGTGGCCAAGGTGATGCTTACAACAAATTTGGGTAGAATACCCCCTTAAAGGTGCATGCCAGGAGAGGAACTTACTTTCATAAACTCCAATCCCCACCAAGCACCATAAAATCAAACTCTTGAGGCATTTGGGCCAGGCTTGTCAGGATACAAAGTGTGAAAGTCCTTGACAAGGTCTGGAGAGTTGGTAAGGTTGGAAGCTGGTTCCCAAGTTGTTCTTTCTGTGTCTTCACTGAATCCTTTCCACTCAACTAAATACCATAATGAACCTCTCTTGAGTTTTGAGTCCAGAACCTGAGCCACTTCCCATTCTTCTTGCTCTTCCACTATTACTGGAGGTGGTGGCAATTGGTGTCGATTTGGGATAGTTGATTGCTTCACTGGTTCTAACAAGGACACATGGAAAACAGGGTGAACTGACTTCCATTGTTGAGGCAACTTGAGGTGATATGCATGGCTGCCAATCTTCTTCAGAACTTCAAAAGGTCCCAACCATCTTTCTGAGAGCTTCTTGGTGGGTCTTGTTGTCTTGATGTTCTTGGAGGCTAGCCATACTTTGTCCCCAGGTTGGAAATCAGGTGGAATTGCTCTATTTCTATCTGCATACTTCTTGAATCTTCTTATTGCTGACTCTAATTCTTCTTTGACAACTTGCTGTACTGATTGGAGTTTTGTTGATAACTTTCCAGCAGGTGAATCTTGAGAAACATGGATTGAGTCAAAGCTGGGATTTCTTCCATAAATGGTGAAAAAAGGTGATTGCTTTGTGGATGAATGTTCTGCATTATTATAGGCAAATTCAGCCAGAGGGAGCCAGGTGTGCCAGTCATCTTGATGGTAACTGACATACATCCGAAGATACTGTTCTAGAATCTGATTTACCCTCTCTGTCTGTCCATCTGTTTCAGGGTGAAATGCAGTTGAAAGATCTCTTGATATCTTGAGCTGCTGACATAATTGGGTCCAGAATGATGAAACAAATAATGAACCTCTATCACTAACAATACTGATTGGAAGACCATGTTTGGAAAAGACATGATTAATGAATATTTGAGCTAAGTCCAGTGCAGTGATTGTTGAATAAGTTGGAATAAATATTGCCATTTTTGAAAATCTGTCTACAACTACTAAAATGGAATCAAAGTTGCTTGACAAGGGCAATTGAGTGATAAAGTCCATTGATAAAGAATTCCAAGGACCAGATGGAATTGGAAGAGGCTTGAGTAATCCAAACTTCTTATGGTGGATGTTCTTGTTTCTTGAACATTGCTGACATGAGGACACATAGTCCTTGATGATTTGATTCATGCCAGACCAATAAAAATCCCTCTTGATGAGCTTGAGGGTCTTCTCCTGGCCAGGATGGCCAGCCAACGGTGAGTCATGACGCCTTTGAAGAATATCCAGTTGAACTTCATGATTGCTTGGAATAACTACTCTATCTTTGAACAATAACAAATTTGCTTGAGGTTCAAGAGAATAGTCTGGGACTGATTCTCCTCTTGCTAATTTCTTGAGGATCTCCTTATAGTCTTTGTCTTGCCATACTTGTCTTTGGATCTGATCAACTAAATCTGAAAACATTTCAACTTTTATGGAAAAGAATCTTGACTCTTGAATTTCATTCTGCTTGAGAACTTGATGAAAGTTTTGAGGATTCTTGCTGATGAAATCCACCCCCCTCTCTGGGTACACATCGTCCCGACGTGACAAGGCATCTGGTAAAGTGGCCAGCCTGCCTGGGCGGTAAGTGATAACAAAGTGAAATTCAGACAAAAATTCAGCCCAACGGGCTTGACGACGAGTAAGGACTTTAGAGGACATAAAATATTGGAGAGAACAATGGTCTGTCAAGACCTCAAAGGAATCAGAAAGAGAAAGGAGAAAGGCTCTCCAGCGCTTGAGAGCCCAAACTATGCCAAGGAGTTCCTTGTCATGAATTTCATAGTTGAGTTCAGCTGGTAAGAGCTTGCGACTATCAAATGCAATGGGATGCTTTCCTGAGTCATTCACCTGACTCAGTACAGCACCCAAGGCATAATCAGAGGCATCAGTCTCTACAATAGTTGGGAGAGAAGGATTAAAATGAGAGAGGATAGGAGCAGTGGTGAAAGCTTCTTTGAGTATCTGAAACTGGCTAAGAGCTTCCTCATTGAAGATGAAGGGAGAATCTTTTTTGAGAAGGGAAGTGAGAGCAGAGATTTTTTTGGAATAATTTTTAATGAAACGACGATAAAAGTTGGCAAAGCCAAGAAAAGATTGGAGGGCCTTGATGTTCTTGGGCTGAGGCCAATTGAGGATTTGTTGAACTTTTGAAGAATCCATCTTGAGGCCATCACTTGAAACAACATAGCCCAAGTATTCCACACTTGAGGCATGGAATACACACTTGGAGGCTTTAGCAAACAAATTATTGTCTCTCAGTCTTTGGAGAACAGAGGCCACATGTTTAACATGTTCATCCAAAGAGCTAGAGAAGACCATAATATCATCTAAGTACACTACAACAAAAATATCCAAATAATCTGCAAAGATATCATTCACAAGATTTTGGAATGAAGCTGGAGCATTGGTTAAGCCAAATGGCATAACCAAATACTCATAACTGCCATATTTGGTTCTAAAGGCAGTTAAATGCTCATCCCCCTCTTTAATTCTCAGGAGATTATAAGCACCACGCAGGTCTATCTTGGAGAAGATAGTAGCACCGTTAAAGACGGTAAGAAGCTGATTCATTGGAGGAACAGGATACCTGTTCTTCCTAGTGACAGCATTAAGTTTGCGGTAGTCAACACACAAACGGAGACCACCATCCTTTTTCTTAACAAAAAGGACAGGTGCTCCTGTTGAGGAGGAGCTTGGTCTGATGAAACCTTTCTCTACATTCTCTGAAATGTAGGCCCGCAGTGTTTCTGACTCATTCTTTGATAAAGAGTAGATAACACCAACTGGAGGTAGAAGACCCTCCAGTTCGATATGATGATTACAGGCACGGTGTGGAGGAAGTTTCTCTGCTTTCACTTTGGAGAATACATCCAAATATTTGTGATAAACAGGAGGGACTACCTTCAGCACAGTTTCAATCTCTTCTGGCTCTTCCTCCTCATCCCACTGCTCCTCCAGGGAGGCATGAAAAGATAAAGGAGGAAGGTCCATATCCCCTTGAAAGAGATGAAGTGAAGATATAGCAGCATCTTCTCCAACATCTTTTATCTCTTTGAAGACTTCATCTCTTAATGGAAGTAATGACTGAGAGGGAAAAATGGAAGGGATATGGACAGAAGGAGGAAGGGAAGGTGTCTTAAGTTCACCAACCAGAGCAACACTGTTGACAGCAGTGGATAAGTCATTACTAGTAGAAGAAATAATACCACTAGAATCCTTATGACTAGAATCATAGGTGATCAATCCATTTTTCCAATCAATAATGGGATTAAAATGGTAAAGAAAATCATAGCCCAATATTAGGTCTTCTCCCTTGGGTGAATCTATGATAAAGAAATCCCATTCAAAGCTTGGGAAGGAAGGTAAATCAACAACCCACTTGGTATAATGGGTGATGAACAGGGAAGTGGATTCATTAGAATCCAGAATGAAAAGAGGAATCTTTTCAGGGAGCTCTGACATGGTCAATGAGTACTTGAGAACAAAATTCTTTGCAATAAAAGAGTTTGTAGCACCAGAATCAATGAGAATACTATAAAAAATATCAGAGATTGAAGAAAAAATAAGAAATTTTAAAGATTTCTTGACACTAGTATTCAGAGTGCACAATTGTGCTCTTGAAGGAAATAAGTGAGAACCATTGAACACATCATGATTCCCACTCAGGCTTTTCCCTGCTTGCTAGGGAAGCCTTTTGAGGACCCTTGCCTATTTTCAGGCCTCTTGAAGCATTTTTCAAATGGGTGCTTTCCACCACAATAATTGCACAAGCCTTCTTTGATCCTCCTCTCCTTTTCAGAACCAATTAATTTGTTGTCCTTATTGAGGAGAGCAGCATGAGGCTTGTCTTTGGACACTTGAAAATTCTTCCCCTTCTTATTCTTCTTATGATAAGGCTTCTTTGATGATGAACTTTGAGGAGGCTTGGAGGAGTTGGATCCACTGATTGGAGGCTTCTTCTCTTGATGACTGCCCTTTTCCTTCTGCCTCTCATGGTACCTGGTATCTAATTCCAAGGTAATATCCATGAGTTCTTGAAGACTATCAAAAGTTCCAGGGTGAGAAGCCAATTGGTCCAACAATCTTGATGCCAAGCCTCTTCTATACACATGAATATAGGCCCTTTCCCCCCAGTCTCCAATTCTTGACATCAAACTTCTGAAATCAGCTATGTACTAGGAAACTTGACCACTTTCCCTCATCCTCAAATTGTCCAACTCTTGTTCAGCTTTTCTGACTTCATTGGGATCACCAAACAGAGTGAATAACTGGGTTTCAAACAACTGCCAGTTATTGAGGAGGTAAGAAGGGTCTTCATTGGAGATATTTGAGAGGTAAGGTTCAATCCATTTGCCAGCTCTACCAGTAAGAAAAGAAGTTTAATAAAGCACCTTCTTCCTGTCAGAGAAGAAGTTTGCTGGGTCATTATGAAAGATTAATTGACAGGATTGAATGAATCCTCTCAATTTATGAGCTTTAGTACCATCAAAAGAATCAGGTGCCTTCATTGATGGAGTCTTGAATGCAGGGACTTTTGAAGTGTCCCTTGGGGCAACTGCTTGAGTGAGTTGTCCCATAAACTGAGTCATTTGCTCCATCATCTTGAGGAAATTTGGTTCAGCTTGAGAGACAGAAGGTTGATTAGAAAGGGCTAGATTTGGAGCCTCAGGAGCTTCAGTAGCACCTGCCAAGGCAGCTGCCACTTCAGTCTCCTCAGATTCTTCCTCTTCCACAGACTCCTCCCCCTCCTCATCTTCAGCTTCCCCCAATCTACTTCTAGGCCCTTGAGAAACACCAGGATAACCACCCAATAGTCCAGAGAATGATCTTGATCTTCTAGACTTCACACCTCCTCTTCTGGAGGGTGCTGCTCCTTCCATTGGTGGTCCTCTGTCCAGATTTGCACTCAGTTGATGAACTGATGGTGTGCGGTCAAGAGGAGCCCTTTGTGTAGGAGTGAGAACAGCTTGATGTCTCTGGGATCTTGTATTCTTGGCTGGTGGGCTATGCTGAACTGGCATTATGAAAGAAGAATGAATAAAAACTTGATGATACTTTGAATAAATTAAGGCTTGACCAAATCAAATTAAATGAGAATCTTGATGATCTTGAAGAATCAATAAACAGTCTTGAAGTGAATCAATATGAATAAATCTTGAAGAGTGAAGATGACAAAGTCAAATTCTTATGAGTAATCAATTTCAATCAATAAGTCAAATCAAGTCAATCAAAATCAAATCAATTAAGTCTTGAGGAATTCAATCAATATCTTCAAAAATCAATTCAATTTTCTTGAGGAATCAAATTCAAATCAATAAATCAAATCAAATATTGAGGATAAATCAGGTATCTTGAAGAATCAAATCAAGTCAATCAAATCAAATCAAATCAAATCAATCAGGTCAATTCAAAATCTTGAGGTGAAATCAATGTCTTGAACAATCAATCAATCAATCAATAATCTTGAGAGATTTCAATCAAAACCACTGAATACCCCAAATCAATAAATCCCTGAATAATGAATCAATTAACCCAAATAATTCCACTCAAATAACCTGATAAAAACCTGAATTCAGACAAAAGAGAAATTAGAATGATAAAGAATAAAGTGAAATGGTCAGCAGAATTTTTGAAATGAGAAAGAGAATCAATTTTCATTTGAATAAAATGAATGAGATGAAAATTGATAAGAGAGAAAAATCATAAAAATCATAAAAAATCATAAAATCATGAAAAAATCATAATTGAAGAATGAGAGCAATGAATAAAATGAATGAAAAGAAAGAAGCAATTATGAGTTAATTAAAATAATGTCACAGGGGCTCTTCTAAAGTGAAGAGGGCCTGGCACTCAGTGAACAGACTTACTTATGGAGGGCTCAGAAGAAAATACTCAAATGATGAGAGTAATGGAGTAAGAGGATAAATTCCTAGTCATAAAATAATAAGTATAAAAGATAAGAGAGACAAAGCAAAAGCAATAATAAAGAGCCAACCACAAATAATCCTGAGTCACTGTTTCAACCTGTTCAGAAAAGAGAAAAGGGATTAATAAGGATATGGCCACCAGGACTCTACTGAACAGGTGAGGGAAGGCTAAGACTAACTTAATAAGTAATAAAATGATATTCCAAAAGTGAGAATAAAATAATATTAAATAATAAATCAACTATTTTAATTAACTGGGGGAAAAACCCCCAGGTGGGTGAAGAGGGGCTGGTATATGTGAGAAATACCAGCCTTGGAGTTTGAGTGTTGAGATACTTGTCTGTATGCTGGAAGAAGTTGGATGTGGGATTGAATCCTGTATTGGTGAATCCAATACAGGTTATACAGTCAATACAGGTATTTGCACCTGTATTGATTACAGGCCTGTATTTGGGTCTTGCCTGTATGAACTGTATTGAGGTCTGAAACTGTATTTGGACCTTGCCTGTATGAAAACTGTATTTGGATAATCTTGAATGAAACCCCCTTGCTGATTGGGTTTTGAGGGGTATCAATGAAGTAATGATTGTGGAATATGATTGGTAATGCCCCTGCCTCCTTGGCTGTGACATTAGCTTGCATAGCCTTGAGGGATTAATGCTGGTGGGTGTAACTTAGAATGGTGTCCTATGACTGAGATATTTTCACCATTTGTTTGGCCAAAATTGTGGTTGAGATGTTTTCACTTGTGGGTATTTTGATAAGAAAGATTCCATTACTTCTTCTTTAAACTTCTTTGGTCATCTTTCACAACCTTGATGTTTTAATTCTGGTGAGTAAAAGGATGAATATTGTGTCATGTAAATCAACCCTTGCATAATTTGTTTGTAATAGTATGTAATTCAAGGTGATCATTCTATGTAATGTGTGGATATCTTTGTGATTTTTAATCTTTTATTACTTTATTTGCTGTGTAATTTCTTACTTCTCTGGTATTTTTTCCTTGGATGAAGCTAATTGAAATTTAATCTGAGCTCAAATTAATGATCTTGTGGCTGTGCTATGTACAGATCTGATGCATGTGGGTTGCATACCCCTAACTGGGTGTTTGTATTGTTCTGCAATTGAAGTTTTTATTTGATTTTTGTTGTTTTAAATTCAATTTGATACTTTCAGATGACCCTTGTGTCACATGAACTGTATTTTGCTTACTTTATTTTTTGGTAATATAATATTCCAGATGGATTTGGGGTGGATATACTCATACTTTTTATATTAAAATTGTTTTGTTTGTTTTCTGTTATGAATGATAATTATTCCTTTTCCAATACTATTTATTTCATTATGGGCTGTTGTAATTATAGTGAGGTATTTTGGGTGGTGAATTCCTAAATTGATCGTTTAAATCTTGATTTTTACAGCTTTTCATCTTCAAAAATTGCTTGAAACTGGGAAAAAAGGTATGTAATACCACATCCCCCTCTCCATTTAATTCTGTTCTCACCAGGGCAAATGTTGCATCAATCTTTGTTGATTGACTTCACATCAAGCAAAAGTCAAGCTCACCTCAAGAAAAATCAAGCAAACATCAAGCACATGTCACACTCTGGTCTTCCACCAAGTTCCTCTGTGCCTTCAGCTGAGATTCCTCACCACCTGATCCTCCTGAAACCATCTGAAGGTTGGTAAAAATTACACAAGACCCTCCTGTTTCCACACACACATCAAAGAGCTCCTTCAGCCAGTCTTGATGTAGAGAAGGGGTGTGTGACCTCCCAGGTCATCCATTAAAGGACTCAGCCTTAGTGGGATTGACATTTTGTGGGTGATACTGGTGGAGCCCACCGCACAATACTGCAGGTGAATTGGTGTGACACACGCACATAAAGGTAAAGCATGTGAGGGCCTAATGTCAAGTGGCATCAACCATTTGTGGGTGACACATGTGGAACCCCTTGCAGGGGGTGCAGGTGTGGTTGTGTGTGCTTGTGCAGTGGTTGGGGCAGGTGTGGTTGTGTTTGCAGTGGCAGGTGCAGGTTCATAACTGTGAGACATGCACAACAAGCCAAGAGCATGTGCAGATGTAATTCTCTGAAACCTACCTGCACAAAGAACTCATTAGGGCATGTGACCAGCTCCATGCAACTTACAAACATCCAAACTCTCATGGATGAAATGTACTGCTGAGGCCGACTTGGATGATGGGCCTATTCCCCTTCCAAGGTGATGATGGTGCAGTTGTGTAATTTTAGATCCTGTGATATGTGAGTGTGTGGGTCATTTGAACATTGTAAGTGGCTTATTCACACCACACCCAATGTCAACATAGTAATTCCTTTGTGGCCATGTGAGCTAATGGGCTTTGCTTGTCACAATGACATGTCACTGTCACCAAATGTTGAGGCAGTTCTTTCTCTAGCAAAATTCCTAATGAATGTGAGAGATTTGCATTCTTGTGTCACCATATTTTCAGAAAATATTTGATACTAAATATCATTAAGTAATGGTTTTAAAATTACAAGCAGCCCACATGACATCACTTTATACAATCCACAGTGACCTTCTATTTCCTCTTAAAATATAATTGAGTTTCTATTATCAAAGCCAAAAAGCTTTATAAATATTGATATGTGGCCAATCTAGTAAGAAAACCCCATCAATCCTCAAAGTTTTGAAAATCAGAAAGTTATTTTTCAGCATGCAAGATGGCTCAGAGACTTTAAAAATGCTATTAATAATACCAAATTGTCGTGATTTACCCCTCAGAAAACATATCCCACTGTTGCTGACATTTTTGGCTTCAGTTGAAGATATATTTTTCCCAATATTAATGTTTGAAACTGGGAAATACCAAGGTGAGACAATCCTTGAAGTGGGATGACTTGTTAATTGTAAGGTAGTGTCTAAGCTGATTCATTCAACGATTTCCCTTGTTGAATAAAAACTCTGTAAGTACTCATGCAGGCAACCATAGTTTTGTTGGTCATGGTGGGATGGCTTGTTATATTTTTGGTGATTTAATGGGGAAGGCAGCTGTTATTGGAAAAGTTGTTTTATTTCACATGGGATGGATGGGGATTTTGGCAGAACGGAAGGGTTGGAACATCAAAGATATGTTGAAGTAAGGTTTTATCTATATGATCTATTCAGAGCTGCAAGAAGTTAGTATTATTCAGCCCATGTGTTTAATCAATGTGAATATATTTCTCTTATTAAATAACCTACATCTTTTGTTATTTGTTGGCATCTTTGTAAATACTGCAATCAAGTGCTTGTAACCCCATGTTGCTGGGGCTTGTGCTGGGCCCCAACATTGGAAGAGTTCTGAAATATGATCAGCAAAATGATTATTTGGTTTAATTTCGTGTTTTGGGAACAGGTGTTGATTGGAAAGGCAGAATGTTTTCCAATTTTCAGTGAATGCAGTCGCATCATCCAATGCAACAGTCTAACCTTTGGAAATGTTGATAGCACTAGTCAAATTGAATGTATTCTTTGTTATTTCATTTGAAAGTTCTTCTGATTGACCCGTTTTTCTTTGAATTTTGGGGGAATTGTGTTCATCTAATGACATATTTTGACTGAGAATTAAAAATGGAATCTAGACCTTGTATAAGAGAACCCATTCAACAGCTTTTAAACTACCATTAGAGGGAGAACCCATTTTGCAGGGTACTCTTGTACATGATGAGGGAATTATTTTATTGGATATGATTTTTTGGAGATGCTCCAGAGCCTCACCTTCAATCTGGTAATCAATAAGTACACTGATATCCAATTCAGTGGGGATTTAATCCGCATCAAATGATGGAATCTGCGCAGAACCACTAGATGGATGTTGTGTGTGAGGGGTGGGCATTGAGAAGTAATTTTTTTGGGTGAAAGTAGTGGGGAGTGACTCATTTATTATTTTCACTGCCTCTCTTCTCAGGGAGAAGGCCTCTCTCAATGTGATTTGATTGAGAGAACTGTTGGAAGTCATGGAATCTGAGTCTGAACTGTTTCTGTCATGGGATTTCCTGCAGGACCTGAAGTAATTCTTTGATTTGGACTCTGGAATGCACGATTTGAAAGTTTCACAATCCTTCAAGATTACAAGTATTAAATTATGCATTATGTCAATATTAACCATTCTGGTTGCATCCCAATATGGAAAATCTTCCAAAATTGAATATCACACTCCATACTCAGAGAAAATTGCTCGTCTTTGTTGTGGGGATTCCCAAAGCCATTTCACAATGGTTGATTTATGATTTTGGTATGAGTGTGTGTAGTGAAATTGAGGACCAATTTCTTCAATTTGAGATTCTTGAATAGTGAAAAAGTTACAAAAGTGGTTTCCTGAATGAGAAATAAATCCAGTAAGCATGTGCATGGCAACGACATACACACTGGCCATGAAGATGGCAACACAGATAAAGGATCCTGAAGGACCTGTTGAGGTGGGTGAACAATGGTAACCTTGCCATAGCTCTTTGCACTTCTTGGTGAGTGGAATTAATAGCTTATTCAATTGAAAGGCAGTTGGCTCCTTCATACCAGGGATGATTGCTGCAACATAGAGATTCTCTGGCTTTCATCTTTCACTTGGGGGATATTGTAAGATGTGTCTATGAAACATGTTGATAATATTACTATTAATCAACAGTACTATGACTGTTATTTTTAAATATATCAATATAAATGACTATAACCACAGTTAAAAAATTAATTAATTAATTATTTCTTTTGCTTGTTATACACTACTAGTGATTATAACAAAAGCAGTAATTTTTTAAAAGAATTAATTACAAGAAGAATTTAATAATAAATCCTTTTTATTAAAATAATAAACTTATTTTAATATATAATTATCTCTTATAAGAATGTTTATAAAAAAACACTTTAAGAGAACTATTACTAGAGAAAAAACTTGAGAATTCAATCAAAACACTCACTAATACTCCAAGGATCTTGTTGAAAAATAATAGCAGAGAAATTTGACAGATAATTGTGGATTCAAAGGATTAAAATTGACTTATAACAAGATTACATCAATATATAGTTGATTTATATGATTTAACGTCTTTCTGATTGATTCTTAAGTAATAAAACACTTAAGAAATAGCTTTAACTAATACTTACTTGTAGGTAATAATGGTATAATGTAATAATGTGATATAAGGAAAAAACAGCAGGAGGAGGCCTCTTTTAAGTCAACAACAGCTCACAGAGGCATTTCATGGATAATACTGGCAGTTCAGTGAGCTAGAGAACAATAAACGTTCTTGGATTAGTGATTTCATCATCTGTTGTCACGTAAGATTGTCATGATTACTTAATTGATGCTTTTAGGTGACTACCAGCCCATTTATGGTTAAGAATAAAAGGAGTAAAAACTGTAAATATTCTTTTATTCCAAAAGAATTATTTTTTTCTCAAAGTTATCAATGCTATTGGAAATTTCATCACAGAATGTATTTTCTGTAAATTTTTAAGGATTCTGTGTTTCAGGTGGAATCATCAAAAATGAACTGAAAGTAAACCTTTTAATTTCACCAATAAAAGTATAATTATTTTTTGTTTTTATAAAATTAATACACTTATTAATTTTTACTGAGAGTTTCAGAAAGATTCATTAAGAATTGTATTTTTAATGAATTTTTGAAGTTTTTACCTCATTTCTACATAGAATTGCAAATAGCAGTATATGGCTGGTTGCTATGAAGTAAATCAATGGATACTAGTCCAAAAAGGGTTTGAATTACTCTTTTGGTGTTTATCAAGGGAAATTCATCAAGAATTGAAATGGTTACAGGAGTCCAAGTTGCTCTTTACCTCTTTGGCATGTCAAAATAGCAGTTTATTTTCTCTTTTCTTATGATATACTGAAGTTCTGACTTGGTAACCAAGTTCTCAAAAGGTTTCAGTATACTAATTGGGCCAATATCAGCCATGTATCCAAGCTTTAGAGATTTCCACGCCTCAGAGGCCTCAGCAGTTGGGCACCCTGGCTCTCTTTGATGTCTTTTGTCCCCCTTGACTATTTTTCATGTCAAAATAGAAATTCAGACTTAAAGTGAGATATCCACTATGGGTGTACCAAAAGTGCATGTAAGAATACCATAGTATGAAGTTCCAAAAACATGTGTAACACTATTTTTAGTGTATATGTAACATGGGTTTTCTCATTTCCCCATTATTTTGGCATGAAATTGAGAAAGACAAAAATTTTCACACATCTTTTGTATAGTATTGATGATGTGATATTGAAGTGTTTTCCATATTACCACCTCAAAGAGTTGATTTGAGCTTATTCACGCTATAGAGCCACCCTAGATGAAACTGTGTGTAGAATTCAAATCTGGCTATAAATTCATGTATTTACTTACTCCATAAAACGTTATTCATCTTTTCTAAAATCAAAAAAGATGAATTTTGAATATATGCATGACTTATGGGTTATGCATAGTTCAGAATTTATTTTGAAGATAATTGTGGCCTATTTGGGTATGTAAAATATACCTCAAGGCTCACAAATATCAATAGAAATAAGATTTATAGGTCCAAGGCTGGCCAACTGGGTTAACTTTCCAAGTGCATTAAACCAGTACACATAAATAGAGAAGGCCAACTCATCGGGAATTGACATGAATGGGGGATCATTGATATTTCTAGTGCCATTGAAACATCTCCAGACCAATCCATCTCAAATGTCACATTTGGGGGAGCCTTTGGGAATTTGGGATTGTTGATTTTGATGCAGATTTTCCATACTTCCAGCCCACTGGAGAAATCTGGCAAGCCAATTTTTGCATGGTTGATAAATGAATTGTTTTGTTGGGATAAATTCTTTTTGAGGTTGGTTGTGTTTTGGGTGTGGGGTTCAAATGAATTGATGAATTTTCCTAATGATTGTTTGCAAGGGGGATCATGATCATTTGGGTCATTATGGCATTGACAGTGGGGTTGGTCAGTTGTGACAGATTCAGTAAGGCCATTAAGAGCAAAAAATTGAGGAAAACATATATAGTTTTGAATCACTGGCTCCAATTGGAGATGTTTAAATATGGTACTGAGATCTTGAGGTATATGGAATGCAGGTGTGAGCCTTAGAGGTATTTTCATATACCCAAAGGACCACAAATAACAAAATAAGATACAAATATAAATAAAAATGAATTTATTTATATTATCGAAATAAAAATTAAAATATAAATACAAATTTATATACAAAAATAAAGTTCTTATTATAATTTAAAATAAAAATTACATTAGATCATAAAATTATGAAAATACATTTCTACTTGAAAAAATTGAGCAAAAATGAATTTTCAATAAAATTAGTGAAATTGAAATATTTTTGGTAAAACATCACATGAAATATATTATAGATTTTTATCCAATAAATAAACATAATAAAATTAATTCACCATTGGATTCTTTACAAAAAAAAGGTGGGGTCACCTCTGGGTTAACCTTCTGCAACTCAACTCTAAATAAGCTTAAATTATGTTTTTTGTATTTTCTGTACAAAAGTTGAAGATCCTTAAAACCTTCACTTAATTCACACCACAAGTGGTGTTAACCATCAATTTTTGTGTTAAAATTGAGGTGTTGTGTGTAGCTTAGAGGTTATGAGGAATTGAAGTATTTTCAATTGAAATGTCAAAATGTGGGTATGTATTATATAAGTGAACTGTAATTTAAATATGAGGTATCATCTTTTACAGTTGTGTACTGTAAAACACAATTGAATTGTATGTGTAGACTACAGGTGTATTACATGATGAGGAATTAAAGAAAAAATAAATTGGAAAGATTAATTCTGTGGGGGAAAAGGTACTCTCGCTCCAAGGGGGAGCCAGACACCCAAAAATCCTTGCTGGCTGGCTTGGGATGTCAAATTCCATGCAAAATCTCATCTCTTTTGGCATGGAATCTAGTCACAGGGTCTGTGTCTCAATTGATGATGAGGTTTTGATACCCACCAGGGCAGTTTTAACTGTTTCCAAGAGGGTAAAACTACCCTTAAGTTAAAACAATCTTAGTAAAAACAGCTTTAACTGGCTTTTACATCTTCTACACACATTCTGACGTTTTTTGAAGGCTCTAAACCAGGTATTGCTATAGTAATGGCTGATTTAAGGGTGTAAAATGGCTGAAACCAGCCCTTTTTTGGTCTAAACCAGGGTTCAATGATGCCATAATTGACTTTTCTGTTGTCACAGTTTTTTCCACGACTGAGAAGAGTAAATTTTACTTTTGGAGTGAGAAAATTGATGGCTATAAAAGAATGTCTTCTTTGCCCCACTTTTCTCCTTGTGTTAGAATTGTTTCCTGTTATAATTAGTTTGAACACTGTTAAACCAATCAAGGAAAGATTTCAACCACCCTTTTTATATCATTTTAAACCTTCCAACCACTTTAAAAAATCATTATAATCATTTTTTGTAACTCTTATAATCATTTTTACCCTTTGAACCATGTCATAAGTGAATTAAAGCCTCTTTCATCACTGTTAACTTTGTCACTTTATTTCCAAACTCACTCTGCTCACTTTTGGGCATGTTTTCTCTTTAAATATCTTTTTAAAAACTTTTTTCTTTAACTAATTTCTTTCAGTTCTTTGCCCAATTAATTCCAATTAAAATTGCTGTTGAAGAAATTTCTTTTTCAGCCTTAAATATCTCTTGGAGAGTATTTTTGGATAAATATTTATTGTTGGTAAAACAATAAATCTTTATAATATCATTGTTTTATAATTATAAAGTTGAAAACAATAAAACTGGTGTTTTCTATCTTAAAAATACTACTTCATAGTATTCTTAATCTTTTTTAACCTTATAAAACTTTTGAGGATAGGAAAAGTATTTGATTTTTTAATCAAAGTCTCAAATCCACACTTTACAGCAGGAGTGGGGTGACCACCTGATCTTGAGATAATGGACTTGATAAGCAGGTCCAGGGCAGGGTTGAGAATGTGTGAAGCCCTGCGGGGTATATTATACTTTAATGATAGAATGTCAGAGATAATCATTCCAAGGTCTTGTGAGGGAAGGTTTGGACTGCCGCTGTATGGTTTCTGTGCAGTTGAAGGGTGACCCGGTGGTGTGGAGATTGTGCTTTGGGTCAATTAAGAATGATCAGCTGGGAAAATTTGATCCAATGGAATTTGCGGGCACTCAGATCCTCATGCAGAAGTATGGATGTTTGGAAGAGATTTGGGTGCAATGGCTTATTTGAGCTTTTTAATGTGCTGTTTATATTGGAAAGGTGTGAAGGAAACTCCCTTCCTATGACCCTCAGGGGAAGAGTTTGTTTGAGTTGAGTAGTGTTGACACATGCATATATGCATTGAGGAATAGTGGGGGGTTCACATTGTTGCGGGAATTGTGAATAAGGTTGGTTTGTTTATAAATATCTATGGTTCATGTGCAAGTGCTTAGGAGTGTGATTAATTGGGAAAAAAAGTGAGTGATTATTTATTAAGGGGGATATGATTTGAGCTAGTGGGGCATTTTATTCCATTTGCAATGGTGGCTTAGCTTCAGGGGATAAAGCGTAATTTATCACATCTTGATGGGAGAATTAGTTGCGAGTGTACTTGGGTAAAATGCCATTCTGCTCAATGCTCATACATATTCTACTTTCTTTACACATGCTGATACTGCGGCTTTGAAGCTTGAGGGGAGTTCCATTAGTGATGTGTCAAAATTGGATTGAGGGGATTAACATTTAAACCATGGACTTTGTCATGCCATTGTACATAGCTTAAGCCTTATTACATACATAACAATATAAGTCTATTACATAAGCGTTTGGAGCCAAGCTAAAGTGTTGGCATTTGGCTTGAGTGAAGCGGGCTTTTAATTGGTTGGAATGTACTTTGAATTGTCTTTCCTTTCTTGAAAAGGTGATGTCTCTTTTGTGGGCAAATCCTTCATGAATATACCTTTATACAGGTATAGAATGTTAGGGAATTTTGATGCATATATTGGCAGTTTGGATAATTCACACAATGTGACAATGGGGAGGGGTAAAGTTTTATTGAATCTGGTCACTTATGGATGATGTGTCCCCTTTGAGATCAAGGAAATATCACATTATATGCTGGTAGGCCATGCAGTGTGGTTGCTGACAAAAGCAAAGGAGTTCAATAGTAGGCAGGGAGAATTCTCCTAAAAATAGTCTTATTAGACTTCCACGAGAGACTTGGCTCCCACTATTCATAGAATTTCTCTATCATAAATTTGAAAAGCTTTCATCTCATATCACTCTATTTTATCATAATACTGAGCTGTTTTATCAAATTGAAAATATTACTGTAGTTTTTTAGCCTTTATGTCATCTTCCAAGCCACTTAAATCCTGTTCAGGTTCTGTTAATGACTCAGATAGTGAATCTAGCATATAATATGTTCAAACACAGTCACCAATGAGTCCCAACATTCCACTCACTGCCACTATTGCATCCTCAATTAATGTATCAGGTCTAAACATTGATGTGGGAAATCTGACGGCTCCAACTTCAAGCACTTGGTCAATCCCAAATATTTCCATCACTTGGATTTACCCCAATCCCACTAATACACAAATGCATGTGTCTGAGGGGCCAGGAAGCACACCTGAAATCTCATCAAAGACTAATCCCCAATCAAAATTTCCACATGACTTCCTCCTTAATCCTTGTTTGAATCCAGTTGTGTCCCAGGAACCCTTTGGGTGAAGTAAAAGCCAACCCTCAATATTCCATCAGGATCTCAGGTCCATGTGGGCGATGAAAAGCAGATTGGTGGGGGGCAACAAAAGAGACCATTCAAAAATTTTACTCAGAGTGGTCTGTTGGAGGGAAATCCAGGATTTACACTTCATCAAAGTAAGTCATTTTGACGTTGGAGTATAAAGCTTTTCATAATTTGATATGTTTGTTTCATGGGTTAGATATGGCACCTAAAAGCAAGTTAGTTCAATTTCAGGAGCCAATCAATGATTATGAGTATGACCAGTCTTTATGAATTTTTTGATGTGTTAACTGATGTTTTGGGTTGAAGGTGATGAAATTTATGTATATTTGCCTCTGGTCCATAAAAAAAGGTCACTGTACATCATCATCCATATGCCTCCAAACCAATAACAGCTCATGACAGTTCATCAAGAGAAAAAAATGTGGATTATGAGGATGAGAAAATGTCTCCCAATCACAGTGAAACCAATGATGAACCAAGGAGGACAATTTCATGGTGCATAAGGAGGGCACTCAGTCAAATAGTGCGTTCACCCACCCTCAAATTCCCCTTTCCAAGAGTATGCTTGAGAAATCGAAGATCAAACAGCAAAGGAACCAGGCCTGCAAAGCTCACAATGTGGCAAAACGTTCAAGCCAGAAGAAGCCAAAAAGATGGCTGAAAGAGGAACTTTCAGAAAATGTCCATGGGATGAGATCAGCTGTACATGCTAATTGCCTGTTCCTACTCAAAGTGAGGGATAAGGATTTTTCCCCACTGTCAGCACCACCAAGCACAGAAGAGCTTGAAATTGCAATTCAAGTCTCTGCTCATCTGGGATATGTCCCCAAGGATGTTTTCAATGAGCCATCAACACAGGTTCAGTCTCAGGGTTTCCAAAGCTACTGCAAAAATGAGCTCCATAAGTTAGAACTAAAGTGATTCACTTGGGACTGGGAGAGCTTGTGGAAACATCCGTTAAGCAAGTTGATGTCTATGGTGTTTCACCGTACCTTCCATCTTGCACTTTTCAGCACCAAGTATCATCATTACTGTTGGAACAACAATCATAATAACTATGTGGTCATGACAGCTTTAATGGAGAAATATTTCACTTATTTGAAAAGAGAATCAAATTCTATCCAAAATGATGTGGAGTATTTGGTAGAAAAGAAAGAGAATCAAAAGCTTGCAAAGATTCATCAAAGGGTTAGTTACTGTATCTATTCTTCATTGTGAAGTAAGTCTGATGATAATGTAATTGATGATGTGCATACCTGTGAGCGCCATTGTGAATGGTGTGATATGGCTAAGTTTCCCATTCTAGAATCACAATTGAATGACCCTTGAGTATGCTCAGATACTGAGGAGGTAGTGGAAAATGGATGTCAAGCTTACCGCAGAGTGGGATTATGCTGGCGCTCATGCTTATTTAATGAGTTGGTATTAAAAATTGATAGAGGCATAGAGTTTTGTAATTGGATTCAAAAAGGGGTAAAAACCTTTTGATAGATTACCAGAAATTGGATCAATAGAGGATAGTGATATTCCTGAAGGGAAATCATTTCAGGTATTTTATCAAGATTGTCTCAAGGGTTGTAGTAAGATGAAGACTATTGCACTCAAGATACTTGAAATTCCATTTATTAGCACAAATGGGGATGCTCTGCAATAACTTAGTAAGATAAATTTATAGCACAGTTACAAATTAACATGTTGTGAATTATTAGTGCAGGTGTGATTCAATCTGATTATTATTTCTTAAATATGCAACAGCTTTCTAAATAAGTTAGAATAGAAACAATATGAATTGGAATGTATCAAGATCTCCCTCATAAATAATACTCTATTGCTCATTTTCATTGCAGAAATATTGAAGAAGTTTGATCCAGCTCCTTGTGTTCATAATTGTGGACCTGTGATGGGGTGGAAAGGAGTTATCAGCTTTGTCAAACACAAATTAGATAATATAAGGAAGGCTCACAACGTTAATGAGTTTTCTTTTGTTGGACCTATTGGTGATTGGAATATGGGATTCCAATAAAGAAAGATTTCAGAATATTGATACAATCAGGGACAGAGATGAGCTTGAAAGGTACCTTCCGCATCTTGACCTCTACTGAATGAGGAGTGATATATTGAATGACCTTCACAGGTCATTGTTGGCCAATACGATGGAGTCAATCAACAGCCTGAGCCTCAATGGCTGGGTTCCAAATGGGCTCCCGGAAAGGTGGGTGTCAGAGTCGGAAAATTGGGGTAGAATTTTGGGGGTCCCCTCACTATTGAATAGACAATATTAGCGCAAGTTATGTTGAGGCCAGTTGCAGCTGCGGCAATGGATGCAATGAGTACTTCACATTTAGGATTATTGAAGAAATTCTCCAAGGCCTTCTCCTGTGATGGTGCTGTAATTGCTCCATTAATTTGTGCTGAAAGGATAGAGTGATGGGCAAGTGCCATACCAACTCTACCATAGCAAAACAGTCATATGGATTCAATTGGTAATGGATGCATATTAAAATTAACTCACAAATCAAAAAATTGGGTCCATTGGGTGTGAACCACTGATTTGGTTGGACCACACCTTTATTGTTTGTTCTTCAGTAAGCTTTCTAGGAGGTGTGCAAGTTTACTACTCATCATGCATGTTTCCACATCCACAATAGTTTGGGTGATTGTTGAGGAGTTATCCTGACTGCTCCTGCCCTCATGGTCTTCCAAATCAGCATCTGCCATACTGTTAAGCATTATATGATGCTTACAACATATTTGCAGCTTATTAATATTTCTGAAAAGTTCTCTTGGTCCTTTGCTTTTGGATGATAGCAATTCTTTGTATAATGTGGAATATTCTTGCTTCATTGTTGGGTTAAGTGGAAGCAGTTCATAGTGATGGCTCATAGTGGGGAGGGATTGGAGATGTATGTTTTTGGTGTGGTGCAAGCTTAAATACCGCAATTTTAAATTGAAAATACCAATGCTACCTTTGGAAAGACTATTCATGATGAATGGTGACCAGTTATCTTGATCTGAGCTCTGGGGCTGGGTGATGAATGATATTATGCCCAAAAGTTCATAAATGGTGTGGTGAATAGTTGTGCCCATTACACATATTTGAAATGATGATAGGAGACTATTGATGGCATGGTGAGTGGCAGTTTAGTGAGAGCTAATATAGCTATAAGATGGGGGAAGTGTTATTGGATATAATAGGTAATTTGAATTATTAAAAGATCAGACACTCACTGTGCTTCATCCAAAATTATATGATGCCAATTGACTTTAAAAATGCATTATTTAGAGGTATTGGTTTGTTTAAATTCTTGGGTGATAGTACTGTAAGAATTGATTATGATATCACATTGTAAGATGTTGGCCTCCAATAATGAGTGATGAGTGGGCCATTGTAGATTTCGGCTTGCGGTGCTCCAGCCTGAGCTTTCTTGGATATATCTAATTTCCAATTGGTGATTACGCAATGTGGGCATGTAGCATTGGGGGTTTGTAATTAGCTTCCCCTTGGAGGTACCAATTTGTGCAATTGCCTGAATGGTTTTACCTAATCCCATATCATCCACAAGCAGTCCTGCAAGAGGGGTATTGGTCAAAATAAATTCAAAGGAGCTGACAACCTTGTTTGTAATTATTTTCCTGGAATTAAAAGTGGATCCAGGGGGTGAGGTGGCCCAAAGGTTATGGGAGGATTTTACATTGGGGATTTCTCAATCCCTGATAAAAGCTAGTCCAGTTTCTTGATGAGGGAGGAGGGGGGCTTGAATAATGGGAAGGTCTGATCCACTGGGTAATTGGATCAGTTTTTGCTTGGAAGTCAATGGAAAGAGAGTAGGATATGAGGGTGGTGTCAAGTTTGAAGCAGAAAATGTGGGAGTCAAGAGTTTACATTGACTATGAGTATTACATTCTTATTCTTTAGGAATTGTAAGCTTGAAGTCTTGTTTTTGAAAGCTTTCAATGATTAATAGAATGTTCAGATACCATGTGAAGAACATCAATGCTAAATTGGTTTTCTGAGATGAGGAAGGATCATTTGGATCAGTCATAAATACTCCCTCAGCAAATAATGTTTGAGTAGGATTGGATTGGCAATTTTCAATCCATGCCCCACCAGGACCACAGTGCATGAAAGTTTGTGTTGCCCCAAGGAATGGTATCAATGTGTTGGAAAGGGCTCCAGGGAGAGAGCCAATAGTATTTTGGTGATTGGGCAGATATACAAATATGTTGTGTTGATTGTGCCATAGGATAATCCAAGAATCTAAGTGGGAATTATCAATTTTTGAGGTTATATCACTATTTATTTTAATACAAATATCAATAATCCCAATCCAAAGTGGTTGTCAAGGGGTTGACATGATGGCTCTTATAAATTTTTTGGGAACAGTGGGAAATGATATGATCAGGAAGGGTTAGCTAAAGGGAATGAAGACCAATAAGTTCAGGTGGGAAACTTATATGAGAGGAAGCAATGGGCTCAAAGGGGGGTGGCCTGTGGTTACGTGCAGGTTCATTAGGAAGATGGGCGTCTTGGAGTTACCCAAGGCAAGGTGGCAAGCATGTGGGTGCAGCAATATGACTGCTGGATCTGCCACATATTACGCAAGGATGGGTGGACCAAGGTTCACATTAACATATCCAAAATTGGGTAGGTTGTAGCAACTTCTTGTACAGTGGCAGATCCCTATGAAAAAATATCCAGCCTCAGGAATCCTAGGCAGGGGTTATGCTAATGCATATGAGTATCAGGCAAATCCATGCTGATTGGCCTCAGGTTTCTGTGTGCAAGCATGTGAGTGTCTGCAGTTAAGCAGGCCACCTGCACAAGCAAATACCTGGCTGGAAGACAGGTGGTAAAAGGTCTGCAAGCCATGTGAAAATTGCCTGCATATGACCCATGGGGGTGCATATGAAAGTGTGTGGCGGCCTGAAGATTATAAGCAGGTTCCAGTCATAGTTTTCCCCAACCTCAGCCACAGAGTGAATCCACCATTTGCGTATGACCCAAATCATTACTCATCCCAAGATTCACCCCTTATGATAACCTGGAATAAACCAGCATCTGTGCAATAGTTAGCTGGAGCTCTCCAACAAGGTGCATCAAAGGGATGCATTTGAGAAATTTGAGTTGATGGCTTGGCATGATTGCATGTTCTGTTTTTGTACAGCTTTTGCTCTTCCCCACAGCATACATGTACAAAGGTGTAAGTACTACAATGTTGGCTGTACAAATTAGGATGGTGGAATACTACCTCAGCCTGAATGCATATTGCCATTGGGTATTCACCTTCCAATCCTTTGCATAGGTCTAGCTCATGTGCCACATGCTCAGTATGGTGATTAACCTGATTTACACATGCCAGCTCAGCATGTCATTGTCAACAGCTTACTACAGAATTTTTTTGGAATGCCATGATCAGAGGACTTTTCACAATATTTGATTGGAAAGCCCACTTCTGTGCACTTTACCTAAGCGCATGAAATGCTCAGCCTGGCCATAATGTCTTCCAATTTTGTGCAAAATGCTCAGGATTCATGCTTACAAAGATGAAATAGCAATTTCTCAGCAGGGGTGCATTTGATATTTTTATATCAATAGCTCAACAGCTGTGCAATTAAAATGTTCAGAAACTGAGCATTTCAATGATGAGCCCAAAGCAGACCTGTGCAAAGGGTCAACCCAAGCTCATCCTGTATTTATTTTTCATAAAGCGGCCTCACCCTTTGTTCACACTCTATCACCTGGCCATAAAACTGGTATGCTTTCCACGGTCACCTTTGACCAATTTCCCCAAGTCATTTTTTGCATGGGGAATTTGTGGATTGCACTCACTGTGCACATTCAACAATGCCCCCACAAAAGCTCTCCTGGGAAATTGGGTGGTTATTTAAGGCAACAAAGGGGCTCTGACTGAGTCTGACAAATCAATAAATAGCAATACTCAGCCAGAACATCTTTGTTCCTCTGCTTCACACAGGCGTTTTCCTTCTCAGTCGCCGAATTGGCTGCTACTGAGCTTTCATTTTTCCAACACACCTTGAAGCTAAGACTTTGATGCATGCTGCAACTGCTGCAATTGGCTCAGCTTCACCATGGTATAAAAGACCATCTTCACCTGACATACCCTTCACTTTTTTTTTATGCACTCCATTTTTCTCCAGTTCACACACTCTTCTCATTCCTGTGTGTATTCCTGTTGGTCTTTCTCCCTTTCCACTCATCTCTACTGCACCAACCTAACCATCACCCTCCCTCCCCTTTTGCAGTTTGTTTTGCGAATTATACTTTCAGAAACCCCCTTCAATCTACATTGTGTGTCATATTCTCCATTTGACAGTTTTTTCAATGTTATGTTCTGCTCTTGATACTAAATCTTCAAAATGACTTTCTTCCAGAATTTTCAACACCTCACCCTAGATCTTTCATATTATTTTGATCACATTTTAAATTTTTAATTCATTGTATGTCTTCCTTTTTGCTTCACATGTTACTTTCTATATGGATACTAACATAATTTGTATTTATTTTAGATATTGTGCACTGTGTGTGCTAAGCAGGGTATTCCCTGCATCTGCTCCTCCACAAAAATCAATGCTTGTGAGGCTTTTCAATAAGCACACAATAAATGCTTGTTTGTTGTGCAAGACTTCTGACCACATGGCCAGAGTTCCCGCCCAAGACACCCTTGTGAAGACTCCTTTGTGGTTGGCCATGATGAAAGCATTCCTGAGCAGGAATAGATGCCAGGACCCCAAACAGGCAGACGGTAAAGATTCCAGATGATTAACCCAGTTCCATCTAGTATTGATTTGTCCACCCCCCCTCCTAGGCCACCATCCAATGGTCACTTCACTCCTTGAACGCAGCAAAGTGATTATCTGGCCAATGAAGGATGGCAATGGCAAGAGGAAATTTGAGCTTGGGATGATTTACACCATGTCTTGTCACCCATGGGATTCAAATGTCAAAGTAAGCTCTTATTTCTCCTCCTTGACTCATTTTTCTCATTCAATCATACTAGTTATTTTTCTTTAGCCATAGAACAAAGCTTACCAAATCCCCCACAACAAGACACTCCTGTTCCTTGTATGCCTTGTGAGCAAACTCCGTGCCAACCGACTCCAGGAACGAGTGGCACCCAATGATTGGAACACTTGTTTTGTGGTAAGCAGCTAACCATTCCTTTGATAATTTCAACTTTTGACTCAAGTAAACTTACTCTTTCCTCCTTTTGTAGAACCCTTCCAACACAATGAGCCACCTATTCCAGGCCTGACTCAACAATCAGAACCACATGAGGACACTTTGACTTGTGAGCCTTAACCTGAGGTGGCTCCAACACAATCCATGCAGGAACCTGTTGGTAAGTCCCCACATCACTTTTTTCACTCCTCTAAACTTTTCCTCACCCCTCCTTCACCCATCTCCATCTTGTCCCACTACAACTGCCTCTGTCATCATCCTTGACAATATTCCCATCAGATCCCCCCCTCCTCTCCTTCCCCAGAGATCCCAACCACCTCCTCCCCTAATTTCCATGATGAGGCTTGGGAGGAGCTTACAGACTTGCAACCAACCCTCATTATTCCTTGAGAAATTGTCCACTAATCAATCAACTGAATCGTGTTGGAGCATTGCCAATTGCTCCAGATGGTTCCCTTTGTGGATGCGACTCAACTAAATGAGATGCGCCAGGACATCCGGGAGGAGCTAAACTCCCTCCTTGGCCGGGCAGTGGAGGCTTATCCACAGGAGGACATCACCAGTATAGTATGAAGATTCCTTGAGAAATAAAAAAAATTGTGCATTGTTTTCTGTTTTTACCTTTTGTAATACACTCCTTTAAATAAGTCATTTGTATTCAATGAAAGATTTTTTCAATTTCTATTACATTATTTATTGACGTGAAAATATTTTATTTACTCAATGGGGAAAATCACCTATTGTGTGATAATAATTTTTTTAAGTTCCCCACCAAATGTTTCAGTCAGTATTTCTTTGTGTGAACCTCTTTTGCAGAAAATGCACAAATAGTCACCATTACCACCTCCTATATTTTCTTCTTCCATGGCTTACAGCTGTATCAGATCTTCACTGTAAAAATGATGTGAGAAATCCACTGGAGGTTCATGAGTCATTGCCTTTCCTATGGTCACACGCTATTAATCTTAGCCATGTAAGGAGCTTTTAGAACTGTCGGGTGGCTGACCCAGTGTAAGGAATTTTCTGAATTGTTTGGAGCCTGTACAAGCATAAGGATGTGCATTTGAAGTGCTGGGAACCTGTACAAGTGTAAGGATTTGTGTTTGAATAATTGGAAGCCTTCCCTGGCATAAGAATTTGTTTGAACTTTTGGGAACCTGTACAAGCATAAGGATTTGCATCTGAAGTGTCAGGAGCCTGCACAAGCGTAAGGAAGTGTTGGAACTGTCGGGAGGCTCCCACGGCGTAAGGAGTTTGAATATTTGGTAACCTGTACAAGCATAAGGATTTGTGTGGGAATTGTTGGGAGCCTGGACAAGCATAAGGAATTTTTGGAATTGTGCAGAGGCTTCCCCGGCGTAAGGATTTACAGTGCAAGATTTTATATTTGAAGCGTCAGGATCCTGGATAGGCATAAGGATTTGCGTGTGAAGCGTTGGGATCCTGGACAAGTGCAAGGAGTTGTGTGAAAATAAGAGCAAGGAGACATGCCAAGAATTGGTGGCATGCCACCATAAATGAGGTATCTCACCCTTTTTTTATGTGAGCCACCATATAACCCCAATTCCAACCCATCAAAACCAGGTGTATACTGTCCTGTGCATTATCACACCCTCTAACTCCCAGATGCATACAAATTCCCTCATTCTTCTAATTGAGATGAGATTGTATTATGATCCCTTATGTGATAGCCCTCTCCCTTGCCAATCTCATAATAGCTATGGCTTTTCCTCTACATTGTTTTTGCTAACCTCCTTGACCATTGTGCAGACATACCCACTAGTGTTGTGCTTTTGTTGTCCTGTGCTGGATCAGTATAATGATCAAATCTAAAACTGGCCCAATACTCATTTGGTAAAATCAATTTTCCCCCTATACAATGCTTTGAGGCATCTCTTTGAATCTGGCCGGTCCACTTATCAGCTTGAAACCACCATCCTAAAGCATACAACAATGTGCCCTTATCAACATGAGGCAAGGTTTTGAACTGGTTCATGGTGAAAGTGAGTGCGGAAGCAAACTCAACTGCCCCCTTATTTGCATAAATATTGGCTTCATAGTTGACTTGATCAAAGGACGGAACCCCCAATGACTTGTAGCAAATTTGAATTGTTTGAAATAATTTATCCCCAAAATATTGTAGGGATTGACCTAGTATGCAACCCACCAAGCTAAGACTTGCACCTTGGTTACGCCATTCATCTTTTGCATCTTCAAGTCTCCCAAGGCTTCCGTAAGTCCCAAATTGTTTGTTCTTTGTGTTGCATTTGGACCACCCAATTGAAAACCTTAATCCCTCCAGTAATTCCCCATTTGTTGTGTTTGGGTTGGTGAATTTTCTTTTGCAAAATAATATTTGTGATAATCCATCCCATTTGTTGACCTCAAATGCACTCATTGTTGTGAATGGTCTGAATTCAAGAAGGGCAACGAGTAATCCGGTTGAAGCAAAAATAGCCATGCGTCCAAAGTGAATGCGTTTGATTTGAGTGAAATCCACAATCCTCTGACTATAGCTGGTGGTTGTATTTGCTGATACTGGCATTGATATTTGCATTGTTGGTTGAGTGAAGGAAAAAACTTATTCTTGTGGGAAAGTTTGGCCTCATTTGTCTTTTGGGATTTCCCACTATTCCCAAGTGGTTGAGGGATCACTTTGCATTGAAGCAGACAAGATATAAGATACTGCTTCCTCCCATTTGAAGCTAATGCCTTTTGAATCCAGAATGGTGCCCAATTCCCAATGAGCGTTTTACTCGGAGCACATTTTTGACTTCACTGTTGGAGCCCACATGGCATTTGCTTCATCTAAACCAAATAAAGCCAATGTTCTTTCATGGGGCCCAATGCGGGTTCCACATGAATGCCAAAGCATATATATATATAAATATACATACGGTGAGAATAAGGGAGCTACTCACACTTTCCTTCCTCACCCAAATTCTTTCCTGTGAGTTCCCTTTTACACTCCTTTCCTTATTTTGTGAATGGCATTCTTGCACAGTAAAATGAAATGAAACCAAAGGATTAGTGACCATTGTGTGAATTATTAAATTCACCTAAATTTGATTTTGGTCAATGAATGTTTTTTATTTGGTGCTAAAAAAATGCATCTGGCTTTTTCAAATTGGCAATCTCAAGAGCCTGAGCGTAGAATAAATCAGTGGATACTGCATTATTCAATTTGATATATTGATGTTCCCATTCAATGAGTTTCAAATTCAACAATTTGGAATATTGCAAGCATGCCCCAATGCAATATGCAGTACGCTGCATATCCCTAATAATCCTAGTCCTCTTGAAAGAACCAGTTCCATTTGGCCTATTATGAGCCGGAGGGAATTGATAATACCCACTTCCTGAAATGTCCTTGTGTGTGCTAATTGCAGGCAAAACTTCCTGGCTCAGTTTGCATCTTGTTGGAGTATTTTAAATGGTGTATGGAGGCATGCCTCCATACAAAGTGGAGGCATGTAGGAAGTAGGATAGGAAGTCAAAGTTATTCAATTTATAAATCACTTTCTAAAATTAAATTCAAATCTATTTCATACAAAGATAATCTAAAACGGTTCAATCCCGGTCATAAGTCTAGCTGACCTGAGTACAGTCAATGTGACCTCATCACTTGAAACAAGACTGTGCTTCTCCACCCAGGCATCACCAAATTCTAATACCAAGCATTGTGCAAATACGAATCTAAGAGGTACAGTGGGGGTAAAAGACTCCAATGAGAAGAAACTCTTATTCAGTAAATTAAATATATACTTATGAGTACGCAGCTACACGGGCTCCACTAGACTTTTACCCTCTAAAGGTCTATTGTAAATGTCAATGAGTGATAAAACCCCTTTCACTGAGCTTGTTCTCCAGTCATCTGAGAATACCATCAAACCAAAAACCCCTGCCGCACAGAATTCCGCTAATATACCATAGCAAATTCAATTTATTCCAAGATTATTGTGACACACCAAAAGATCTTTGATGGCCTCATTTCTTTGAGCTTGTGACTTTGCCTTTCATGCCATAGACTTTTACCTTTGTATGTGCATATACCATGTTGTACACAATAATCAGTTGGATAACTGTATCCATTGGATCCTCCAGGTTCTTGTGTGGCTTTTTCAATATCTCATTTTCAGCCTTGCCACCTTCAATGCTAAGCTGTGTTGCACATTTCTTCAATTTAATAAAGCAGGAGGCAAGGTATTCAACTGCTCCCCATTCTAGTCCAAGAGGCTCGGCGGCATTTGTTGTTGGTGCCACATATGGTTTGGGTGCAATCACATTGTATGAGTCTAAACTAATGGATCAAAACATAACATTTGCCCAAAAATGTTTAATTGGATTGGAGGGGTAAAAAAGGCTCTGAACCATTTTGAAGAAGGAGTGTTCAGATTTTGGGAGATTATCTGGAGGTTTTGCTGCTTCCTTCATCAATTTGAGATTCCAAATGTTATTATTAAAAAACATTTCTGTTTCTTTTTACTTGATAAAATCTAAATCTATATATATTGCACTTTGTCTTAAATGAGTCATCAGCCAAATCATAATGTATCATTCACAAAGAGAAAAGGCACCTGCAATCTCAAGCTCCTGCAGCCACACCAACATTTTAAGCTCTTGGCTACTGATCACCTTAATACAAATGGGAAGGAATGTATCAGCATTATTTTTTTTGTAAATTGTCCCATCAATATTTGTAAATACTATTGATATTATCAAGCCCCCTTTTTGATGATTGTTGAGGAATATTAGAATGATAATTCAAAATGTCTCCAAACTCTTCAATGCGGGAGAAAAATATTCCTTAAAAATTAGCAGAGGATGAGACTTTGGGCTCAGGGTCAGGAACTATATCAGTCATATCTTGACCCATTGTGTTATTTTTAATTGTCTCCCTTTCATGAAAAGCTTGAATATTTTGAGGAGAGGCAGGAGGGGGTTCATCATGGATTGTTTTATTGAGTATGGAGGGACTTTCAGTATGCGGAGTTTCATTATCAATATGGTCCACTTCAGCATTTCTCGTGTCATCACCTTGATCCTGGGAATCTTTTGCAGCTTCAAAGGTATGGCTTTTTTGTTGGTTTTTTGGTGGAATTTATATTTGGTCTTTTTCCTAAACCTTTTCCTGGAACTCCAATTACCACTTGAGATCCTTCAGGTAGAGATTCTCCCACCTCCACACCTACTTGTATATTGTAAGAAGCCATTTTCAACATTTTTGTATTGAATTAGTAATTGACTTACAGTTCAAATCTGTCTTGAGGAGGCTCATTGCTTCAGAAATCTTTTGATTTACATAATCAGGGACTTTACTATCATTTTGAATTTTTTCCAGCCTTGGGATTTTTTGAGTGATGTTTGAGACAGATTTTTCCTTGGATATAATTTCAACCTCCCCACTGAAAATTATGTCATCTTTCCCAGCATCTTCTGTTGGTGCACAACGTACAACAGTCTTTTCCTTCTCATAGCTTTTAAAATTTGGTTTTTGAGAGCTTGGAGGCTGAGCTGAAATAAAGGCTATGACAAAACTATCAGTTTTGGAGAGATTACAAATGTTCAAGATAAATCTATGCTCACATTCTGGAAGAACTGGTGGATCTGGATTACTTTCATGTGCCAGTCTCTCTACTTCAATTCCCAATTCATGACTAATGACCCTATCCAAGATTTCACTTCCACTCTCTGGGGCTGAAGTTTGTAGTTCATTGAATTCAGTTGAATTTCCCAGGATTTGGGGCATAGTGGAGGTATTTTATTGAGTAAAGAGATGGTGATGGTTTGGTGGATAACTTGATTGAAATTCTTTGAAAAAAAATATCAAAATTGACAAAAAAAAGGTTGGAGTCCTGAAAGTGGTGGAAGTAAAATAAGTTCAAGATAATTGATTCTTTTTTAGGTAATATCAATAGTGGAGAGTTTTTGAAAGTTTGAAAGAAGTTAAATATCAGTTAAAATCAGCTCAATAGTTAGTGAATCTTCTAGAAAAAAGACATTTTAGAGCCACAAGCTGACCAAAATAAACCTGAAGATCAACAGCCTTGGAACCTTCCATTAATATCTATTGAACTTGTAATTGATTTTCAAGATATGATTTGTTGGGAAATTCAAGGAGGTTATTTGTTGCAAATTATTTCATATCATTCAAATGAAATCACTTCCCTGTGAGAAATGGAATAAATTTGACTAGTGAGAAACTTACTAAAGTCAACTTTTGGACTATTCAATGCCCATGAGGTAAGGACTAAGCAAAGTCTTCCATTTGAATGAGATGAAATAAAATGTTTTTGTGCAAAAACGGAAGATACAATTTGTTTTTTGAATATCCCACTTATTAGTTTTTAATTTGTGAACCTCATGATTTAAGCCCTAACAACAAGATTGTGAATATCCACACCAATTTACCACCAGAACCTGTTGGCAGAGAAGGCCACTCAGCATATTTCTGTGATTGTGTTCATCATTTACACCAACAAGCCACTTTACCCTATCAACTTAATACATGAGAATAAGCATGGTAAGGGGCGGAGAGGATTAGGTGGGTGGGAGCAGGCATAAGGGGGGTTGAGGGTGGCATTGGAGGCATATCTTGAGGCTGCCGCAGGAGGGTAAGGATTGTAAGCCACTGGGGTGCAGAAGTGTAAGGAGTGCTGAGGGCAGAGATGGGGGGCAGTGTGGGAATGTAAGAATTCTAAGGGTTGGAGAGGATTAGGCGGGGAAGCGGAATCCAATTCATGCATGAGAGTAGGCATGGTAAAGGGGTGAGATGATCAGGAGGTGGGTCGGAAGTCTTCTCAAGCACAAATATGAGCATGTTAAACTGCTGTGTTACACCATGAGGTGTAATTACCTGAACCTTGCAAATAGTGCTGAAATGGGTTTGGGCTTTGAGTGACATTCTCATGTGACACATGTGACAATTGATGTTGTCTTGACACAGATTTGACGTGACCCATCAAATCCAGTTCCTATAATGTGACACCAACGCAACTGAAGCAAGATTTTATACTGACTGTGGTGTGACATGAAGTCAACTGCCAGCGATTGATGCGACAATTGCCCTTGTGTTGCAAGTACAATATTGTGGATTGATAAATCCAAATTTTCTTTTTTTAAAGTTTTCATTTTAATGAATTCGGATGATAGTTTCTGTTTGTTTCTTGTTATATTTCTTTTGAATCTTCATATATTCTTCTTGTGCTTTTTATTTCTTCTAAGTTATATTTTCATTCTCTTTAATGAGGGAAATTATTCTACTCCTCTTCATCAAAGTCTAATTCCTTTGAATTCTTCTGCTGATGATCTCTTGTGATAATTTATAATCTTCCTTTCCTCCCTACTTGATTTTATTCCTTTATCTCTTCATGAATTCTTTATCTGAATTAATTCTTTTGCAATACCAAAAATGCTTTTTGAGTGTAATTTCTGTCTCCATTTGATAAAATATGTCCAGACACTGATAACTCCTTTTAATCAAATATTTCAGCCAGTTTTTCCATCAAATGAATAAATGAATCATAAAAAATGGTACAGTTTAAGGTCTGGTCCAGGAAAACTGATGATGTTGTTTTAGGTTATACTCAGGACAATTCCTTGAGTCTTGATTCTGAGTAAATATAATATAAAATTTATTGAGATAATTTAAGCTCTTATCCAGGAACTTTCCTTGGATTCAAGAAGCTCCTTGATGAAAAGATAAAAAATGATTTAGACTGTTCAAGGTCTTATCAAGGACCTCTGCTTTAGTCCTAAGACTGTAATTAGCATAAAATGATGTTTATGGGGCAATTTAAGGTCATACTCAGGACAATTTATTGAGGTAATATTTCTGATAGGATTATTTATAAAGAGTTATTTAGATATTTTAAGATTTTATCAAGGACCACTTCTTGTGGTAATTCTCTTTATAGAATTATTTGACTAATCTGATTTAATCTTTTCCCTTTTATTGTATTGACTAATGTTGAGGCCACTTATCCACTTTCTATAGCCTTAATACCCATATCATCCTTTGCATGATACCCTAAGCTTCATTTCCATTCATGACTATCAAATGGCTTGGAACACCATCTCCATTTAATAATTGTGCCATAATTTCCGCCTTTTGACTTAATAGTATAGATTTATAATAATCTCCTTTTTTTAATAACAATAGAGCGAAAATAACTATAAAAAAGTCTATAAATAGTATGAACAATGAATAAAATAATGTAATATAAATGGAATAATGATTTTTCTGAGTAATGAAAAAATTAATTAAAATAATTTAGTAAAGAATTCTAATTCACAATTTAAATAATTTTATGGATAAAGCACAATAATGTTAGTAATATAAATGATATTAACACTGAGAAATGTATATAATTATATTAAAGTAACAAATTTTAAAAAATTAAAAAATTAAAAAATTGAAATAAGAAATTAAAATAATATGATTCAAATAAGTGATGAAAAATTGTTTTCTTATTATTACTCTTTTATTATGATTTTTTTTTGTAATAACCTTTTAATTAATTTCATTTTTTTCATTTCTCTTTTGAGGTGTCCCAGAAAAAATACTTCAAATTTGAAGTGTTTGGTTTTTTGGTTTCTCACTGCAGGTGCTTTTTTTCTTGATTGTTAAGAATGACTTATACTTATACTTAAATAAAATATATAAAATAAATCATATTTTAAGTTAATTTCTTTTTTTAAAAAAATTCTACATATAAAACTCCTCATATTTGGCTGTGATCAATTGTTGTCCTTTCTATCTTGATAATTTTATCATTATTTTTTCTATTTATTTACTTTTTGTGGTTTAGAAAAAAAACAAAAAAAAACAAATCATTTTTTGGTTGGTGTAATTCCTACACTGCATAGTAGATTTCAGTTCTCTTCTCTTTTCATTGAGATCAACTGCTTTCTTTTCTTTTATATATATATATATATCAAAAGAAATAATGAAACAATAAAATTATCATATAAATACATCTTTTTTATTATTTTAAGATTTTTCTGTTTTTTTTCATCTTTCCAATGCTTTTTTTCTTTTTAACAATCTCTGTGTTTTCTTTTCTTTGTATATATTTCTTTTTACTTGGAGGGGAAAATAATAATAAAAATAAAAATAAAAATAAAAATAAAAATAAAAATTAGAAATAAATGATATAAATAAAAAATCATATAAATAAACAAAACAATGATAAGTATATAAGTAATAAAAAAGAATTTATTTTGTTTTGTTGTTTTATTCCCAGATACTATGAGATGAGAGAAAAATAACTTATGAAGCTTGTGTGCCTCAATTATTGGTACTTGCAGGTCCAAAAGATAGATCTTTCCTGGGCCTTGCGCTTAAAACATGTAAGTTTTCCTTCATCTTAATAAATCAAGGACCCATTTTGAGCAATTTGTATGCTAACATAGTTATTCTATTATTTTTTATGTTTTGTTTTCATTGTGAATTAAAGCCTGATATCTGTGTGCTAAGTGTATTGGTAAGCTGGAGGATAATTTTTGATTTGAGGAAATTGTAACATGTTGCTTTGCCCTTTGCCTTCTCTTCTTACAAAATATTTGACTTATACCTTTTACCAAGTTCCTCTTTCCATTATTCATTTTTCTAGCAATATATTTTTATTGTGCAGTAAGTTCCATATTTGTGAGTTATATTATGTTCATATTATTCTTCTTGAATTCCTTGCTGTAAAAACAAGGTGGTTTCTAATTCATATTTTTCAGCAATAATATCAATTATTGTTTATATTGGTGGGGTTACTGGAGCTTCCATCAAGACTTGTTTTAAATGATCCCTAATTTTGGGAGGGTCTGTTAATCTTGGAGAAATTGAATCTTTATTTTTGTTATTATTATCTTTTTCTGATTTTGGAAGTTCTCTTGCAATTCTTTTATGGATATTGGTGCTTTTATCTTGACTGGAAGCTTTAGGAATTCAATGTTTCTTAGCTTTTTTTAGGTTGAGTTGTCACTTTGCCCTTGTTTTTTGAATTGAAAGTTTTCAGGTACTGAGGATCTTCTGAAAATATTGAATCCTTGTTGGATGTAGGAGTATGTAATAGGTAATTTTTTTCTAGAACTGAATGAGCTTATTATTCTTTTGTGTATCGAATTACTTCTTTGGACCAATTTTGTTCTTATTTACTGAGTTGAAGCTTGGCAGCTTCCAGGATCTGTCTTATAATATCTATGAAAAGCCTTAGGTCAACATTTTCCACATTTGAGGTAATAGGTTGAAGTTCCTAGAGTTTATTATTTACCTTTTTTTAACAAATCTTCTGGCTTTAAATAATGTAATTGGTGTACTAGTTATGTCTTGTGCTAGGTCTGGTTGAATTTTATCAACTTTATTTTTGGTAGTGGTTTTTCTTTATTTCCCCCTTAGAAGATGCAGCTTCTTGGAGATAATCATTGTTACTGTAGTGTGAGATGCTATTGGTAAGATTGAATTTTTCACCCAAAATTGGAGCTCCTTCTTTCTTTGAAACTCATTCAATTTTTTTCTGCTGAAGTTTTTGTTTGTCTTCAGGTTTGAAATTCATATCATTGGAGATTTTATATTTGGGGAAATTTCTCTTAATGCATTAACTGCTGAGGTTTTAATATGACAATTAAAATTCCCTGCTTCTGTGGTTACATTCATTATTGCTACAGCTGGTATTATGCTTTACTTCAAACTTCTTTTTGATGTGAAGTTTAGAAAGGACTTCAAACCTTTAATAGGTGTGAATATTAGCTTAATGGCTTTCCTCTACTGTTTTCAGTTTGATAGTTTGATTCATTTCATAATGGCTGGTGTCTTGAGATATTTGGGTGTCTCCATTTTCTTTATCTAGGATTGAATTCCCTGTAATATTTCCTCCTTTGGGCTTTGAATTGATTTTTTCTGTATTGATTTGGGTTAATTCCCTTTTCATTTACACTTTATCTAGATCTTCAGTTTACTTCATTTCTTCTTTATTCAATACTTTATGAGTGGTTTCTTTTTCATTTGCCTGATTTTTTGAAATTGATTGTTGTGTTTCTGGTAATTCTTTCCACTCAGCTTATTTTGAAGCTGCACAAACTTCCATTCCTGTGGGTGGGGTTTTCCTGCATCCTACTTTCTGTGGTCAACAAATGGGTAAACAAAGTCTTATTCCATCTGGTTCTATATAACTGAATATTTCTCCTTTTTGTTGAGAGAAGTCTACTCTGGTGTTGTTATTTGTAAGGAAGGGTTTTCCAAATACTGTGTGTACGTCTCCCTCTTCTAGAAAGAGTTTTATGTTTCTTTCTTCCGCATCAGCTAGAGTAATTGGGGGAAATTCTGATAATCCAACAATTGAGGTACAGTGAAAGCCAATTCCCCTTAATTTAGTGTTAAGAAAGCTTTTGGCCATTCCTTCTTCTATTGCTAAATCTTCTGGTATTATTTCCAATTCTTATCCCGTTTCCACTAATTCCATTATTTCATGTCCTTCTCCTACATAGACTTGCAAAAATCCCAATGTACTGGCATAATTTAATTTGGGCTGTTGGTAATCTCCCAAATGACATTTTATGAGTTTTTTTTAACATGAGTAAATTGAGTTTTTTTTCTTCTGTTGTTAGGGTTTTTCATTGGTTAATAACTTTGGGCACATTAGAAGAACTTGTTCTAAAGAGAAATTTAATTTCTGATGCACAAACGTTGTAATAATTTGACTTCTAACCTCCTAAGATTCTGTGTTTTCTTTCTTCATATCCTTGTTTTTAACATTATGTGAGCTAATTCCTGTTTATTTGAAAAATATCCTTTTTCTTAAGCTTATGAGATAAATTCTTCTTCTTTCTTTAAATCTTGAGGTTTCTTTTATTTGGTGGGATTGATTGTTTTTTCCACTGTACCCCATTCATCTTCAATATAAGATCCAGGTATTTTTGGTTTCATTATCAATGGTGTTTTTCAGTTGTCCTTGATACTGATTTTTTTTGCTCTTGAATTGGATTCTCATTTCTTGCGGATATTGTTTTGGTATTTCTCAATAAATCATCATTGTGAAGTTGATCATTGGATGATGATATGGTTAAGGGCTGCCAATTTCCATAATTTTTAATTTTGGCTACAGAAGATGAAATATAATTTCTCTTTGCTTGTATTATGTGCACTATTTTTGGTTGGTTTGGGGATTCTTTATCTTCATTGATTTCCTTTCCTTTGTAAGCTCTTGTTATTTTGCAAATTATTCAACTCATTTCTTCAGAGATTCTTCCCCATCTGTTGGTAATTTTTCACAATTGGGAGATAAGAATCCACATTCCTGTCTTCTGACTCATTTTTTATTCTGATCTTCAAAGAGGTAGAGGCATCTATTCATTGAATGTCCTTCCTCCAAATATTAATAACATTTGACATAGGTTTTTTGTATGTTTTGTGCTGGTGAATAGGGAACATGCCTTTATGGGAATGGAGATGAATTATTTCTTGGTTTGAACTGTTTATGATTGAGTTGAGTATTGGTAGCTCCACCCATTTGAGGTTTGGATAAACGTTTCAGCTCTTCCAGTTGATTACTAAATTTGTTGAGATCTTCACTTTGTCTTTTGGACCACTTCCTAGTTTCAAAATTTTGTTCTTTGAGGGATTTATTAATATATTTCATTTTGCTAAAAGCTTCATTCATTCCTGGGAATGCCTCTCCTTCAAAGTGAACTTTCTTATATTTGTTTTCAGTCACATTTCTTCCTGCATCTCTTGACGATTAGAATCTTTTGGTTATTGATATTCTGGCTTTAAATCTTTGTTAAATATACTTCTTGAAGATCTTCCTAGGTGGTATAAAGTATCCTTCATCTTAAAATCTAACCATAAAATTATCCTTGATCATTGCATTTCTTATGGCCCCTTTAACATCAGCTGAAATACAGTCAAATAGGTCCCCATAGAACATGTTCTCTTGAAGAGTATAACTTTGTCCTAATAGGAAAATAACAATATTTTTATACTCTCCCATAAATTTCTTCTACTGTGAGGGACTACCAATTCCTCCATCTTCTTGAGTGTCAGAAAAAAGTTTCATCAATGACTCCTTTCTGTATCTTCTTTCAGGTTGAACTCTTCCCCATTTTTTTATAAGATCTTTCTGTAGCTGTGTCCAATTCCCTTCTTCATCACCAGGAATATCTTCAATTGAATCCCTCACCTTTTGCTCTGTTGTCCAAAATTTCATTTTCCTTTCTAGGTCTTCATTTGTTTCTCCTTCAATTGGAGGTATTTTTTCCACTTTCTTTAAACTGATGATAATATTACTGTTAATCAACAGTACTATTTCTGTTCTTATGAAATATAATAATAAAAAATTATTATAACCACAATTAAATAATTAAAGAATTATTTCATTCACGTGTTAAACACTACTAGTTATTTTAACAGTGAGCAGTAATTGTCTACAAGAATCAATTACAAGAAGATTTTAATAATAAAACTCCTTTTATCAAAATAAAAAAATTATTTCAATATATAATTATCTTTTTCAAGAATAATTATAAATATAATTCTATAAGAAAACTAATTTTTTAGAGAAAAACTTTAATAATTAAAGATAAATCACTCACTAATATTCCAAAGAGCTTATTAAAAGATAAGATAGAGAGATTTGACGTAGAATTGTGGATTTAAAGGATCAAAATGTATTTATAACTGAATTACAACAATATATAGTTGGATTCTATGATTTCGCGCCTTTCTGATTGATTTTTGAAGATTTAAAACACTTAAGAATAGCTTTAACTAATATTTACTTGTTGGCAACAATGATATAAATGGATAATAAGATGATGATGTGGAAAAAACAGCAAGAGGAGGCCTCTTTTAAGTCAAAAACAGCTCACAGAGGCGTTCCATGAAGCAAACTGAAAATCCAGTGAGTGAGAAAACAATAAACCCTTTTGGAGTATTGATTGCATGATCTGTTGTGCTGTAACATTATCATAATTACTTAATTGATACTTTTACATGACTACCAACCCCAATATGGTTAAGAATAAAAGGAGTAACATCTGTAAATATTCTTTTATTTCAAAATAATCATTTGTTTCTCAAAGTTATCAATGTTATTGGCAATTTCATCACAGGTTGTAATTACTGTGAATTTTGAAGATTCAGTGTTTCATGTAGAATAGTCACAAATGGACTGTAAGTAAAGCTTTTAATTTTACTAGTAGGACCATATTTCTTTTTGGTTGTACCACGGATAATACAGTTCTCTATTGGTCCTGAAAGGCTCAGAGTTATTAATTAAGAATTGTATTTTTAATGAATTTTTGAAGTTTTTACCTCATTTCTACATAGAATTGCAAATATCAGTGTTTAACTGGTTGCCATGAGGTAAATCAATGGATACACGTCCAAAAAGGGTTTTAATTACTCTTTTGGGGTTTATCCATGGAAATTCATTAATAATTGAAATGGTTACAGGAGTCTAACTAGCTCTTTACCTCCTTGGCATGTCAAAATAGCAGGTTATTTGCTATTTTTTTAAGATTTACTGTAGTTGTAACATGGTAACAAAGTTCCCAAAGTGTTTTAGTTTACTAATTTGGCCAAGATCAGCCATGGATCCAAGCTTTGGAGCCGTCCACGCCTCTGAGGCCTCAGAAGTTGGGTACCCTGGCTCTCTTTGATGTCTTTTGTCCCCCTTGCCTATTTTTCACATCAAAATAGAAAATTAAGCTTAAAGTGAGATATCCATTATGGGTGTACCAAAAGTCCATGTAAGAATACCATGATATTAAGTGCTCAAAACATGCATAACACTTTTCTTAGTGTATATGTAACATGGGATTTCTCACATTCCCATTATTTTTGCATGAAATTAAGAAAAAAAAACTTTTCACAGATCTTTTATGTGGTGTTGAAGTATTTTCCATATTACCACCTCAAAGAGTTAATCTGAGCTTATTCACTCTATGAAGCTACCCTAGGTGAATGATTGTGTAGAATCCAAATCTGGCCTTAAATCCATGGATTTACTTACTCAATAAAAGGTTATTCATCAGTTCTGAAATCAAAAATGACGACTTTTGCATATATTCATGACTTATGAGTTATGCATAATTCAAAATTTATTTTTAAGATAATTGTGGCCTATTTGGGTATGTAAAATATACCTCAAGGCTCACATAGATGGTAATATTTTGCTTTGATTTTAACCACGGGTATTTCTTGTCTTGGAGATTTTTGCTGTAATGAACTTGGGTCACTAGGTGTAGTGACAAAAAAATCTCCTTGGAATATTTTTAGTTCTTGGCTCTGTTTCTGGAGTAGAGGTTGCTCTAGTTCCGGGTGGATGTGGTATTGGTGAAACTTCAGGTCTCACATTCCTTGGTAATTTTGGCTCACTTGGACTACCTTTGGGCTTATAAGATGTTTGTTCCCTTCTCTTTCCTTTCTTCTTAGTTTGTGTTAGTAAAAATCCTTGAATTTTCCTCATAAGACTTTGTATTTGTACTGTTTGATCCTACTCTTAACTTTCTTCTGCATACTGTCCTTATACATTATATTAAGGTAGTTGTGGTAAGTCATACTTTGATTATTTATTCATTTCAGCTATGTAAACTTACCCTTTAAATCCTCTTGTACTTTCCTTTTTGTATCTTCTTGTTGAACTAATTTGAAACAAAAACTCCTCAATTCTTCTTTTGCCTTCTGTTATGTTCTTGGTTTTGCAATGGGTTAATAAATATCCTGGGGTGTTTGGGTTTTTGGTGTTCTTTCTTTCACTGGATAATAAAATTAGTATGACGTATTTGAAGATTCTCAGGGTGATGAGGATGATTTGGATTTGAATTTATTCCAAGATTCCAGCTTTTATAAATGTGTTTATTTTCTATTATTATTATTTTTAAAGAATTTTCTGTGAGGTAGTTTGGTATTATTATCTTCTTGATTGATGATTGACTGATTATTAAGTGTTGAATTTTAAAAAAACACTGTGAAGACAACAGATGCAGAACTCCTTTTAGTGTGGGATTGGATAAGGCAGTCCTTGAAGGGGAAATAACAGGTAAACAGTTTTGAGTTTTTGAAATAATCATGTAATCAAGGATGCTAATGGTTTTTTTACCTCCCCCTCTAAATATATCAAAAAAGCTCCCTAAAGAGCTCAAAAATCAATATTTAAGATTGTTTCTCAACAACTAGAGAAGACTTTTCATCAGTTTCCATCAGACCTAATCAATAATCAGCCTAATAATAGAATAATACCAATTTCAAATGAGAACTTCGTTAGTGATTTTAAGATTATTATTTTTGACTAATGGATATATTTATGATATAGGAAGACCTACTGTTAACTACAGCTATTCATAAATCACTATTAGTGCAATGTAGTATATATAATAATTTCTAGATTAACCTAATTGTAAGAATGAATAATTATTGTCCTTCTTGATACTTAATTAATTCAATTCATGGTAAAAGAGAAGGAACTGAGGTAGATAGGCCTCCTTTTGTGTTGTGAGAAGTACCCATGGGTTCTCCATGTAAAGCTTTATTTTTTCCCTTGAGATAATTTTTCTGGTGTAAATTTGTGTACAAAATATTCATAAAACCTATCTTTTTTAACACATTAGTAAGATTTCAAAGCCTTGAGAGATTAACTCTGGTGGGTATAACTGAGTTATGTGTCATGTTACTAATATATTTTAACCATTTGTTTGGACAAAATCAAGGTTTAGATTTTTTTTTCTGGTGGGGATTTTAATAAGAAATATCACATGAATTCTTCTTTACACCTCTTTAGTAAGCTTTCATACCCTTTATGGATTAATTCTGATGAGTAAAAGGATGAAATGGCTTCATGTGAACAAGCCCTTACATCATTTGATTTTAGGATTTTTTAATTCAAGGTGATCATGCTATATGATTTGGGGATATCTTATTGAGTTTTAATTCTTGACTACTATAATTTCTGTGTAATTATATAGACTTTTGATGTGTTTTCCTTGCATTCAGCTAATCAAAATTTAAGTTGAGCTCAGATTAATGATCTTGTGGCTGTGGTATGTAAAGATCTCATGCATGTGGATTGCATAACCTTATCTGGGTGTCTCTATTGGTAAGTAATTTAAGTTCTTAGTGGATTTTTCTTCTATTAAATTAAATTTTATAATTACAGAGGACCCTGGTGTCACATGTACTTTACTTTTGTTACTTTAATTCTGGGTAATAGAATATTTCTGATAGATTTAGGGTGGATATAGTGCTACTTTGTATATGAGAATTGTTGTGTTTTTTTTCCATTCTGAATTATAGCTGTTCTTTTCCCAATACTATTGATTTTATTCTGGGTTTTTGTGATTTTACTAATGTATTTTGAGTGATGAATTCCTAAATTAGTCCTTTAAATCTATATTTGTCCAGCTTTTCATCTTCAAAAATTTCTTGGATCTGGGAAAAAACGTATGGAATACCACAATAACAGTAGAGTCTTTAAAACCATACATTGAATAAATTTTAACCATTACACAGTCATAATTCTAGTTGCATTCAAATTAATTAAACTAACACATAGACCCACCCTGAGATTGCGCATTCTTAATATAAACTGCTTGATTATTTTAGGGTATATAGTTTTAGATGACTTCTCCAGAACTATTTATTGAGAAATTTTAAAGAAATAAGTTCAATTATTTTACCACTTACTATGAAACTAAAAATGTGTTTGGTATAATATATTTATGGACTCTGTATTAATGATGTTGTGAAATTCTGATAGATTGTAAGTGGCACTTTCATCTCAATATCATTTGATCCACAAATAATTCATAAGCCTAAAAAATAGTTTCTTGAATATTTTCCAAGTTCCAAACAAGAATAATTTCTTGAAAATTAAACTTTCATTCAGATTTTTGTATTTTCTTTTTGTTACATGTTGAGATATCAACTCTATTTAGTTTTTGCGACTTTCTTTACCCATTGTGACCTATATATTCCCAAATCCCCACTTATTTCAGAATGATCATTTGTTTTTGACTTGAATTCAATTTTTTAAACAGATTGCTAAATGAATATCTCTTATACAGAAAAGAGATTTCTCCCAATTTTTCTTTAAATTATTGTTGTTTCCATACTTATAGTGTCATTTGTCTTAATATCAAACAATCCAATATTTCTTTTGGCTCGGGTAAGCTCTTTAATTTCAATATTAGTTGAGCTCTATATTTGGAATAGATTTCTTGAGATAAGATTGAAGACAAAAGTCAGGAATTTCTTTAGTCTATTATTACTAATTTTCTTAATGTAGCTCTGTGATGTTTCATGGACTTTGTTGCCAGCTTTATATAGAAATATAATTTGAAAATCTAAATCATTTATCCTATTTTTAAAAAAATTGGTATTCTCATAAAAATTGAAGAAATATTAACTCCAAGGATTTAATCACTTATTTAATCCATGCATAGAAGGAAAGAATTCCATTTCATGTAATTTTGTAATCAAGTTCTGTAAGTATTTTCTCACTTTGTAATTCCTTTCCTTTATTATGTTCTTTATTATATTATTTTTCTAGAGATTTCAGATTATTGCAAAGATTATTATTACTAATCATTTTAGTGTTTACTTTTTAAATTTATTTTTTTTTCTTTAATTTTATGATTCTTTTAAAACTTCCGAATGTTTTATTTTTTTGTAGTCTTTTGTTCCTTTTTTTTGTTCTTTGTTTTTATTTATAGTTTTTTATCTATTAATTTTTGTTTGAACTATAGTTTTTTGATTATCCTTGTTAATTCTTATTTATTGCTATTTCTTTTCCTTTTTTTAGTTTTTTGATTATTTATTCTTTTTTGTTGTAATTTCAAAAGTTTTCCCTTATTTTTTTTAAGTATGCATTATTTGAATGTATTTTAATTTCTGATTTTTGGTTTCAATTTTTAGTTAATACTTTTTCTTTGTGGGTGTGGATAAAATTGAATCAGTGTTGTTACACTGATTCCAGTGTATCTGCACCCACAATTAAAAAAATGGAAAAATGAGAAAACACCATAAATAGAAAAAATTTACAATCACCTGAAGAAAATGATTATAAATAAAAGAAATAAATTCCCTTTGAAGAAGAAAAAAAGCAATATTTTTCAATTCAAAAAATAAACTTCATATTTCTCATGAATTGGGCACTAGGTGAAGGATTAAAGTATTTGATATGGCTCATGAAGAATATTAAGCACCTGCTATATTTATTTGAAACTTTATTTAGTGTATGTGACAATTGTTAATGTGCATATCTCAATTATAATTGGGTTGGAAAAATGTTTCATTTTTGTAATAATTATTTGTTATCACTCCTAGTTCTTACACTTAGAGGAGGTGTCACAATGCTGTATGCCAAACATCAAGGAAGTTAACTCTTGCGGAAAGGCCTATTGAGCTAGTTTAAAGACTGGCTCATACTGGCAATTTGTAGATCAAACTCTACCATGTTCTAGTACCCCCAGATTAAGAGCACTACATCCCAAAGTGCATTTAGGTGATGTTATTACCTCTTTTATTCTCATGGAGCTAAATTAATCACAACAAGCGCCTAAAAGAAACCTCCAAAGGGCCTAACCTTTTTCAACAAATGAAGCCTAAAAAACAGTCATTTTTTGTTTTTTGATTGAGACCTCCCCTTGTCTTCAACCATACTTGAGCCCATGAAGTTGGTAACTGGCTTATTGTCACAATTCTGTCTTCCAGATTTCAAAAAAGGGAGCTCTTTCCAAAAAGTTTATAAAATTAGTTGAAAGACCTGTTAGTTCTGGAAAGTTGTGGATCACATTCCAACATGTTACAGTTGGTGGAATGTGATATACAACTGGCCAGTATTAGCTTGTCTTTCAACCGGTTTCATAGACAGCTATTGGATTTATTATACAACTTTCCAGTATTAATTGGTCTTTCAACTGGCTTGATATCCTTTTCTGAAAGAGTTCTCTTTTTTTAAGTCTGTCAGACAGGATTGTGAAAGAAGGTGCAGAGAGAAGGTTTTTGAATGTGAATACATAAACAATACTTCATTTTTTCAAATATATGAAGAGAGTTTGAATATTTGACATTGTTTGATAGATCTTTCAAGAAAGTATCATTCCATTTTTGAAAGATATTGATTCAATAATTGATTTTATATTTGATTAGCGAGAAGCTTATATGTTCTGAATAAGTAAACAAGTAGAAATTATTTAAAAAGAACGCTCTTATATTCCATAAATTGACATTCGAAATGAGCAAGTGTGTGGGTGAAAGTCTCCTTAAAGATATGTCAGGGTTAAGAGCTAGGTTAATAATAAGGCTTAAAGCTGGTTGACATAGGTTGAACTTCAAACCCCACTGGAAGAGCTAGCTCTTTTTTATGGTGATTTTATTAAGATTCTGGTCTTCCTTATTGAACACAGTGTGGAAAAAGATCACAATATTCATTACCAAAGGTCTTATTTTCTGTTATGTCTACTTCTAGAAACCACAAATCTTAGAGCTACTCTCTGAATAGGAGCTGAATATCTTTACTTTTGTACATTTCAGGGGACAACTACTTGTCAATTTTAGGGGAGAAATTCCTACTGAGAAATTTCAATTGAAGGGGAGACGATTTTACCTGTTATTTTATGGGGATTTAAGATAGATTTTTCTATTCCCAATAATTCAATCACTAAACTTCCTAGTATCAAACTCTGGAGCCTACTTCACTGATGCAATCATGATGGAGTTGGAAGTAGATAAAATTAATGCACTAGATTTCATATTAGGCATAGATTCAAAATCGCATTAAATAAAAGTGAGCATTAATAAAAATAGATAAGCGCTTATACGCTTATATGTAAATAAGATAAACCTACAACTTCTTTCTTCTGCACTGGATAAAAAAAATAAGAGAGCTGTACTACTCCTGCATAATTTATTGGAAAGTATGTCAAATGGTATATCATTTCAGAATTTGGAATTCATTGACTTCAGTCAAGAAACACACTCATTGCCTCCTTCTCTTATCAAATAAATTCAAATTTGCTTCAGAAAGAAGCCACTTCTTGGTTTTCAATTGGAATATTAAGTACTCCTAATCATGGCTTTGGGAAAGTTACCACCTGAAATGAATTTGTTTTTTCATGTGATTCCACATTGGCTTTGAAGTGAAGGATTTTTTTTTGAGAAGACTGGAATGGTAACATATTTAACTCAAACTAAATGTGGAAATTTATGATCCCATAGCTTCCCTATATACTCAAAGAAGTAATAGGTATCATGATTACTGCAAAAAATATAGCCACATAGAATAATAATTTTCTGAACGTTATTCTGAAGAAAAGTCAGCCAATATTACTGCTAAAGAAAATGGTGAAGATCCTTCATTAGCATTCTAGGTTCCAAAATCTCAAATATGGGACAAATTATTTGTACTATTTTGCAATTGAGAGGTTCTTTTCACTTGAAAGTAGATCCCCTATTGCTATCCTTTGCAATTTTTGCTGAAAATACTTCTTCTTTGGTGAAAAGGGAAATTCCTTTTTCTACTTCATTTTATGTATCTTTGGAAAGGAATTCAATAGCTATCATTTGAAGAGGAAGTATTTCATTGTAATTTGAATACAAAAATATAAAACTTCCTCATAATTGTTTTGCTTTCTTCACCATGTTAAGACTCTGAATGAGCTGAAGAGCATCCGATATTACCAATTATTACCTCACATAAATGTTTTTTATTGATTATAAAACATCATACTGGTTCTACCCCTGCTAAAATGAACTTTGACAAAGCTTTCCCATTAATACAGGAAAATATTACATTTTGGGGGTTCCAGACCCACAAAAAATTAATAACCAGTCTTGTAATAGGTTTTGGGCCAGATCTGGTCTTTATGGCTTGGAATTATCTACTACCAGAGACTTGGAATAGCACAGAGGATATTCAACTCTGCATAAGAGATAAAAGGTGAAATTTTATTCCCTTAAAAGCCTCTTCATCCTATTAGTAGCTGATAATTAAGTGATTAATACTTCTCAAAAAGTAGTACCCTAATATCTAGGTAGTAATAATTGTAACTTTAATCATTCCAATGTTTCTTATGAAACCACAATTGGCAAATATTGCACCTTACTCCCTCAATATTACTCCATGTCACTAATTATCATCAGTTTTTGCTGATTCTTAATCTCGAATTTTTTGAAAATATCACACTAATAGATATAGCCTCATTTACATTTATGTAAGAGATTCATCCTAAAAATGTTAGAATTATTATAAATTGAAAGAATTTGAGCGTAGAAACATTTCAAAAGTATTACTCAAAGCTTAATATTCACCCGTTGAAATATATAACAAAAGAGGTGAAGCCACTTCAAAGTCCCCAAAGCAATCAAAATATATAATGATACTCATACTTATTGAAAGAAAAATTTTTATTTGAAAGAAGCTAACACATTAGATTAATCATTCCTGTTCTTGGACCTATTTGTTATTCCAAACTTTGCAATTCATAACTTAAAATTGAACTGATCTCAAACTTTTGCCCATACAAATATTAATTTCAATAAAGATTTTATTCATTTTATCTAGCTCATTATATTTCTTTGTAATTCACTGTTTCATTATTATCAGCAATCCCTGAGCTTACCAAATTTAGTATTCCTTTTCTGAAGAGTCTCAATAATTTTACATTGGTCTTCAATATGTTATCCTCTATAGTCCTGTAAAGGCTTTTTATTAAAGACTCAAAAATATTACTATTAATTAGGTGTCAGCCTGTGACTCTAAACAGAGCACCAGCATGACATCCAACAATTCATCAGTAGTGCTATGAAGAGTATGGTACAAACCTAGCCAATACAGGGATTATATAAAGAGGAAATCGCCCCAAATATAAATGTACCAACCTTACAAAAAATATGATAAGAAAGTAAATAGAAAAGCACTGTCAAAGATAAGATCAAATAAGAAATACCATTCTTTTCGCATATCATCAAGCTTACTCATATCTAATGAGATCCCTACCAAAATTTTATTTGTATTAAAGCTCTTAAGGTTAGATAGCCAATGGTACAATCCATTTCACTGTAGAATTCCTAATTTAGGAGATACCTCTCTACCTCTTTTATTCACAAAGATCCCTTGAAATGTCCAAGAGGGCTTGTACAAAGCCATACAAAAGCACAACCAAATTAATTATCTGACACCCTTATAGCTTCTGCAGCTTTTGAAACCAAATTGAATATCACATACAGCCCTTCAGCATTATGCTCTTGGATTCTTTATCCCTCAAAATTGAGTGAGATATATTTTTTGTAAGTTTTTCAAACAATACTGTTCTGTACCAAACCTGTACCAACTAGTACTGGCCTTATACTTACAGTAATAGTAGTTGAAAGCTTAACCCATTTGGGAATGACCAATATTAGTAATTCGAACACCCTTTAGATGTATCAACAGTGTTGATGTGGCCTGTGAAAAATTGTTTCACCCTACATCAATCCATAATGATCATTTTTGATCCCAAAACCACAATTCTGACTATATCCAACTCATAATTGATGGTATAGACCCACAACTCAGCCTACAGAGTGAAATAGCTTACTCTTCAGATGTTTTAACAGATTACTAGCCCTTCAAAGTCCCCATAATATTTAAAAACAGAGCTTTCCTCACTGGAAAAGACCCATGTTATTATCTTATTAGTATTCTTACGTATCAAAGCTGTTATTCATCAGTAGTGCCCTTAGAATCAAACAGATATAATTAAAGCTTAATTATTGTACTAAATCCTTACACAGTAAGATATAATTTTTTAGTTCAATCATGGTCTTCAGTAGCCTCATAACCAATATTACCACATAACGGGAGGATTCTCTTATAAATTATTAAATTTAACCATGTCAGTCCCAATGATAGATTGTATTTACATTTTATAGCTACTATAAACACTAACCCTGACCTCTACACTCCTATCAAGCTCCTTATTGAATATGATAATTAACTGGTTTATAACTACAAATAAGTAATTAATTTTTTAATCATTTCCTTTAGTTGTTATAGCCCAGTAGTGATTATAACAGTAAGCAGCAATTTTCTATTAGAATCACTTACAAAAAAAATTAATGATAAGTCCCCTTATTAAAACTATTTGAAATAAATTAAATCAAAAAATATTTTTTTCAAGAAGAATTATAGTATTTTATTGAAGAAACTAAAAAACTTGAATAAAACCTTGAGAATTTGAAAAATCACTCACTATTACTACAAAAATACCTTGAAATAATCTAGTAGAGGGATTTGCAAAATTAAATGTGGATTTGAAGGATCAATAATTAATCTATAGCAGCAATAAAGGAGCTCATAGATAAAAATTATTGGAAATAGCTCTCATCTTTCATTCCATATCTTTGTGGCTTGTTTGGAAAGATAAAAATTTTCAATAATGAAATTTAACCATTACTTACTGATGGTATCAATGATTAAATTGAATGATAAGATGATATTTGGAAGAAACAAAAAATATTAGGCTTCCTTTAATTCTACAACAGCACAAGGAGGAAGTTCATGGAGAAAACCAAAAAATGGAGTGGCTGGAAAGCCAGTCAGCTTAATTGGTCTACTTATTACATCACTTTTAGTAATGTAAGATTATCATAATTACTTAACTAATTCATTTAACCTGGCTAACAACCTATTTATAGTTAGAAAATAAAGGACCTATTAATTTAAATCTTCTTCAATTTAAAAATAAACATTTCTTTTTCAAATTTATTTATTTTTTTGTAAATTTCATCACAGATTGTATTTTCTGTCAATTATTGAGGAGTCAGTGTTTCACATGAGCGCATCAAGAATGAACTGTAAGTGAAAATTTTGATTTTAATTATGATTCATTATTATTTGTGGCTTTAGTGTGTAGAATCCCTCTCAAAATTGGTCCTGAAAATTTCAAAATTATTCATCAAAAATTGTATTTTTAATGCGCTTTTAAAGTTTTATCTCATTTTCTAAGTGGTATACGCAAACAGCATAGAGCCAGCTGGTTTCCAACAGGTAATTTAATAGATACTAGTCCCAAAAACCTTTTTTACTACTTTCAGATTTATCCATGGAAAATCATTAATAATGAACATGGTTACAGGAGTCAGAGCTCCTCATTACCTCCTTTTCACATCAAAATAGCAGCTTATTTTCTGTTTTCTCATGATTTAATGGGATATTAAATTGATAACAAGATTGAAAAATGTTTTAATTACTTAATTGTTCCATGCTCAGCCATTTATGAAAAAATTTGAGACTGCCATACCTCAGAGGTCTCAGAAGCTGGGTATCCTGTCTCTCTTTGATGTCTTTTGTCCCCCTTAGATATTTCCATGTTGAAAACTTGTAATCCAGGCTTCAAGACTGATATTCAATATTTATGTATCAAACCTTTAGGTAATAATAAAGTAATTTTAAGTACAATACACATGAATAACACTATTCTCATTGTATATGTAGTATAATATTTCTCACCATACCATTAGTTTGGCCTGATAATGCAAAAGACAAAAATATTCACAGTTCTTTTATGTGGAGTTTCTGATTAGTTGTTAAATTATTCTCCATATTACTATGTCATAGAGTTAATTTAAGGTCATTCACCCGATGGAGCTACCCTGGGTGAAGATTTGTGCGGAATCCAAAGCTGTCCTTAGCCTCATGGACTTACTTACCCATAAAAATGTTATTCATATTTCTGTTGATAAAAATAATTAGTTTGGTTATATCCATGACATATGGCTCATATATATTCCAGAATTAATTTTTTATCAATTGTGGCCTCTTTGAATATATAAAATATTCCTCAAGGCGCACAAGTTCAGCCTTGTTTGAGAATATTTCTTAACGTGGATGGCAATAGCTCAAGATAAATGTGTCTTATTAATACAAACCTTTGAGATAATTCTGACTCACTAGTATCAAATTTTCTCAGAAAAATTAAACTGGATTTTCAGCCCGGGAATTCAATTGTTGTTTGATATTTATTTCTATGTATGAGCTTCTAATTAAGCCTTGGAGAAAGGCATATTGAAAAAAATGAAATTCGTTATTTCATAAATTCTATTTGATAATAATGAGTTGAATATTCCTTTAATTCTAGATACAAACCCTAATACTATTAATACATTGAAAACAGGTTCATTATTTTGGCTTAGGGAAGATATCAACATATACCTAACTGTCCTAAAGTATCATTTCAAATTTGATTATATGAGCTTATCCATAATTAAAAAAACTTAGAGGTCTGAATTTAAAAAAGAGGTATCAAAAATTCATTAAAATTTCTTCATTAAATAATTTTTCCTCAAATTCATCTATTTTTATCATATGTAAATTACGAATTACAGAAATCTAATTTTACATTTCTATTCCTTTCCAGAGTATAGTTCCTTTGAAGTGAGCTCTTACTGCCAGTACTATGACCATCCCAAAATGAAAATATATTATCATTGAGTATTGTGAGCAAAAATATAAGCCTTCTTATTACTAATTTTAACAATTTTATTATCGATTCTAAATAATATAAAAGATTAATAGTATTAAAGCCTATAATACGAATAACTATGATAGCTATGTATAAAATCTATATACCTAGTACAATACTATTATACCTTACTAAAAACTTTAATAATAAGAATAGAAAATGTCTACTAGATACGATAATATTTGTTCCGATAAACTAAAACCGATCTCTAGATAATATAAATATGTTTAGAAATGAATCATTTATTCCCTATTGCTTAATTATAATTTTTAGCAATGATATAATGAAGAAGAATGAATAATCTGAACAGGAGAATATTGATTAAAAACTAACTAAGAGTTATCATTTACTAATATAAAAGCAGAAAACTTATAAATAGTAATTAATTAATTAAGATAAGCCAAAATACCACAAAATGAATAATTTCGGTATTCTTAGTAGTTATGGGGATTTAAAAAATAATGTTTAAAAAAGAATTCACAATTATGACCAATTATTAATCCTTATAAAGGTATGATCAAATTCTGATTTTCAAATTCCTAACTTTTAACAACTAGGAAGTATTAAACACCAGACATTTACACATAATAATAAACAGTTTTATTTAATAAAATATTTATTATTTAAAAGATTCAATATACTAAAGCATAGAGAAAATACAGTAATAAAAGGCTTCATGTCATTCTGCTTCTTTCTGAGGGAACTTTTTCCTAAAAAAATGGAAAGAAAATAACTTCAGGTTAAGTTTCAGCTAAGACATTTCTTGATTTTTTATGACAGCTGAAGCTCCAAGATTTGTTCTCAACTTCAAGTAACTTTGAGCTTCATTGGGGTATATTTTTCAGGTTTCCTGTTAAAAGAGAACATTTCTTTTCAAGTGCACTAAGTCAATATCTTAAGAATAAGCTCTCAGGGGAAAATCACTTACTTCAAATTTTGAATTCGTGATCTGAATTTTCTTTCTACAAAATCAAATGATGTATTTTTGAAAATAAGTTTCTCAATATTTGTCAGTTAGATGGAGTCAATTTTGGTCTATACCATAATGAATTCAAACTGTAAGCTGTTTGCAAATTCCAAGTAAATGAATTCAATAATTGATCTTTTATCAATTCTTGTAGTTATTGCTTTTTTCAATGTGGAAATTGAAATATAAACCAAAAATTACCCTGAAATGAGACTTTCATGAAGTTTACTTCAGCTTTAAGCTTTTTATTATTTGAAATCTCTTAAAGCTCTTATATTAAGTCTGTAAACTGGGTGAGACCCTTTAGCAGATTGTAATTGCTACCCCAAATAGAGAGTAGTCCACCTTTAAGCTTAATATTCAATTAACATATAAGCTTAAAGTTTTATTAATGTTGAGAATACTTTAATTCAGGAGGAAAACCTTCTTTTTCCTCTTTCATATCATAAGTCTGGGATACCCTTTGACCATTCTCCTCAACTTGAAAGTATTGAAAAAAAATTAATTAAGTCCGCATAACATTTACATTTTTTATGAAAATTACTTAGTCAATTCAGTAATTCTACACAAAACTTAAGTTTTCCCAGTTTTTTTTGGCTTACATATACATGATTTAGCTATAAATTACTGGTCAACGGAAAAATCCCAAAACTACCAATATTTCTTAAATTTGTTTATTTTTATAGAGAATTCTTCATTCTTCTTATTAAACCCAAAAATTTTATTTTTGGGCTTAACACCCAATGCGGTTACCCTACTTCATTTTTATTTTAGATCAATAATATTAAATAATATTTGCAGCTTTTTCTATCTAAAATGAAGGTGAGAAAGAATGTGTTTTTTTGTTTCAAATACTTTTACAATTCCATGACTGAATATATCAAATTTATCAAACATTTTTTGTGGCCTTATGAATATTTTATATATACCTCAAAGGCTTACATAGAGAATTGAAAATAAAATTTTAAGATATCTTTGGATATATATCCCTATCTGTTCCTTTTTCACTCACTATTTTCAGTTTAAATTCCTTTTATTTGAATGGTATTTTGAGATGAATATTTAATAGAATATAATGAAGGAACAGGTACATTTGAATTATTTCTCAAACTTTCAAAGGATATGAGAAATTCTAGCTTAAACCCTCAAAGTAAATTCATAAAAATTTTCAGAAATAATTAAACATATATGAAGCAAAATATTTTGTTAAAAACTGTAATATTTACTTTTCCAGTGTATAATAATTCTGATTTTTATATTGAACCAAGCCTGGAAGCTTATCCAAATGTCTACCCCCATTTATTTTCTCCAAATTTCCATAAGAAAGAGCTCATTAAGTGTGAAATCCAATTGCCTCGCTGGAGTTTTACCCAATCCCATAGTTCATTTCTAAGTATATTGAATGAAAATAATGAAATATGTAAATATACTGAGTTTGTCTTGCAAATATTCTGATTCTTTTCAATTGATACTTCAGGAAAATCTAAATATCATATTGAGAATAATTTAAAATAAAACTATTAAAAAACAGAATATCATCTTCAACAAACCACATTCTAGGCTAAAAGTAAAGTGCTCAAGAGAAGCTGAGGGGTAGTCGAACCTCATGATGGCGACCAGTAATCAATAAACAATTTCCTTTTTGTACTTTTCTCCTGGAGAATACCTCTTTATCTAAATTATTTTAACAATTTCTTTCAAGTAAACCTTTCTGGTATCCTCAGAGTTTCTTTAGAAATATCTGAGAAAAATTGTGTTTCTCTTTAAATTTCTTTCAATTTTTTGGTTTGAATTTTAGGTTGTTTATAGTACTTAATTAACCCTGCTATCGGCCTTCTTTATCATGAGGGGGAAGAGGATCAGGAAATTCCAAATTAAACCCCTTTCAACCGCCCAAAATCAAAGAAACAGGCCATAAATCTTCATAAAAAAAAGGAAAAAACCTCTCAGACCTTCCAAATCATTCTTAAAACACAAAATAAATATTATGATAGCATTTAGCGGGGTAAATAGAGAACAAATAAGGCCCTTTTTTTGATAAAAGGAATATGACTTGAATCGAGGATATAAAAAGTCTCATTTACTTACAAAAATTCTGTCAGCTCTTTTTACGGATTAAATAAACCAGAAATTTACGAAAGAAACTTCATAAATTAAAACTTCAACTGAAATATTGAATTCTTTACCAAAATCTAGTATAAATAAGGGATGATTTCAAGTCCTATATTATTGATTATAACTGAGGTTATTTCATTTCAGACATAACGACATCTGCATCAAAACTCAATGAAAGGGTTATACTCTCAATTTCTTTGAATCAATAGTTGTTTTTAGCTGTTTCTTTCTAATAAATATTATCATTTCTTATGTTTGATCTTGTAATATATTTCATTGAGAGAATTGATTTTGTATGGGGTAAATGTCTCAAAATCTAATACACATCCTGATACATATCCCTCTAAAATGAATCCTCAAGAAACGATTATTATAGATAATCAGATAGTAATTTGGAGTAAAAATGTATCAATAATTCTTTCAAATATAATAATATTTTTTCATTATAATATCTATTACAGTGGATGCATCCCAAAGAAACTCAAATTAATCCTTCAAGCAGGTTTCTTCGTAATTATTAAAAATTTAATCATTATATTTTGAATTCATTCAACATTTCATTTTTTAAATATAGCTGGAGTTTTGATTATCAGGCTTTTCAAGTGCTACCATAATTGAAAAATCAATAAATTCAGGTATAAGCAACAGGCAATTTAATTTGTGACATGAAGGAGAAGATTGAGAAGTGGTGAAATAATTCAAATTTTTAACTTACGCCAAGCTTATTTGATTTTCATTTGGATTGTATCGCAAAGATAAATAGAACCGTGAATGATTTTTTCCCGCAGTTCTATTTTATCTTACCTCCCATTGTATTCAATTTTCAGAGCTTTTGTGTTCCAGAATAACACTCGATAGGGGTAGCAGTATAAAAATGAGTCGACTGTAAAGCCGTGAGCCAGTTATTTAATCTGAAAGAAGATTTCATGTCCTATAAAATTCATGTTAGGACTTCCTAAGTGTATAGATCTTAGAGTGGTGGTCAACTGGATTAATATGAAAGTGATTTAATTTTTGCCACTACCTTCAGGATGAAAATTTAGTGAATTCTATCTATGTTTATCATTCCATAATTTGTTTAAGAGTATTTGAATTGGAAAGGATATATTCCCTATTTGTAGTTTCTATGTTATGTAAAAGTGTTCTTAATTCTCTACAGCATGCGAGCTAAATTCTGGGGCTAAATTTTGACCTTCAATATAGTAAGTTTTTCAAACAAGAACTGTTTTTGAGCTATTGATGAGGAAAAGAAGTAGTTCCGTATTCATGTTAAAAAAACTTCAGAAAACCACTGATACACTGTATTATTATATAAAAGATCATTTTAAGATTCAAATTTGGATAATTATGAGCAATTTATTCTGCTGTTAGGATTTATTTTCAATAAAACTTTAAAACAAATCATAGTTTGATAATCCATCCCTTTGTATAGAACCTGTGTCCGAGATTCCTAGGGAACACATCCAAAAAGTATTTCAAATCCATCATTTTGAGTTCAAAATTTACTTAGAATCTGTGTAAAATATATGGAGATAAATTGAATCCTTTTCTTCAGTGATGAGTAGATTTTTGGTGTCAATAATTAGATTCAGTTGGTAGAAATCCTGATTTTAGATATGTTTCTAGTCTCAAATATATATGATAAGATATTTTATTTACTATAGATAGCTATGTTTATTGAGCCAAAGACTCTATATTGAAGCACTTTCCAGAAATAAAGTATAAATTAATTTCTAACATTTTCCCTTTAATCTATGCTAAGGAGTTTACATAAACCCAAAGAATTGGAAATAATTCAATTAAATGAAAGCTGAGCATTTTGAATTCAAGTTTAAATCTATACCACACGCTATCTAATCCCAGGATTTGGAGTCGCAAAACAGTTCATTACCTCTTTTTATAGAAAGATTTTTTAAAGTCTTTTTCACAGCTAAAGTATATTCCTTTTATTGTATAGGATAAATATGGGGTCGTAGCTCAACCGCAGAGCGCTCGCCTTGCATAAATTCCAATTAGCGAGAGGTATGGGGTTCAATTCCCTGGGGCTCCAATTCCAAATATTTATGACAAAAATCTTTTAAGTAGACTTGAATAAGTAGGTTTTCTCCATTATCTTAGAATTTTCTGGGAAAAACTTTGTCTCCACATAATAGTATAGTCACATTCTCCTCTCTAAATCCTGAAGAAATTTATCCGGCTTATTGAAGCTCCAAGATTTTTCTCAAACACGTAGATATATTTTTTGAAAAATCCTTAATAAGGATAAAATACCTGTGGGTAGAGGATCAGAAGGGAACTTTAAAAAACTTTCTGCTTGGAAGGATTCTTATTTCTGTTTATATATATAATTAAAATTGGAATCCCAATTTATCAAAGAAAAAAACGATATCTAAAATGGAGCCTACTTCTTTCATGAACTCAGAGCTATCATATAATTTATTTCTATCCTATTTTATATCAATACTAATAATAGAATTGAAAATGAATGAAAAGACAACTTTTTTAATGTTTTAGTTTGAAAATACGATACCTTACGATCAATATTATTGTGATTTAAAAGTAAATTAACAACAAATCTCAAGCTATTCACAATAAATTTGAAAATCCATTCCTCAAAATCACATTTATACTTGATCCAAGTTAACACAATATGTCTCTCATGTATGAATTATATAGTACATTTCTATTCCCAAGAAATATCCCTTATGAGTTGATACCGCACATATTTTTAATACATATTTCTTCATTTGCTCAAAATATGTGTTTTAATGGGAAAATCTCAGGATCAATAACTCCCAATAAAGACTATATTCGTTTCACTTTTAAAATAGTCATAAAAAGCTCTTAAAATACGTAAGCCACATTTTTCCTCTTAAAAATAGATGGATTTTCTATATTAAGGGAAATGAAGGAATTCAAGGATCTTTCCTTGGCTAACAATAATTCCCAAGTTAAAAAAAGAGATTCAAGGGACCTAAATACTGTCTTTGTATTTATCTCTTATCATTCAGTCCTAATATATCCATATGATTATCCTTTCAGAAAAAATAATTTTTGAGATCTTTTTTTGGTTTACAATGAGTTTGACTTACTTTATGGATAATTCTCTCTTATATTATTATTTTCCTTTAAGAACTCATTATCTCAGCTTTGATATTGATTAAAAGGCTACACAATATGGCTTTTGTATCATCTGGCTACTTCCCAAAGGTGGTAAATTGTAAATTTAAAGTACCAAAATTCCTGATAGTAGATAGTTTACATAGGCTAAATATGTCATAAGCTCCGTTTGAAGATAAATCCATGAGCTAATGGTTGATTAACTATACGTATGGGTCCTAAGAATCCACAAATCTGAGATTTTGTAATAAAAGGTCTCTCAATACTAAATTTTTCATCGTTAGTGCCCCTTGATTACCCAGATCAAAGGATTCATAAATTGATATATCATACCAGATACTAAATTCCTTAGAATTTCATTTTGATCAGCTGATTTTTGAAAAATTATTGTTTTCTAAAGCTTCACCACATAAGAATATGAATAGGAGTACTAGGAGGAATATCTCTTGAAGTAAGTTTTCTATTATATACTGTGGGGGTGCAGGAGAATATTATCCTTTTTAGGTTCGGTCTATGAATTCTCTTTTAATTATAGTTCAAAGAAATTATGGTGATTGTGGAAAATTATAACATATGAAGAATAGATTCAAAATTCTGCTACATGATTCCTTATATTGGTGATGAATATACTTTGAGATGTTATTTTAGTGAGCTGATATAAGTTTTCGTATTAAAATAACTAAAATACGTATGAGCTATAGCTATATAGATTTTACTCTAATGGTACTAATGTTTTTAGATAGCTTTACCACATAATAATATTAAGATAAGCTGATGATCCTAATTTCATTAATGAAGAAAATTCTGGTTATCTCTTCTTTTCCTATGGGAGTTCTTTATGTTCTTGACCCATATGGAGAGTAGACGTTTCCGCTTTGAGGGCTTAATTAATGCTTTAACGGCTCTACAAATATTTAATTAAAGGCTATACTGTGTTTTATGGCTCAAAAATCATTATTCATAGCCAATGAGTGGCTAAATAACTTTTGATAGGCCACATCATAGCTTTCATGAAATACATAGGATTTCTTTATGGTCCTGGGTTGTCACTAGAATAGAATTGAAGAAAGGAAATACAATCACTTTTTCTATAAATCCAGTACCACTTTTTACAGCTCTGGTGGAATTGATTATTCACGATGAGATTTTAAATCAATATATCAATAAAGTTTGCATATATTAAGAACTCAATTACCTATAATTGAAGAAATATTATAGCTATCAAATTTCTTATTCAAACTTGCAATTTATGAAAAAATTTGCAAATATTAAGGATGCAATAATTCTGATTCATTTTTGGCTAAATCCAAATTTGGTTTACTATTCTTGAAACCCAGACATTTAAGTGACATCTAGTCTCTGGTAATCTCAATAGGAAAAATTCTAAGCTCTGAAGAGGCCTTTCCAAGGATATTTTTTTAATATGTCTGCATTTAGTCATTCCACCAATAGATAGGCTTCTTTCAATAAAACCTTTTACAAAAGCTGTGTAATTGGCCATCAATCTATGTGCCAAGTTTTCTCTATTTTTGAGAGATAAGTTTTATTCAATAGGTTAAATTCAAATTTCTCATTGATTTTTGTTATTTGGTTGTAATTTTAAAGACTTCTTTACAGTCCCATCTAATTATGTCAGTAGTTTTGTGGCTTCTTACTTATTCATAGCCAAGATATAATACCATCTTTTGTTAAATATTTTCTATCATTAATATTTATGAAGAAAGATACAATTTCTTATGGATAACTCCAATAAGAATATCTATATCTGTCAGCCTGTGACTCAAAAACCAGAGCACAAGCATGACAGCCAAAATACCATAAACCAATGGTATAGCCAAGATACCACCAAAACATGGAGCTGAGCCAAATCAGCTCAGAAGGTATCAAAAGAAAGAGGCAACTCACCTCTTTCTGAAAATATAAGTCCCATCACCATAGGATAAGAAACAACAAAGTTATTCCTGCTCAAAGTTATTGCTGAGCATAAACCTTAATTTTCACCTCTCATCTAAAATCTAGAAGGAGAAGCTTAAGCCCATCAAATGGCTACTCAAAATGAAGGTCTAAGTCAGGGCTATCCCATGGTACCAGCCAAACTGAGCTAGCACCAATATTACTGGAGTTATGGTCAATTTCAGGCCAAATAAGGGTGAGCAAAACATTCACCTCTCATCTAACTTCTACAGTTGTAGTGTGAAATACTTGAAGTGGGGTCTTTTTGGACAGAGCACAATCAGGGCTATCTGATGGTATCATCCATTTTTCCATAGCTCAACTAGAACAAAAGGTATGGGGCAAATAAGCTCAATACAGCTTTTTGCCTATACCACGCAAATGTACAAAAGTCTTGTACATGGGATAAATTTGCCATATTGAATGATACCCATATCAAATGAGGTAAAATTGTGTAGAGCACATACAGGGCTATACACCAAACCAGTTTTGAGGTTGATATCTCAATAATTGACAAAGTTATGGCTGTTTTAAGGTCAGATTCCCACCTGCTGTCATATACAGCCTTACCATGGGATAATATCCCATAACCATGAATATGAGGTGTCAAATAGACAAAGAAGCTTTTTTTTACTTCAATACCTCATATGTCAGTAAATACTGGGGTCCCATACAGTTTCTGTACAGCATTCTACACGTCATACACGTCAGAACCAGGCTGTGAGGTCCCCAGATGAAAACTTTCACCCTGTATTGGTGAAAACTTCCCAGATGTGGTTTCAAAACCACATCTGAGCCCAATACAGGCTGTACAGGCTGTTTGCAAACCACAAGCCAGTACTAGAGAGTAAAAAAATCTTCACTTCCTCTACGTGGAAAGGTCTAGCACCCTTTCCACCCCATTTCAGGATAAAAAGGCGGCTTTTCACAGCCAGAGTTGTTTCCTCTTCCTGCTCTTGAATATCCTATGTAGTAAACTGTCCAAAACAGTTTTACTACTGGGTAATAATCAGGGTATAATTATAATCTTAATTATTGTAGTTCTTATTATAGTAATTCAACTGGTAAGACTGCATCCAGGGTTCTCAATAGCGCTCACCACCACTATTTTACAAAAGTAGAACCCTATTATTATATTATTAAAAAAACTCTTATTTTAAAAAAATTTTCACGTGTCACAGTCATAGTTCTAGTTGTAAATAGCCTAATTACTGCTTCAACATAGACTCCAGCTGACAATATCATTGGTATCTGGCCATTTCTTGATATTTTAGAGAAGATATAAAAACTAACTCTATTCATATTTCTTTATCTTAAATTAGTTATAGATATTTCACTCCTTGTTTGAGTGGTTTAAGAGAGACTTCTCTTGAAGATAAATATGAGGACTTTTATCTTCTCTCATTTTGGTTTTGAATGATAGTGGCATTGTAATACCATTTTCTTGTAGTATCTTTCTGTCATTTTTTTACCTTTGTTTTGAATCCCAGTTGGTCATGACTTCTCCAAACAGAATCTAAGAATTACCAAGAATCACTCTTGACTACAGGAATTTCCTGGATTTAAACATTCTTCTGTTAGTAGCTTGAGTGAGCTGGTGTATAAAAGAGATCTATTCTATCAATATTTTGAGATATCAGCTCCATTTCTGGAATATATGTTTCCTTTGGGCCAGGTATTGTTTGTTCTTTTAGGCCTTCTAGCCTCACATGAATGGGTAATTTTATTTCATTAGGAATTTCTCCTGGTTTTAATGATGTTGATTATCTCTCTAAGGTTTGACTATGAAACAATAAGTGAAAATTACTAATATTTTACTTATTTTACTCTGAATTTCATTATGAAATTTAAAAAATAGGATAAAATATAACTATAATAATAAATAATTATCATAATTTTGGTGTAAAATATTTATAACATTACATGAATATAATAATATAAACTAGATATCAAAAATATTAATATAATAAAATATATATATTAATATATAATAATTGATATACTTATAGCACTTTATTATTGTTACAAACGAATAATAAGGGCATAAAACATTTTGTTTTAATAAAAAACAATTATAACAATAATATTACCAATATTAAAGTTATGAATTAATATGAATACTATTTATATTAATATAAGAATTATAATAAAGAGAAATTATTATAAAAAGATAAAATAACCCACTTTGAACACTTTATATAATAATTTCAAATAATGTTACACCAGAGAATATAAACACAACTTATTTAAATTTAATTTGAAATAAAATTAAAAGAAATTAAAAATATTCTTGTTTTTATGTGGAATTAGAGAGTTTTAGAGCAATTTAACAAAAAACAATTATAAATTGATTTAATCACATAAAAATTGATGATTATCATAAATATGAACTTTATTCTTTCAATGTATAATAGTTTTATATAAAAAGAAGAAAGCTTTTACCTTTGTTTTTAATAGTTTACTGTTTTTGTTGCATCTGAGGGGGAATAGAGTAAAAGAGCTCTATTTATAGTAGCATATTCCCTCTTAGAGTCCCACAGGCTGTTATTAGACATTTACTGATGGTATCCACCGGAATTAATCATCATTTTAAGGTTTAGTGATGATTAAATCATAATTAAACCATCTTATCTCATTATTAAGCTATTATTTAGAGTGATCACTATAAATCCAAGTTTGATGACATCATAGGCTTGGAAGAAGCCTAAAATCATGTATTTTCTTGGTATTAATCATAATCTAATAGTATTGACCATACTTATCACTCATATAGCTGTTAAGCGTAAAATAAGATTACAGTCAGTGAGCATAAATAATCAGTTTTAAGCTTAAACTTTGATCAGTAATAACAATTAATTTATATATGCTACAGCCAATATAATAGTTTATTCTGATAGCTTGAAATTTCATAAATAAACTCTCAAGAGCATTTTATTACATGATCAAAACTCTATTTTTCATGATTTTTTCTTGTAACTCATCTTTTCTGTTGCAATTCACTATTTTAAACTTCAAACCATGATTTTAAGGGGTTCTACCTTGAATATAATGATAACAAATACATCATTCTTTCACGTATTAGCTATTAGAACCTTAATATTCACTTTATTTTAAGCTTGGACCACTTTCACATCAAAGTGGTCAATAGCTGGGGAAATTTTATTCAATAAACCCTTACAAGTTATAACCTTGTTTATAGCTTGCCAAATGAATCTTATATCCATATTTCTACAGAAATTATGTGGTAACTTTATTTTTGGTTTAACTCTCTATCATGTGTATTTTAAGAGATATGAGCTAAAAACCTATCAATATATGCACTGATCATAAAAGTGCACATATTCAGGTTATTTCCTTAAATATTGACTTGAAAAGTATGAAATAAAAATTTTATACATCTAGTGTTTCATGGAGAATTCAATGGTACAATTTATTACACATGTATTTTCATTGGTTTCTGAGATAAATAAGAGTTCATGTCTTTTTTATGGTATTCTTACTTATTATTGATTAATTATTGACTTTACAGATATTCCATAAAAATGATATATGTGTATTTTATCATGAGGAATCCAATGTTTGAATTTCTTTTAAATTGCTACTCATTATATTCTGAGGTAATTAAGAACTTATGCCTATTTATGGCATGTTCACTTATTTTAAGATAATTATTGTAAGGTTTTCATGTGACCTTTTTGGATATGTGGTCATATTGCAAAGGCTCACAATATCCCCTTTCCTTTCTTTTTACTTTTCTTACTGAAAATAAGTTTTTTATTCATTTTATAAAAACCTTACTTTTTACAATATGCTCATATTTCTAGCTTTTGCCATTATTGTTTCCTTCAAAATTATCCTCAGATAATGTAGATGGATTTTCTGTTCATTCCCAATTCATTTTCTATAATTAATAATGTCCTTATTCATTTTTTTATTTCTTCATAATCCTGGGTTAGGATTAAAAATAATTCTCTTTATCTTTCCTCTCCTTTTCTTTTTTCTTTGGTGTTGATACAAGATTGATATACCCTCCTTGTGATTCTTTTCCTGGTGACTTTGACTTTTATTCAGTGATTTTCAATGGTATTATGAAAATGAGGATTATCAATTCTTTTCTTATGGTAATTATGAGGATACATTTTTTTGACTGTGTAGCCCCCAACTTCATCCCAATACCCATTTTGAAATAAATCTGCATATAGTTTTATTTCATTCCTCTCTGGCGGCCACTGTTGGGGAACTAAATTTGGAGCTCCTTTTTTTATATAATTTGAGGCAGTAACTGAAATAGGAAATAAAATAAAAAAAATGATTTCTGCATCATCTTGCTATTTAACCTTCCAGTTACTTGTTTATTTTATCCAGCTCAAAGCAAGTTTGCACAGTAGAAGAAGATTCAATCCTTTCTTCATAATTTCAATTATCCCACCTTTTACTAGGTTTCCACTTTCATTACAAAATAAATTATTTGTTTTATGTCTTTATCAGTACCAAGGTACTGCTGTGCCTTTCCCTATGGTAGATTCTTTTATCAATAAGAAGATTATTCTCTTCTTTGAAGCCTATATGCCATTTTTATTTCAGTTTACATTCCATCTCTGGGCCTTTATACTTCTATCAGAGAGAACTTTGATGATTCATTTCACTTTTTATTCCTAGTATACTGCATTTGGCTTTCTTTTAGAATATCAATTGTTTCAGTCTGATTATCTTATACCTGCAATAGGTTGTTTTTCTCTATTTTGGGACTTGTGTCTTGAGGTATTTCCCTCATTTCCTTCTCCATATTCAAAGTTAAGAATGCTCCTCCAGTATTTTCTCATGAGATTTATGGGTACTTCATTCCATTTTAAGTATCATAAATGAGGTTTTTGCCATTCCTTTTCCTTTTAAATATTCATTTTTCTGGACTTTTCCTTCTCTATACATAGCTGTCATACCAGCCCTACATTATAACACTCCTATTATCTACCTAAATATGAAGCTCATGGTAGGCTTAGCTTTGAGAGGGTTTTAAAGTGATGTAAACTCTTTTTATACTTCAATCACTAATTCCTCCAAGTATTATTATGCTCTATCTAGTTCCCTCACTAGGCCCAGGAGCTCTGGTTTATTTTGTGTATCTAGCTCCTTACTAATCTATCTGTTGTTACTAATAGCATTTGACACCGTATTAAAGTAGAATATCTTCTAATTGTCTTTTCTATGAATTTATCTCCTACATAAATTTTTCATTCTTAATCAATATTCAGTTGGAAAAGTAATTTGAATTCATGAAGCTATTGTACAGTTGTATTTCTGAGTTCATATTCATCTTGTGTTTCCTTTTTGATTTAACAAGTAAAATCCTTCAAGAATATTTTATATCAACTACTAAATTTGGGGAAGAATATTCCCATTTTTTATTCTGCATGATCTGGAACCTCCTGGTAACTATATCTTCCTTCCTGTTTTTCATGTATTTTCATCTTTGTTACTGCAGAAAAGCCAAAGCAGTATATGACAAAGCTCTGACCTGGGAGATTATTTACTAATTCAAGGATTTTTTTGGAGAATTTTATATTCTGAGAATATTTTTTGTTTCTATTTGTTTGGATTCACCCAGTATTATTTTTTTATATTTTAGATGGTCTTCCTATGTCTTTGAGTAAAATGAGATATCAGAAATTTTTATTACATCCATACTTCCAGTGTTTTTTCTTTAATTTTGGTTTCACTCATCTTCTTAAGGTGAGCTGTCAAATTTTGACCAAAACCCGATTTTTTTAATTTCTATATACCAGTTTTGTAAATAACTATGAGAAATTTTCTGGAGTTTAGTTTTGAGCCTTTTTGTAAAAATATGCTATGATGTCCATTTTAGTTAAGAGACTTTCCTTTTCAAGTTTTTCAGGGGCAAAAGGAATTATTTTAAGAAGATACCTTCCTTCTTGAATTTGTTTAGTTAGGGCTCTGAAGTATTGAGAAATACCTTGTCTTATATAATTCTGTTATATAGATACTATCTGAGCTATTTTAGCTATTTAATTATGTCAAATGATCCTTATTACCTCCATTTTTAAAGTCTTATTAATTCGGTTCTCTATTTCTTCCTTACTTTCCATTATTTATTTCTATAGAAGTATCCTCAGCTCTAGAGGGATATGGTCTTTCCCTATGAAAACATAATTCTGTATCATTACCCTTGATTATTTCCAGGGGTTCCTTGTATTTTGAGTATATCAATTAATCTAAAATGTTTTTACTTTTTATTTATTCATCATAGTAGGCTTCCTTAAGATATTAAAATACCTTCTCAAGTACATTATCACTCTCACTTGTGTCTATTTCAAATTTTATCTTCTTTTCCTTACCTTTACAAATTGTGAGGTACCTGATATCAATATTGAGGATTTCCATGACAAGTCTGACTCCCAATTATATATTTTTATCTTTCTAAATTCCTATTTAAAAGTCTCTTGGATATTGAATACTTCAGGAATAATACGTTTATTCTGATCTGGGTCAGTTGAAGACTGTAAATATTTCAATTGGGTATGATTAATTCCCACATCTAAGTAAAAAAAGTTTGATTTTTAAAAAAAAATAATTACTTATAGCTTCATTTCTCACGGAAAAGTTCTAGAGTAAACATATATGAAGAGGTTATTGCAAAAAATACTTTCCACCAGATTTAAAAATCTATTCAAAATATGGTAAGGATGGGAACAGATTTAAAACACTTTTCTTCCTTATCAGTACCTACCTACTCAAATCCTATTTGATTTGGGAGAAATTCAGTCTTTGAAGCAAGCCTTGTTCTTTACCACAAACTCTTTTTTATTCTAAGAATAGTGAGAACATTTGTAGTTTGGAACTTCCAAGACTACACAATCAATTTTTATTCTTACAATTCCTTTTTTGTGTGGAAATACTCTCTCTTCCACAATTGTTAAAATGTAGATAATTCTTCCCATGACACTTTGAATTATTTTTCTGAATATGCTTTTTTACTAATCAAAATTGGGAGAGCCATTATTCAGATAATCATTCTCTATTATTGAGAAACACATGTTGGAAGTTCTTTAGTACTCTCTTTTTACACTCTTAGTTCTTTAGGTTTACTATTTGTAATGTCTATATGCTTATTAGTTCATACTAAAAGTCTATGTGTAGCTTCAATAGGCCTGACATAATCCTTGGTTGTTTTTATCTGTGATACACCTGCTTCAAGCTATATATATATTGTTTTCTAGTGAGATTTAATAACTGTATTATAATGGATGTTCCCAAGATTTGTATGTTGACCTTTTTTGAATCTTCCATAAAGCCATTCACAATTCTTTCTGAATTAGATTGTTGCCACAGAGCTCTTCCTATTATTATTCTCCAATTAAATGGATCCTTTTCTTTAATTGGTTTCATTATATGGAATATTAGTAAAGTAATTCACAGCTAGGGCACAAATTGTTACTTATTTATATCTCTATTTGTAAGGTTTGTCTATGAAACTCTTGATAATAGTAGCAAATATCAAGAGTACTATGACTGTCCGCAGATTAATATATTATATAATAGAATATTATAGCCACAAATTTAATATAATTACTCAAAACAATTATTTAAAAAAAGAAGTTTAATGATTATTAAATAATTTAATGGGTGTTGGGAAAATCACATGTGAATTCTGGTAAAAACACATAAAGGGTTCCCGGGACCCATTTTTAATTTAAATGAAACACCAAGGAACCTGTATTGGGCCAAAACCTGCCAAAAAGAGGTTTTTTCCCACAAAACCTCCCTAACCCAATTCTATAATTTTTTTTGCACATACCCCCCCCCAAACAATTTTTTTGAAAAACAGCATTATCAAAGCAATTTTGCAAAGCTTTTCACACATTTTTTTCTTTTTTCCCCCAAATACTGAATTTTCCTCCCCAACAACCTGCTTCCAAGCCTCTAAAATTCCAATTTTTTACCCTCCCTCATGTATTAATCCCACATTTCAACCACTTCTTTTGATTTTTCATCCCTTTTATCACTTCTTTTTCACATTTTGAAAGGTTCTTTCCTCACTCCAAATCCCCAAATCTCCCTTTTTTAAATTTATACATCTTCTTCACTCAATAAAGCTTCAACCCCCCACTGAAGGTTAATTTCAGACCCTTCAAATTCTTTTGCAGCATGTGCATAATATTTCCCAGGCTCAGGGGTATTATAAGTCCAACTTGGGGTCCAATATGACCCACGACCAAATTGAAATTGGTTTTGACAGGTCTGGAACCCCAAATCCCAACAAAAGCTCCTCCAAAACAGTCACTTCGAAAAAGCTTGACTGTCCATTTAGACTTTCTGCCAAAAAAAATGCCAAGAGTACCACTTGAATTCTTAAAGTCAAAAATCCTGAAAACAGCCATGATTCCACTGAAAATATCATGGTAGATCCTACTTTCAGAAAATTCAATGAGCAAGAAATATCCCAAATAGCTCAAATTTCTGAATCACTGCTCATTTCAAGGCAAATTCAGGCCCAATGATGAAGCCAGAGGCAGTCTGACAGTCCTGTAATCCTTCAAGACATTTACAACCTAGTCAAGAAAATAAATAAAGAAAAACTCCAAGGCAGAAGGCCCATTGATGCTCTTATTGACACCCTCAAAGAAGAAGATTTTGTGTGGTCCTCTGCAAGGGATTCTGAGGGACACATTACCTCCTTGGTTTTCACTCACCCCCTTGCAATAAACCTCCTTCATGGCTTTCATCATTTCACTCTTGTGGATTGTACTTATAAAACTAATAAGTACAAAATTCCCCTTTTTCATATTATTGGATTCAGCTCAACCAATAAGACCTTTTCTGGGTCCTTTTGTTTGATGAAGAATGAAACTGAAGCCTCATACTTGGGAATTAAATCAATACATAGAAAAAGTCCTCAACAACACCAATATTGTTCCCCCTCCAGTCATTGTTATTGACAGGGATTTGGCCTTGAAAAACTCTCTTAAGAAGCTCTTCCCAGAATCAAAAGTCATTTTATGAATTTGGCACATCAATAAAGATGTAGCTGCTCATTGCATGAAGAAAATTGGCCATGGAACTGATTTTGGAAGCTGTATGGGCATTTGTAATAAAGTAATACACTTTTATCTTTCACTTTTATTCTTACTATTATTCTTATTAATGACTTTGGGATTCATTTATCAGGTTATGTCTTCATCAACTGAAAAGTCTTTCAAAGAAAACTGGAAGAATCTTCAAAATCAAGTCAAAAAGCCTGAAGTTTTGCAATATTTGGGAGATACCTGGCTTCCTCTAAAGGAGTATTATGTGCCAACCTGGACCAACCACCATTTCCACCTGGGTGTGGGTCCACCTCAAGAGTTTAAGGTGCCCATTCCATGGTTAAAATTTGGCTCAGAAAGCTGACTGGTACTCTCCTGGAGGTAGTGAGGGCTCTCCATGTGGCTTTCAGAAAACAATTTATTTAAATAATCAACAGAATCTTCCAAGAAATGATTGTCCATGTCAAAAGTTTTCCTCCACACATCTGTGCTCTCAATGGCAAGGTGTCTAACTATGCCCTTCAGATGGCCTTTGAAAATTTCAAAACCAAATTTTCCCCAAATGAAAATGCACCAACAAGTACAAAAATTATCAAGGCATTCCTTGCAAGCATAAGACCCAACAGGCATTTTCCAAGCACCAAAGGCTTCAGGTATCAGACTTCCATCCTCAGTGGCAGTTGAAATTTTCTGTGAGTATTTTTGAGCTTCAAATTCTTACTTTTTATTCTTTTTAACTCATTTTCTTTTTCATATTCTTCTCAGACTGGCTATCAAGGTGATGACCAAAGTGTTCAGAAAGAAAGAAGGAATGAATCCAAAAGAATATTTGAAGATATTGGGGAAGACCTTTTTCAAAGAACAATAGCAGAAAGTATCCCAATTCTTTAAAGTTTTCAAGATGTTTTGACTGGAAAAGTCTCATTTTATCAAATTCCCAAGAGTAAAGAGGATGATAAATATTATGAAGACCCACTAAATTGCAAGAATATCCATGGAAGACCTCAAGGCGCCAAGAAATAAAATGAAAATAAAAGAGAACCCTCAAGATTTCAAATAATTAAAAGTCAATCCAAGAGAAGAGGAAGACCCCCATCAAAGGTTACCCGCACAACAACATCAATATCACAGTCATTTGCCCCCTCTCCAACCATGGAAGTTAATTCATCTGAATATTCTGAGGACTCATTATCAGAATCAATAAGTTCCTCAGATTAACTACCCTCAGTAACTGAATTAAATAAATATGGAAAATAAGGGGTCACCCTTAGAAGGTCCAGAAGATTGGCAATGGGTATCTAAACCTCACAAAGAAACTCCCACAAGCTTGAAGATATATGATGCAATTTACTTGACCTGTGAGAATTTTCAAAGCAATTATCACACAAGTGATGAATTTTCCAAGCTCTTTGTGAGTTTCTGATTCTTTTTAATGTATATTTATTTTGCTTATTTGAATATTTCTTCATTTTTTGACGTAATTTTATCAGGTAGCAGGGTCAGAAGACTTGCCCAAGCTTATATTGAAATACACCTTCAAACTCATCAATTTCCAGGGTGATGGAAACTGTGGCTACAGAACAGTATGCCACTAAATCTACCAGACTCAAGATCAATGAGCTGATGTCAGAGGTGATTTGGCTGAAGAAATTCAACAAAATCAAGACCTGTATGAAGCCATGAACATTTTTATTCCCTCAGTATCCTCTTATTTTGACAGAATTTAGTGGTATGAATATGTTGGCCAGGCTCCAAAGAGCAAGTGGATGTCCATTCCTGATACGGGGTATCCAATTGCAAATAAGTATCAAAGACCTGTTTTCTTTTATTCCACAGCCCAATATCTTTCCTTTTTCCCTTATTTTTGTCCTCCAAATGATAATCCACCCATCTTCATCTGCTTCTTGGATAGCTGTTCTCATTTTGTTATATTTGATATCATCATTTCTCAATTTTATTGACTCCCCCCCCCATTACTGTAAATTCAGAATTTCATTCCCAACCACAAGCCCTGGGGTGGGAAGATAAGTTTAAGAAACACAGGATGTTATATTTGTCAAATCTTCCTCCCCCTCCACCTCAGAAAAAGCCCACTATTTTGTGGTTGATTCAGATTGGTTGAATTTTTATATACGATTTATGCCAATTATCCCCCTCCTCAGTCCTATTTATTGCTGAAATCCTACCTCAGTCTCATTTTTTCTAAAAAAATGTGGCACTTTTGTACTTAAAAATAGTCATATTACCAACATGAAAAACATTTTAAAAAACCCTTTTTGAGCCTTCACTTGTCCCACCAAAACAATTCCCCAAGATTATGGGCTTCTAGTCTTTCATTTTCAAGATTGAACTCTTCAATTTAAAAAAATGAAGGAAATTGATAGGCAGGAATATTTTAAATGAAATTTCCAAAATATATGCAATGTTGTCAAATTGGCTGAATTTGAGAAATTTGGCAAAAAAATTGAAAAATTTGGGGATGTTGACATCCCATGTCAGAAACAATATTGCAAAAAAAATAAAAAAACCTCAAAACTGAGCCTGAGGAATTTTTTCAAATAAATAGGCCACTTAGGTGTTTTTCCCATGAAGTGGTAAAAACACATAAGGGCTTATGTGTGTTTACCAACACCCATAATTTAATAATAATAAAAATCTTAATAATTATGATAAATTATAATTATTCTATTATCATTATAGTCACTGACAATTATAACAATAAGAAGTGTGAATCTCTTAATGAGACAATTACACATCAAAACTAAGAATATTTTTCCACTTCCAAATAATATATAAGTATTATTTATAAAAGAAATTATCACACACACTGTGCAAAGATAATTCTTATAGAAAAATTCTATATAATAAAACTAGTAATAGATAAAAAAGATATAAAATTTCAAAAAAACTTACTTATAATATTTATTTACTACAACAAGTCAAACAACAACAGTTATTATATTAAATGAGGTTTATAAGTGAAAACACACCATAAATCAATATCTTAAAACATAAAAACAACTGCTTCATGATAAAATAATATTTAACAGTTTTTAAGAGGAATTAGTAGATTTAAAAGATATTCAAGAGAATAATTTTATAAAAAGCATATATTATTGGTGATTACAACAATAATCTGATTTATATGACTTCAATTCTTCACATTAAGATTAAATAAAGAATAAAATGCTTAAGAAAATACCTAAGAAGATACTTTAATAAGAATATTTTGTAATTAATAAAATATGATTTGTTTAAAATGTCTAATTGATTGGAATGATAATTTTTTCTTGATAAAAACAGTGATTCTCAGGCTTTTTTCATTCCTGAAGATTAGCTCTCATTATTAATAATGGATATTTATGTTGTTTCCTGGTCAAAACCTAAAGCCCCTCCTTAACAAGAAGGTTCTTAACTTAAGGTAACTTATTTTTAACTCCAATTCAAAGCTACAAGTGTTATTCTTAACTCCAAATACCAATAATCCTCTTTTTGATCAATTATTTTAAGCTTTAATATAAAATAAGTTTATTAATGTTAAATTTCATCAAATGAACAACTCAAAAATAAACTTTCAAGCAAAACTCTCTTGAACTGAATTTTGAATTGATCTTCAAAGAAATCATAATTTTCTTTATGAATAATTAGAATTTTCAATTTAAAGGCTAATTAGCAGCTAAACCCATTCAAAAATGATACTCAGAATTTTATTTATACACAGATAAAATTCATTTGTAAGCTGTGTTACAATTTCAAGAAAATGCATTAAAAATTGGAGTTTTAATGAATTTTTGAAGTTATTGTTTTTTTTTTCCACGTAAAATAGCAATACACACCAAAAATTAACTTTTGATAATATTTTGATACTTGTAACTTTATTTCTTCAAGCTTAATTAAGCTTGGAAAGATCTTCAAAACTTGATTTCAAGCTTGCATCTTGGGATTTACCCTTTGGTAGCTTGATATTCCTGTCCAAATTGGGATAAAACCAGTTTAAAATTTAATGTTGAATAAAGTCTAATCTTAAAGCTTAAATAAGGTTGAAAATCCTTCAACACAGGTGGAAAATCTTAATTTAATCCTTGCAGATCCAAAAATCTGGGTACCCAAGCTCTTTTTGGTCTTTTTCCTTTGTCCCACCTTTCTGCGTGGATTCTTCCCTTTGATTCAAAGCCATACTATGGCCTTAAATGCTTTTAAATTGAGCTCACACAGGATTGAAATTATTTATGGCGAATCCTTAGCCAATTCAGTAAATATACATTACACCTCAATTTTAGATAAAGTTTTTGTAAGCTTGCATAAACAGTATGCAAGTTTGAATTTAAGCTTAAATAAGCTTAACTTTAACAATTTTGAAAAAATGTTAAAAAAGTTTCAGTTGTACTGTGGCATTCTTAAATCTTCTAATAACATAAGAAATAACCATTTTTGTGTATAACACTCTATGGGTCTACCCTAGGTTATTTTTGGTGGAGAATCCAAAAATGAAATGATAATTATAGCTTTGTTTATCCAAGAAAAATTCATACATATTTCTTATTTTAAAACCAACTTATAATTCTGTTCAAGACTAAATCAACTGCATAAAAAGCTATTTGCAGCCTTATGGGTATGTCAGACATATTTCACAGGCTCACACTATTTTTATCTTCTTTTTAATTACTGTCAGGTCTTTTTTCTCCTTGAAGTTTCTTTTTTAGAAGATATAAATCCCAATCAACATGTTTTTCCTGAAAAATTTTATGGAAATATTTGGTTTTATGAATAATTTTGGAGTCTCTGAATTTGAAACTTGATGCATTATTAAGCTCTCTTAATACTTTTCCAGAAGCTTATGGTTCTTCATCTCCATTTTCAGGTGCAGATCTATAGAATTAAGCATATTTATTTCCTTTATCAAACTTCCATGAGAAATTTAAATTACAGAGTATCTGCCACTCTCAAAAGAATTTTTTTTGAAATCAACTATAATTTCCTTATTCTCCACTATTTCATTTCCCCACCACATCCCTCCAATTCTATGCTTTATCTTTTTTCATTTAATTTGTGTGAAGATTGCTTTATTGTGGGATTGGGTGAGGCAGTCCTTGAGGGGGAACTCACAGATAGAAAGCTGTGAATTTCTGGAATACTCCTGTAACCAAGTGCTCTAAGGCATATGAGCTTCCGCTCTTAATAGACTTGAAAATATCCCCACAGAGCTCACAGATCAATTTTTAAGACTTGCTCTTTGTAAATTAATTTAAACTTCTCAGAATTCTTTATCAGACCTAATTGATAAGAAGACAAGTAATGTATAAGGTAAAAAAATAATAATAATATTGATGTGAGAACTCAATATTATGTGTTTATGGTAAACCTTAGACCTATTTTCATATACCAGGAGATCACAAAATTTTAAAATAAATAATTCATATTAAAAAATACTATATATATACATATGACTAAAGATAGACCTCAAATATAAATATGAAATTCCCAATTAACTTTTAACAATAAGTTTATATCTGGAAAAAAACTTTAAAGAGATATTTCTACTTGAAATAATGACGTAAGAATAGTTTTTTAATAAAAATATCAAAAAATCGTATTTTTGAGAAAGGGTTGGGAAAACTTACTTTAAATTGTTTTATAACCAATTAAAATATAAAAGTTATTTCACCATTGGATTCCTCATAAAAGGTCAGGTGGGGTGACCTCTGGGTGAAATTTCTGCTAACTTAATTTCTCAATGCTCACTGTATAAAAATCTGAAAATCCTCAAAGCCTTAATTTAATTCACATAAACGGTTGTGTTAACCACCAAGTTTTGTGCTTAAATTAAGTGTGGTGCATAGCTCAGACTTTATGATTAATGGAGGTTTTTTCAAATGAAACAGCAAACATGTGTGTGTGTATATTATATGACTAAGCTTGAATTTACATATGAGGAATTTCAATTAAAGTTGTTTACTGTAGTTTTTCAATTGAATTAAATATGTAAAATGTTTGGTATAATACATGTTGAGGAGTTAAAGAAAAATAATTTGGACAATCAATTTTTGGGGGAAAAAGAAATCTTGAATCCCAGGGTGCTATAATCCCCCAAATTCATTTCTGGTAGATGTGAGATGTCGAAATTGATGCAAAAACTCATCACCTTTGGCTTAAAGGTTTTTCACAGGGTCTGTGACTCAATTGATGATGAGGCTTTAATACAAACCAGTACAGTTTTAACTTATTTGAGGAGGGTAAATCTACCCTTAAGTTAATACAAACTTAATAAATATGGCTTTAACTTTCATCATGGTCTCTTAAATAAATTCTGAAATGTTTTTGAGGCTTAAACCCAACTATTACTATAGCAATTGCGGGTTTAAGGGACTTAAATGGCTAAAGCTAGCCCTTTTTTGGTCCAAACCAGGGCTCAATTATTCCATAACTTACTTTTCTTTATTCAGGGTGTTTTTCATGACTTATAAGAATATATTTTACTTTTGGAGGAAGAGAAATTGTGGCTATAAAAGGATTTCTTATTTTTCCATATTTTCTCTTCATTTTGGAATATTTTTTGTTTTATAATTACTTTAAACACTTTCAGAAAAATAAATTGAAGGTTTCACAAACCATTTTTAAATCATTTTGAGTCTTTTAACCATGTATAAAACATTATGAGAATTGCTTTTAACTCTATATGATCACTCTATCCTTGAGCCACCCCAAAGGTCAAATAAATTATTTTTAATCACTTTAAGCTTTGTCAGTTTGTTCCCAAATTCACTCTGGCCACTTATGGTTGGGTTTTCTTTTAAATACTTGTTTCGGATGCTCTGTTCTAATATTAATTTCTTGAACTTCCTTTCTCAATCAATTCCAATTGAGATTTTTCTTGATAAAATTCCTTTTGTAGCAATCAATATCTGCTGTAGATTATTTTTGGTAAAACAATAAATATTTATTATATGACTATTTAATACTGGTAAATTTAGAAATAGCAATTTTGGGGTTTTTCTTTGAAAAAAACTCAAAAGATCACTAGTTATTTCTCAAAAAAATTTGAGGAGAGTAAAAGTACTTGATCTTAAATAAAAGCTTCATATTTAAACCTTCAAATTCTTGTGCACTATAGTGGTACTTATATATAGAATAAGGATAGCGCTAAGGTTGTTTTAAGTATTCTCTATAATACTTAATGATCTAAAATAGTAATTGTTAATATAACCTATCAGAATGATACATAATGATGTAATTGTAGGGTATTAATTAATGTAAAATCAATATTTATGTATTATATGGGTGATATAATATTATTTGAAGGTAATTCCTAATATAATAATATGAATTTCAAAGTTTTCTCAATATAAAGAGTGTGAGCTGAATATATTTCCCTTTTAATATAAAGCTTATTTGGATAAACTCAAGAGTATGAGTATTATTGATATTATTTCAATTTTCTTACTAATAATTTTAAGAAAGTGGGGATCAATAACATAATTTAGACCTTCTGTTCAAAATCACTATGAATTGAACTTAAAAACCCTATAATGCCTCAATATAAGCTCACTACATTATCTTTTTAATAAGCTATGGATCAATTATTCTTCTTTTTATATAATTTCCATTTTTAATAGAAGGAAATGAGGGGTTGAGGCCCTCTATTCATATCATTTGGGCTCTCCATATAGGAACTCATAAAAAAGATACTTGTAATGTTTCACTTTTTTTGGCTGGGATAGTTTTGATAGTGGTGACTCTTAAATGATACCATTTTTTGGTAAATTTCACCATTTTTATGCATGAATATGTAAGCTGAGATGTTTTTCCTGGTGAGGCTTTTTGAAATGATGTACTTTATTGGAAATATTGCACCATTTGTTTGGTTTGTTGCAAAATTTCTTTTTATGGGATGATGTGATTCTGTGCAAATATTGCATCATAGGTCTGTATACCTTTTGAGCTTCAGGTAAAGAATTCTGTTAGCTGTGGGGACTTCATCTCTCCTGTATTTGATCTGCATTTCCTTTATTCAACTTTAAATTATTATCAATACATATTTGTTGATTTATAATGTGGCTGGGCTTGTATTTCTACAAAAATGATGTGTAATTTAAATTTTTGATGTATTTCCCTTTCATGAATTGTTTTTTTTGTTGTTTGAACTTTGATTGATAAATCTTGAATCTTTTGTTTGTTCCAGCTTCTGCACTTTACTTACTTTTTTCTGCTTAATTAAAAAATGGAGGAGAGCTAGGATAATATGAGTGTTACACTACCCCTTTCATTTTTAAATTCAACATTTTTTATCTTTTCATTTTCTTTTATTACTTCATTATTATTATCAATTAAATTGACTCTTATTGTGGGATTTTCTTATGGACTGATTCATATGCCTGAATTTAAACCCATTTTACTTCTGAATTCCCCCATAGAAACTGATCAATTATTAGTTTTTTCTTCTTGAATCTTCACTTTATAGATTGATAAATGAAGAAGGACTTTGAAGCCGGACTAAACGAGGACAAAATACCATAGTTTTACATATTTTCTCATGGAATATTAATTCTTTGCAGGGTTTTTTGATGCTCCATTATTGTGGCATCTTTTTAAATTCAAAACAACTCTCAAAAATATTATCAATTATCACTATATAATCACATTATTTAATTTCTTAATATTATGGAATAGAATAAACTTCTGGTAGCTTATCCAGTGCTTTTCCCTCAGGGTATCTGTTGCTGTGACCATTTTGGTGTAGTTACTCAGACCCTAGTGTTGTGTCTTTCTCATCATAGGTTTCTCTAATATATTTTATATTATACTTTTATTCTTCCTTCAGATTCTTTGTTTTTTTTCATCTGGTTTATCATATTGATGTGTTGTCTTTTTGGAAAATAAGCTAAATTATTGTTCCTATCTTTCATATGCAGGTTTTACTGTATTCTATGTAGAAATGGGTTTTTCACAACCACTACTATCATTTCAAGTATAAAATCTTTATTACTTTATTATCAAACCTTTTAGGGGTAGTAAGATAAGCTCATTATTATTAACCTCTTATTTTACAAGTGATATTCATAATTATCACCCCTGAACTGATCATAAAGTACCATTTTCAATTATCCTGTTGACCATTTTATTTCATAGGGATTATTCACTTGGAAAAATCCTTGTAAGTGAATCTTGATATTGAATAAGAAAGCTTTTATTCAATATATTCCAAGGGATTCTTTCAATTACTATTTTCATGCTCTTTTGAAGTTTGAAGTATGAAATGTTTCCATAAATTAGCTGTGACAATAAAAATAATCACAGAAAGAGTTTTGATTATTTAATGATATTCTCTCAAAAAGAAGTTTAGTAAATATTAATTTTTCATAATATACTTTTGGATCAATTTGATACTTGAAGCTATGGTAATTTCAGTGAGAATACAATTAGGTGTCAGTAGGTGTCTTTGGTTACTATTTATTATCACTACACAATATTTGCTTGATGATAAGCTTAAAAAGTTAGTCTTTATTTAGTTATTTAGCCTTATGAAGTCAAGAAGGATTCATAATAGAGATATTTAAGTAATATTATGTCATTCAATTGGAGCTATAGTAGGAATCCCAAATAAATGATTCAATAATATGAAGAATGATGGACTAATAGTTCAGTCATATTTATATCATGGAAATTGGATTTAAAATAAAATAAGAACTTCCTTGAAATCTTTTTATACCAGTATGGTCACTAGGAAAGAGTTTCTCAATATAAAACAAGCTTTTCTTTATCATATTTTCTGCGGACTTCATGATATCTTCAAATTACTACTTCAAATATTTATTCAGAGATGTAGAATATTGAATGTTATTTATTTTTTTATATGAACAAGATATGATATTTCAATAAAATCTAGCTTTTCTAAATATATCATTCAACTCCTTTTCAAATTATATATTTCTCAAAAATATTCATAATTATATAAAAATATATATTTTTTATCTTATAGAGGTTTTTATGATATAAAATTCATTTTATTGTGTATTTACTATCAACAAAAGCAGAAAACAATCCACAAATACTGCTTTGAGTTCTAAAATTATGCTATCTCTATAATCATGATGAATTCTTACTTTTACACCATTTAGAATAATATAGTTTCATTTTATACTTTATTTCTCATGACATTATTAGTAATTTTCTATTTATACTAATATTTCTGTATACATGATTTATTTTCAAATATTGATTTCTCTTGGTAAAAACAATTATTATTTCGGTATGTATTTATTATTAGTAGGGCTCAAAGGGCTAAGCCCTGTGGAAAGTTCTAGATGAGCATGACCATGAATATCCTTGTCAAATCCCTTGTATGAGCTGGCTAATGAGGTTATTTGTATCTTGTAAAAGGGGTTATTTTTAGTTTCTTTTCAACTTGAAAATTCTGTTAAAAGTACGCATAGATGCACCAAATCAAGAAGCTCTGGTCAACGCTCTTTTAAATCAAAGCTTTAGCAAAATGATACCTTTTTCAGCCACATTTTAATATACAAAAGAAACTGACACAGTTTTCCCGTTTTTATTATAAAGTGTGATGGTAAGTAAGAAGATAAATAAAACATTTTATTTATTATAAATTGTTCATTTTCTAAAAATAAACAAAATTGATAGAATAATATACTTTAAATTATTTCAGAACATATTCTTTATTATTTGTATTATAAATTTTGCCTTTAGTTTTTTTACAGTTTTCTAATAAAACTTCAATATAACTATCTAAAAAGAGAATGTGAATGAGTGCAGATTTCAGCTGTTGATTATTTATAAATTGTAATTCAAGTCATACATGCAGGAAATGAGAAAGATAATGAGATGGTTCAGGAGCTTCAAAACAATGCTTCAAAAAGAATTGTAATCAAATTCCTGTGTAGGCATGAGCATTAGGTTTGACTTGGTTTGAACCATACTATTTTTTATTGATAAACTTCATATTCCTTCTCATAAAAAACAAGGAACCTCAATATTTTATTATATCAATTATTAGGTTATATAATAAATATCATTTTTTTATGTTTTAAATGGCTTAAAAAATCATACTCTATCAGCATTTTCATTGAACATAACAATAGTTATGATATAATAATCTAAAAAGGGTTAAATTTTTTATACCTTTTTATAAACACACTTTGATGAAAGAACTTTAGAATCATTAAAATTCTCCATCAAAATTAATTGAGTCAATTTATTCAAAGTATCCATTTGAGAGAATCGAAAATGGAATTTTTGTTGCTCCATGAATGTGTACCATGTGAGATTTCTATGAAAGGAATTGCTTTTTATGAATTGTTCTTGTAAAGGAAAGCCATGGCTACATTTCTGTTCTCTGGTTTTATGACAAAAAATAATTCAAATTGGGCCACAAATATGTGTACTAAAAAATGTCTCTAGATTTTTTTTGAATTTCTGCAGAATAAAATTATTTTTCACAGCGATTTTGGGATTTCTTCTTTGGAGGGCCAAACTATGATATTTTCACTCTTTTTCTTTCCAATATATCACAGAAATAGCAAAAGTAATCTTTTTTTAAAAAACCAAAGAATCTAATACTATGGAGGCCTATGAATTCCCAAAGAAGAAGGAAACCATCATAAGAGATGCTAAAATATTTTACTTCTACCAAAGAATATGTGAATCCACTTACATAAACTTACTAATATCATATATTTTAAGGCATGGATATGAATTTGATTGATAAACAAGTAATTTTCCTGTCCTCAAAATTTTTATAATGTAAAAATTAATTAAAAATAGTGAATTTTGGGAGTTTTGAGAGAAAGAATGCCAAATAGATTTCTCTTAACCTTTTTAGTATATAGAAATAGTATTATGAAAGTTTATTTCTTTACCAACAATAAAAAATATATCCAAAAATACTCTACAAGAGATATTTGAGGCTACAAAAGAAATTAATTCAAGAGAAATTTCAATTTTAATTAATTGAGAAAAGTAGTGCAGGAAATTAATATCATAACAGAGTCTTTGAAAGGAATATTGAAGAGAAAAAACACTCAAAATTTACCAGAGTGAATTTGGCAACAAAGTGACAAATTCAACATTTATTAGACAATCTTTAATTGACTTTTACATTGGTTCAAGGGTAAAAAATGATTATAAGAGTTCCAAAAATGACTATAATGATTTTTCAATGTTTTTAAAAGGCTAAGATTCATTTTAAAATTGTGGTTGAATTTTTTTATTGTTTGTTTTGATAGTGTTTAAACTGATTAGAAAGCAGAAATATTCTAACATGAAGAGAAAATTGGGGCAAATAAGGCATTCTTTTAAAGCCACCAATTTTTGTACTCCAGGAGTAAAGCTTACTATAATCAGTCGTGAGAAACACATTGACAACATAAAATCCAATTATGGCTGTGATCCTTGAGGTATGTTTTACATACCCAAATAGGCCACAATTATGGTTAAAATAAATTCTGAATTATGCATAACCCATAAGTAATGCATATATCCAAAATTCATGATTTTTCATTTCATAAAGGATGAATAACCTTTTGTAGGTAAGTAAATCCATGGATTCAAGGCCATATTTGGATCCTACACAGAAATTCACTTGTGGTAATATGGAAAATACTACAATACCACATCATCAATATCACGTAAAAGAATTGTGAAAACTTTTGTTTTTCTCAATTTCACACCAAAATAATGGGAAAGTGAGAATCCCATGTCACATGTACACTAAGATTAGTGTTATGCATTTTTGTGGCACTTAAAATTATGGAATTCTTACATAAAGCTTTGGTACACCCATAGTCACCAGGAAAAGGTTTGTGTCAATTGTTGGTGATTGACTTCACGTCAAGCAAACATCAAGCAGGAGGAAATTATAGCTCATTTCAGGCAAAAATCAAGCAAACATTGAGCACATGTCACACTCTGTTCTTGCACCAAATCCTGTGAAATCCACCAATATTGGTTCCCCTGTTCCTTCAACTGAGATTCCTCACCACCTGATCCTCCCGCAAACATCCAAAGGTTGGTAAATTAACACAAGAAACACCTTTTTGCACACTCACACATCAAAGAGGTCCTTCAGCCAGTCTTGATGTTGAGGCTGGGTGTGTGACTTCCCCAGTCCATGCATGAAAAAACTTGGCATGAGCGGGATTGACAAGCTGCATGTGACACAGGTGGAGCCAGCTGCACAATTATGAAGTTGCGGGTGTGTAGGTTTGACACACACACAAAGTCCAAAGAATGTGTTGGCTTAATTTTGTGTAGCTATGAATCAGTGGGAGACACTGGTTGACCCTGCTGCACACTACTGCAGGTGCATGGGTGTGACATAAACACAAAGGCAAAAGCATGTGAGGGCCTAATGTCAATTGGCATTAACAATTTGCACTTGAAACCCATCAAGCCACCCACAGCGGGTGTGGGTGCATAATTGTTACACATGCACAAAAAGGCAAAAGCATATGCGGGCGTAATTTCTTGAAACCTACATGCACACAGCACTCACTAGGGGGAGGTGACCAGCTCCAGGCAACTTACCAACATCCAAACTCTTATGGATGTAATTTAATGCTGAGGCCCACCTGTTCATGGGCCTATTCCCCTTCCAGAGTTATGATAGCATAGTGGTGTCATTTTAGGTCCTGTGATATGTGAGGGTGTGGGTCATTTGATCATTGCAATTGGCTTATTTTCACCATAACCAATTTCAAAATAGTAATTTCTTCATGGCCATGTGAACTAATGGGCTTTTCGTTTCACAATGGCATGTCACTGTCATCATGTTTTGAGGCATTTATTTTTTTTACCAAAATTCCTAATGAATATGAGAGATTTGCATTTTTGTGTCACTATATTTTCAGCAAAAAATGGAGACTAAATATAATGAAATAATGGTTTTATCATTACAAGAAGTCCACATGGCATCACTTTATTATTGTACAATCCACAGTTACCTTCTATTTCTTCTTCAGATAGAATCAAGTGTCCATCATCAAAACCAACATTTTTATAAATATTGATATTTGGCCAATCTAGTAAGAAAGTCCCATCAAGCCTCAAAGTTTTTAAGATCAGAAATTTATTGTTCAGCATGAAAGAGGGATCCGAGACCTCAAAAATTTGATTGATAATACCACATCCTCATGAGCTACCCCTCAGAAAACATATAACACTGTTGCTGATATTTTCTTGTTCCAGTTTAATACATAGTGTTGCCAATATTAATGTTTGAAACTGGGAAATACCAAGGTGAGACAATTCTTGAATTGGGATGACTTGTAGATTAAACAGTAGTGTCTAAGCTGATCCATTCAACTATTTCCCTTGTGGAATGAAAATTCTGTAAGTACTCAACTAGGGTATCATAATTTTGTTGGTCATGGCACAGTGGTTTATTATTTCTTTGGTGATTGAACAGGGCAGGCGGCTGTGATTCAAAAAGTTGTTTTATTTCACATGGGGCTGATAGGTATTTTAGAAGGATGGAAAGGTTGGAAAATTGACAGCTATGTTGAAGGTTTTATCTATATCATCTATTCAGAGCTACAAGAAGTTAGTCTTATTAAGCTCATGTGTATAATCAATGTGAATATATTTCTCTTATGAATTAACATACATATTCTGTTATTTGCTGATATCTTTTCAAATACTCCAATCAAGTGCTCATAGACCCATGTGGCTGAGTCTTGTGCTGGGCCCCAACATTGGAATAGTTCTGGAATATGATTGGCAAAATGATTATTTGGTTTACTTTCCTGTTATGGGAACAGGTGTTCATTGGACAGGTGAAATATTTTCCAATTTTCAGAAAATGTGGTTGAATCATCGATTGAAACTGTTCAACTGGTGGAAATGTTGATAGCACTAATCAAATGGAATGTATTCTTGGTTAGTTGATTTTCAAGGTCTTCAGATATTCCAATTTTACTTTGCATATTGGGGGAATTGTGTTCATCTGATGACATCTGTTGACTGAGCTTTAAAAATGGAATGTAAACCTTGTATACAAGAGCCCATTCAGTGGCTTTTAAGCTACCATGAGAGGGGGAACCCATTTTTCTGGGTACTCTTGTCCATGATGATGGAATTATGGTATCAGATATAATTTTTTGGAGATGCTCTAGAGCCTCACCCTTTATCTGGTGACCACTCAGTGCACTGATATACAACTCAGAGGGGAATTTGGAAGTGGGGATGTAATCTGCATCAAATAAGGGTGTGATCCTGTGAGGTATGTATAACATACCCATAAGGCCACAAATGACTTTATTTACAGTTGATTTAGTCTTCAACAGAATTTTCAATTGAATTTAAAATAAAAAATAAGTATAACTTTTTTTGGACAAACAAAGCTATGAATATTATGTCATCTTTGGATTCTACACCAAAAATGACCTAGGGTACACCCATAGGGTGTTATACCCAAAAAGGCTTATTTCTTATGTTATTGGAAGATTTAAGAATCTCACAGTACCAATGTAATTTTTGAACATTTTTTTAAAATTGTTCAATTTAAGCTTAAATAAGCTTAAATTTGAAATTGCATAAGGTTTATGCAAACTTACCAAAATTTTATTTAAAATTGAGGTGTTGTGTATATTTACTTAATTGGCAGAGAATCTGCCATACAGAATGTAAATCCTGCTTGAGCTCAATTTAAAAGGGTTTAAGGCCATAGTATGTCTTTAAATAAATAAAAGGGCAAAATCCATGCAAAAAGGTGGGACAAAGGAAAAAGACCAAACAGAGCTGGCATACCCAATTTTTTGGATCTGCAAGGATTCAATTAAGGTTTTCTACCTGTATTGGAGGATTTTAAGCCTTATTTAAACTTTAAGATTAGACTTTGATCCAACCTTAAAGTTTAAACTGGTTTTAACCCAATTTGGACAGTAATTTCAAGCTGCCAAAGGGTAAATCCCAATATGAAGCCTGGATATTAAAGTTTTGAGACCTGTCAAAGCTTAAATAAGCTTAAAAATTCAAATCTACAAGCATCAAAACCTGATCAAAAGCTAAGGTTTAGTGTGTATTTCTATTTTACGTGGAAAAATAGAAATAACTTCAAAAATTCATTAAAAATCCAACTATTAATGTATTTGCTGGAAATTTTCACACAGCCTACACTTTAATATTCTCTATATATAAGTTAAATTTTAAGTATCTTTTATAGACAGATTTCCTGGTTAATTAGCCTGGAAATTTACTCTTCTAATTATACTTAAAGAAAATTAAGATTTCTAGATTTCTGCTTGAAACTTTATTTTTAAGTTGCTCATGTGATGAACTTTAATATAAATAAACTTATTTCATATTAAAGCTTAAAAAAATTAACCTAAATGAGGATTGAAGTTACTTGGAGTTCAAAATAACACTGGTAACTTCAAACTGGAATTAAAAATAAGTTACCGTAAGTTAAGAACCTTATTTTTAAGCATGGTTTCTCAGTTTTGACCTGAGCAAACCCTCCATATCCATTATGAATCATGAGAGCTGCTCTGTAGACATAAAAAGTGTCTTTTCATCACTGTTTTTGTCCATCATCAATTATTAATCCAATCATATTAGACATTTAAACAGGTAAACTTTTATTATATATAAAATCTTATTATTAAAGTATTTCTTGAGTATTTTATTCTTTATAATTCTTAAATTAAAGAATTGAAATCATATAGACTAGATAATTGTTGTAATCACCTATAATATATCTCATTTTATAAAATTATTGTCTTTAAAATATATCTTAAAATCCATAAATTCCTCTTGAAAACTCTTTAATCATCATTTTTATTATGAAAAGTTGTTTTATCTTTAAAAATATTGATTTTTGGTGTGTTTTTAACTCATAATAATCATTTAATATAATAACTGTTGTTTTTTGACTTGTTGTATTAAATTTATATTATAAGTAAGTTTTCTTTAAAATTCTATATTTTTTTATATAGAATTTTTCCTATAAGAATTATTTCTGCACAGTGTGTGTTTTAATTCTTTTATAAATAATATTTATATATTATTTATGAGTGGTTAAATATTTTCATTTTCAATGTGTAATTGTCTCATTAAGAGATTTACACTTCTTATTGTTATAATTGTCAGTGACTATGAAAATAATAGAATAATTAAAATTTATTATAATTATTATATTTTTTTTATTATTATTTTATATGATAATAATTAAACTTATTTTTTTATATAATTATTTTTAATAATTATATTTAAATTTGTGGCTATAATATTTTATTATATTATATTTTTCTACTGAGGACAGTCATAGTACTCTTGATATTGTTACTATTATCAAGGGTTTCATAGACAAACCTTACATTTGGGGGCCTGGCTGTTTTTCTAACCAATTTCTGGAACATAAATCGTATTCTAGACCTTATTTTACTGTTTTTTTGACGTAAAATTGCTATATTTACTTCAATATTGGCTTTTTTGGGGGGGACTTATCCCTTATAAATAATCTTTATAATATTAATAAAGTTATTTTTTTATTAAGAATATTGTTTGAAAAAACATACTATTTAGTGACTTGGAATAAATTTCTTTTTTCTAACTAGTGGCTTTTTCACATCACAGACTTGAAATTCATTCTTTGAGTTATTCTAGTATAAATTGAATAATAATACAGTTTTTATTGATAACTTATAAATTGCATTATTATTATTTCTTTAAAAAAAATATAAAATCAAATAAAAAATTGAAAATTAAAAATCTTTACAAAAAACATTTTTTCTTTAATCTTAGACATTTTTCTTTATTTTTGATGTAATTTGCCATAAATTACATTAAAACAACTTGATCCAATAAGTTGCGTTTATAAGTTATTTTTATTTTCTGATAAAATAACTTATAGCTTTTTTTTCTCTAGTGTCATACATCAGAGAAAGTTCTTCAGACTCTGAAGCCTCAGAGTCTAGTATTGAAATTCAAACCAGCCCAGCACTAAGGGTTTTAATTACCAAAGAACCCTTTAAAGGTCCAGCAGGTGAATTCAATCCATTCCTTAGTCTTAATTGCTTTATATTGACGTGAAATGTCTCCTACTAGAAGTGGAAGTAACTACTCCATCCAATCCAATGGATCTGGACCAGGACATTCAAGTCATAAATCTAAAAGACAAGAATGTCAGCCCAGAGGAGAGGCACAAATGGATGATGCCAGAGGTTCCACCATTCCCCAAAGGTTAGCCATAACCTTTGAAACTCTTATTGAGAGTCCAGAAGCTGACATAACTGCTATTGCTGCTGTTAGACCTGAATCACTTTCAACAGGCAACAATAGAGATATACCAGTCTCAGTACAAGAACTGGTTTATGGCAGCGAAACAGCAAGAGTGGGAACTTCTCTCAAGTCTTTGAATGGGCACCATGAACTCATATCTTCAAGTGAAGAAATTCATGGGGCCAGAAAGGACAGAGGAACTTCTGAAGGGTTGGACACCCATGTCTTGAAAATGACAATTCCAACATATAAAAGCTTGGTTGAAAAACCAAAGCATGTTATTAGATGACCAGAAGAAGAAGTTGGCCCAAGGCAAAGAAAACAGCCCAGTGGAAGCTCCCCAAGCCTCCACAAGCAACAATATGCCTCAACAAGTTCCCAACAAGCCCAAGAAAGCCCCAAAGACCAACCAGAAGGGCAAGCAAAAGGCAAAGGGAAAGGCAAAGCCCAAATGGAACAAGCCTTACCCGCAGAATCACAGGATTCCCAAGAAAGGGAAGACGGCCATGGACAATGTGTTCAATATGGCAAGAACTCTGATGGAATTCAAAAACAAGTAAGAGGAAAGATTGAGCCAATCTTTTCCAAAGAAGTAGATCTTTTGAAACTTGTAATACATAAATTATAACAAAGCTTAAAACATTTGAGTATATCCAACAAAAGTTGGGTGATGAGATACTACAAGTAAAGGAGTCACAAAATACCATCATTGGCCTTAAAAATATTAATAAATACAACATTCTGTCTCTGACGCAAATTGGTGCAAGAATTGAGTCTAAACTTACCTTACTCAATCAACCAGATGAAAATTCCATTTCTTTTATAACTAGACAGTTAATAGAATTAAGAATACAAGTTCAAAACTTGGAAAACTCAACTGGGCACAATGCAGCTCTTTTCCAAGAACAATTGGAAAAAAGTGATAAAGCAGGACTTGAATTAAAATAAGATATTCAATCAAGTATTAACAATATATCACTGAAAAATTAATTGCCAAGACAGTCTACACCAATTCTTGATAGAAATTTTCTAAACTTAAATAATGACTTACATCATACAATTTCAAGTAATTCAGAAGTAGAAACTGCTTGCGATTTGAAAGACATTCCAAGATTAGAGGAATGGCCAACCTTCAGTGGTGAAGTAGAATGTAATCATATGGAATTTATGAAAACAATTTATATTTTTAAAGAAGATTTTAGCATACCAGATGAATACATAAGTGCCAGATTACACTCATTTTTTACCAAATCAGAAAAGAAATGGTATTACAAGATGAGACAAGACCATGGTAAACATTCTTGGCCTTGGTGGGAAGACCAGATTATTTCCAAATGGGCAAATGATTCAGGGAGATTTAAATTGGAGAATTCTTTTGAAGCCATTTTTAATATTGAGATTAACAGGACCTTGTCTTGGTTTCTTAAAAAAAAGGAAAGATTAACTGCCCTTTATCCTGATATGTCTGAAAAAATGATACATAAAAGGATATTCAGAAAGCTTAGTGGTGACCTTGAGCATGCTATAAGAAGAAGATTTATTGAGCCTTGCTCTACAGAAGATTATATCAATGCTATGGAGGAAGTCACTACTAGAACAAAAATTGGTAGGAATTGGTATAAATCCCCAATGGACAACAAGACCAGTGGGAAACAAATTCCAAAACCCAATAAGCCACATTACAAAGCTCCTTTAAAATGTCACAAGTGTGGAAGTACATCTCATTTGGCTAATACTTGTCCCAAACAGACAAGAATCAATGAGATAGAAATTGAAAAAGATGACACAAAAGAAACAAATGATGTCCCTGTACATGAGAGTGATTATGAGCCTTCTGAAGAGGAGGAATTACCAGAAGAACTTAGTATAAAAGATATTAGTGTTTCCTTTGAGGTCACAGGAGTGCATACTCACTTACCACAGTACAGTGATGAATGTATGGATCTCATAGACGTAAAAGATGCTAAAATTCAGAAAACCAAACCAGACAGAGGTAAAGGTTATACAGCTGGATCATATTGTATCACAAATATTGTGATAAACAACAAAGAAGCCAAGATACAGCTTGACTCAGGTGCTTTTTGTACTTGTGTTGGAAAAGATTATCTTGACAAGATTTATACCAATTGGAAAGACAAGTTAATACCAATTGAAGGTATAAAATTCAGCAGTGCCAGCCAAAATATTCTCCCCTTTGGTATATTTAAAGAAGCAATGATATTCCCTCATCCTACAGGAAGTATCAGATTAAAAGTTGAATTTGGTGTTATGAATAATTGTACTTCACAACACTTTATACTTGTAAATGATTATCTCAATATTTATGGTATTGATATTAATAATCATGAAGACAGGTATTTCACTATAGGAGAAAATAAAAGGCAAAAATTTGCTTTTCCTCCAGAAAAAAGAGAAATAAGTGTCATTAGACAAGTAAAAAATGTTAATAAAGAAAAATTTGTGTCAGATAAATTAATTGAAGCACAAATTAGTCCTTAATTGACACTAGAAATGAAGGAAGAACTTATTGAAATTTTAGTTCAATACAGGGATGCCTTTTTTTCTGATAATGAACCACTTGGGGCTATCAAACGCCATAAAGTGGAAATTATTCTTAATGTGGAAAGACCTTACCCTCCACCTTTAAGAAGACCAGCTTACCCAGCTGGCCCTAGGTCCAGAGAAGCATTAGAAAATCATATTAATGAACTGATGAAACTGGGAGTTCTTAAAAAAGTTGGACACAATGAAGAAGTAGAAGTAACAACTCCTGTAATTATTACTTGGCATAATGATAAATCAAGGATGGTTGGTGATTTTAGAGCATTGAATACTTACATTATTCCAGATAGGTATCCAATTCCTAGAATCCATGAGACTTTGACTCAATTATCCAAAGCAAAGTTTATCTCTTCTATGGATGCTCATAAAGTTTTCCATTAGAATGTTTCAACACCTCATGCTACAAAATTATTGAGGATTATTGCTCATTGTGGTATTTATGAATACTTGAGGATGCCTTTTGGTATTGAAAATGCACCCTCTCACTATCAAAGGATAATGAACACCATATTCCCACATTAGTTATCAGAGGGATGGTTAATCATTTATATTTATGACATTATCATTTGTTCAGAATCCTGGCAATTTCATTTAGAGATACTTTCATTAGTACTTAAAAAAATTCTTCAAGTGAAAATGAAAATATCTCTTAAAAAATGTAATTTTGGGTTTCATGAGTTAAAAGCTCTAGGACATGTAGTATCAGGATGGAGCCTTGGTGTTGATAAAAACAAATTGGCTGCAGTGTTACTGGGACAAATGCCCCAGAACAAGAAAGAAATAATGTCTTTCTTGGGGTTTGCCAGTTATTACAGGCAACACCTTGAAAATTTTGCAATCTATGCCAGATCATTGTACAGAATTTGTGATCAACAAACTTTCTTTGAAATGACACAGGAGAGGATTCAAGCATATGAAAAAATCAGATATGCCTTGACCAATGCACCATTATTACTGAAGCCAGACTGGAAACTTCCTTTAAAGCTGTATATTGATGCATGTGGTGAGGGCCTAGGTTCAGCTCTTCATCAAGTTCAAATTGTCAAGGACAAACCTTATGAAGGTCCAATTTGTTTTATTTCAAGTCAAATTAAAACTACTGGGGCCAGATATGGAGCCAGCCAGATGGAGTCCCTTTTCCTTGTTTGGGCTCTGGAAAAACTTCATTATTATCTGGATGGTAGCTTGTTTGAAGTAATTACTGATTGTAACACAGTAACATCACTTCTTAACATGAAAACGCCAAACAGACACATGTTAAGATGTCAGATTTCTATACAGTAGTATAGAGGCAATATGACCATAGTACATGAAGCTGGAAATATTCACAAGAATGCTGATGTCTTAAGTAGATAGAAATTACCCAATACACCTGACAATCCTGCCTATGTTGACACAGGTGCAGAAGCTCAAATTCCAATTGAAGGAATTAACATCACAGATGTTGGAACAGAATTCTTTGAAGAAGTTATAGAGATCTATAAGCCAGATAAGAATTTTCACATTCTTACTTCTCTACTTGACAAAGATTTCAAAGATGCAGCTTTGGCTAATTCTCTGGATGATATTTGGAAAACATCTTATGACAATGGAAGATTCCATTTATTTGATGGTATCTTATATCATAGATCTAAACACACATGTGTCATGGTCCTGTGTAGTAGAATGCTAATTAACACAATACTTCTAGAATGCCATTATAATACTTTTTCTGGACATCTGTCAGAAGACAGAACAATGGAAAGAATTAAGACATGTGCCTGGTGGCCATCTTTGAGAAAATATGTCATTGAGTACTGTCATAGCTGTGATAGATGTCAGAAAGCCAATAAAGCTACTGGTAAAAAATTTGGTTTGATGATTCATATCCAAGAACCAAGTACCCCATGGGAAGTAGCTCATATGGATTGGATAACTTCCTTACCACCTGGAGGTGATAAAGGTTCCAATGCATGTCTTACCATTGTATACAGATATAGCAAAACACCAATCTTTTTACCATGTCATAAAGATGACACTGCTATGGATACAGCTCTTTTGATTTGGAACAGAGTTATATCTCATACTTGTCTCTTTAAAAATATCATTATTGATAGAGACCCAAAATTTACATCAGCCTTATGGACTAATTTACATAAGCTTTTGGGTACAAAACTATCATTCTCAACAGAATACCATCCACAAACATATGGGTTATCAGAAAGAATGATACAAACCCTTGAGTACATGATCAGAAGATTTTGTGCTTATGGCCTGGAGCTTAAAGATTCTTATGTCTTTACCCATGATTTTTGTACTCTTATACCAGCATTGTAATTAGCCTACATAACCTCCATCCATGCTTCAACAGGCAAAGCTCCTGCAATGTTGGAAAAAGGATGGAACCCTAAACTTCCAGTTGATAATTTGAAGAAGTATTTAGTTTATATTAATACAACTTCTTCAAGATTTAAGTTATTGCTTGATAAAGTAAGTCATAATGCAAATCAAAGCATGAAGTATGCCTTTGAATATGCTAAACAGAAATGGGATAAAAATCATGAAACCCCAGAATTCAAAGTAGGGGACTTAATACTAGTTTCAACCTTGAACTTTAATAATATTAAAGGTACAAAGAAATTGAATGATTCCTTTGCAGGACCATTTATTATTAAAGCCCTTCATGGGACAAATACAGTAAAGGTAGAACTTTCAGGAGAATTGCAAAACAAACATCCAGATTTTCCTGTTAGTCTGGTAAAGCATTACACTTCAAGTGATAAGAAATTATTTCCTTTGAGAAATGAAACACCCTTAGAAGTACCTCCACTTGATCAAAGTGAAGAGAGAAAAGTACTAAAAGTCTTGAAAGAAAGAAGACTTAGGGGAAAAAATGAAAGAGAATACTTGGTCAGGTACAGAAATCCACAACATGAAGATTAATAGATTGTAGCAGAAAAAATACCTGATTCCCAGACATTTCTGAGAAGATTCAGACATTCAAGAAGACCAATTCCTCAATAAAACATCTGAATTGTGTGCTTGACATACTTTAAAGTATAAGTAAAGAGGTTGGAGGGTGGATGATACCCCCCCAATTAACCTGGGGGTATACTAATAAAAGAAAATTGTGGTACAATTTTTTGGTGGTAGGGAATGTCAGCCTGTGAGGTATGTATAACATACCCATAAGGCCACAAATGACTTTATATACAGTTGATTTAGTCTTCAACAGACGTTTCCATTGAATTTAAAATAAAAAATAATATAAAATAAGTATAACTTTTTTTTGGATAAACAAAGTTATAAATATTATGTCATTTTGGGATTCTACACCAAAAATGACCTAGGGTACACCCATAGGCTTTATACCCAAAAAGGCTTATTTCTTATGTTATTGGAAGATTTCATAATCTCACAGTACTAATGTACCTTTTTCAACATTTTTTTAAAATTGTTAAATTTAAGCTTAAATAAGCTTAAATTTAAAGTTGCATAAGGTTTATGCAAGCTTACCAAAATTTTAGTTAAAATTGAGGTGTTGTATATGTTTACTGAATTGGCTGAGGATTTGCCATACAGAATGTAAATCCTGCGTGAGCTCAATTTAAAAGGGTTTAAAAGGCCATAGTATGGCTTTAAATAAATAAAAGGGCAAAATCCATGCAAAAAGGTGGGACAAAGTAAAAAGACAAAACAGAGCTGGGGTACCCAACTTTTTGGATCTTCAAGGATTCAATTAAGGTTATCCACCTGTATTGGAGTATTTTCAACCTTATTTAAACTTTAAGATTAGACTTTGATCCAACCTTAAGGTTTAAACTGGTTTTAACCCAATTTGGACAGGAATTTTAAGCTTCCAAAGGGTAAATCCCAATATGCAGGCTTGATATTAAAGTTTTGAGACCTGTCAAAGCTTAAATAAGCTTAAACCTTTAAGGTTGCAAGTATTAAAACCTTATCAAAAGCTAAGGCTTAGTGTGTATTGCTATTTTAAGTGGAAAAATAGAAATAACTTCAAAAATTCATTAAAAATCCAATTATTAATGGATTTGCTTGAAGCTTTCAAACAGCCTACAATTTAATATTCTCTATATATAAATTAAATTTTAAGTATCTTTTATAGACAGATTTCCTGGGTAATTAGCCTGGAAATTTACTCTTCTAATTATACTTGAAGAAAATTAAGATTTCTAGATTTCTGCTTGAAACTTTATCTTTAAGTTGTTCATGTGATGAACTTTAATATAAATAAACTTATTTTATATTAAAACTTAAAATAATTAACTGAAATGAGGATTAAAGTTACTTGGAGTTAAAAATAACACTGGTAACTTCAAATTGGAATTAAAAATAAGTCACCTTAAGTTAAGAACCTTATTTTTAAGCATGGTTTTTCAGTTTTGACCTGAGCACGCCCTCCATATCCATGATTAATCATGAGAGCTGCTCTGTAGACATAAAAAGAGTCTTTTCATCACTGTTTTTGTCCATCATCAATCATTAATCCAATCATATTAGACATTTATACAGGTACAGTTTTATTATATATAAAATCTTATTATTAAAGTATTTCTCAAGTATTTTCTTCTTTATGAATCTTGAAGTAAAGAATTGAAATCATAGAAATTATATGATTGTTGTAATCACCTATAATATATTTTATTTTATAAAAGTTTTGTCTTTAAAATATCTTTTAAAATCCACAAATTCCTCTTGAACAGTCTTTAATCATCATTTTTACTATAAAAAGTTGTTTTATCTTTAAACATATTGATTTTTGGCGTGTTTTCAACTTGTAATATTTATTTAATATAATAACTGTTGTTGTTTGACTTGTTGTATTAAATTCATATTAAAAGCAAGTTTTCTTTATAATTCTATATTTTTTTTATCCATTATTAGTTTTTTTATATAGAATTATTTCTGAACAGTGTGTGTTTTAATTATTTTATAAATAATATTTATATATTATTTATAAGTGGCTAAATATTTATATTTTCCACATGTAATTGTCTCATTAAGAGCTTTACACTTCTTATTGTTATAATCTTCAGTGACTATAACAATAATAGAAGAATTATAATTTATTATAATTATTATGTTTTTTTATTATCATTTTATATAATAATAATTGAATATTTTTTTTATATAGTTATTTTTAATAATTATATTTAAATTTGTGGTTATAAAATTTTTTTATATTATACTTTTCTACTGAGGACATTCATAGTACTCTTGATATTTTTACTATTATCAAGAGTTTCATAGACAAACCTTACAAAGGGAATCTCCACAGAGACACTAGTTGGATGTTGTGTGTGAGGGGTGGGCATTGGGAAGTAATTTTGTCAGGTGGAAGTAGTGGGGAGTGACTCATTTATGATTTTTGCTGCATCCCTTCTCAGGGAGCGGGTCCCTCTCAATTTTATTCAATCAAGAGAGCTGTTGGAGGTCATTTAATATTAGTCTGAGCTGTTGGTGTCATTGGATTTCCTGAAGGACTTGATGTATTTGTTTGATTTGGCCTCCAGAATACACAATTTGAAAGCTGTATGATCCTTCAAAATTCCAAGTATTAAATTATGCATCATGTCAAGATTAATCATTCTGGTTGCATCCCAATATGGAAGGTCTTCCAAAATTGAATATTGCACTCCATACTCAGAAAAAATTGCAAGTCTTTGTTTTGGGGTTTCCTGAAGCCATTTGGCAATGGTCGATTTATTATTTGGGTATGTGCATGTGTAGTGAAATTGAGGACCAATTTCTTCAATTTGAGCCTTTTGAATAGAGAAAAATTACAAAAGTGGTTGCTTGAATGAGAAACAACTCCAGTAAGCTTGCACATGGAAACCACATCTGCAATGTCCGTGAGGATGGAAACATGGATAAAGGATCCTGAAGGTCCTGTTGAGGTGGGTCAAAATGGTAACCTTGCCACAGTTCTTTGAGCTCATTGATCAGAGGCATTAATAGGTAATTCAATTGAAGGGAAGTTGGCTTCTTTGAGCCAGGAATGAGTCCGGCAACATAGACCTTCTCCAGCTTCAATCTTCCACTTGGGGGAGATTAAGGCAAATTTGTCACAATGCTGTCTTCCAGACCTCAGCAAAGGGAACTCTTTCCAAAAAAGCTATTAGACCATTTTAAAGACCAATTAATACTGGAAAGCTTTAGATCACAGTCCACCATGTGAAAAAACCCTGAATAACTTTGCTATATCAAAGGAGTGACCACTGTGTAGAACCCATCAAGGGCTAAAAAATTAACTGCTTTTTATCCCTCTATCTTAAAAACTGAAAAATTCATTTCAGTTTTCAGGTCAAAATCCCACAATATTGGAAGAAACCCAAAACTGTGGGATAACATCCCATAAATATGAAAATAAGGTTTCAAAGTCATGAAAAAGGTTTTTTATACTTCAAAACCTCATAGCATGACTAATACAGGGTCTACTGATATGTTCTGTACAGCTTTCTATGCATCTGACCTGTCAGAACATGTCTATGAGAACCCCAGGTGAAAATATTCACCCTGTATTTGGGAAAAGTGACCAGATGCAGCTTCAAGACTACATCTGAGCCTCATATAGGTAATACAGGTCTTTGAAAACCACAAGCCCATCACTGAAAGTGAAAACTGCTTTCCTCCTCCTACATGGTAAGGTCCAGAGGCCTTTCCACCCCTCTTAAGGATAACAAGGGACCTTTTTCCTCCCAAAACAGGAATCCCCAACCTGCTCTTATACCACCTATTTGGTACAATTGGTAACAAACAATTATACTGTTGGAAGTAATAACCAGGTATAATTCTTGTAGTTATTATTATAGTAACCCAATTGATAATACCTACACCCTGGGTTTTCAACAGAACTTGCCATCACTATATCCATTATAGTAAAGCCCTAACAGCCCTTTAAGATTCTTTTCATTATCCTATCTACATGTCACAGTCATAGTTAAGCTTGTATTTACAATTCTTAAAGATTTATCATAGACTCAGCCTGACAGTTCCACTCTTTTCACTATGTACCATATTTCTGGTATTTTAGGTTTCATTCTTGTGCTCTTGTTTGGAGTCACAGGCTGAAAAACTTTCATGTAATTATCAATTGTTGGTAACAACAATTATCACTTATATATATTAGTTACTTTTATATTAATATATATTCCTTATTATTATAATCTTTTGTTATATTTATTATTATTCTATATGATGAATATAGTTTTCTATGCCTAAAAGCTGTAATAAAAACATTGATTCAAATCCTTATCTTTATTTTTATTATTCATGAGGATATTCATAGTACAATATTATAAAAATAGTAGATTTTCATATCCCATTTTATAATCATACCTTACCAAACATTACTTATTAGCTTTAAATACAGTATTGTATCAACTTGAATATTAATGCAAGTAAAATATATCTTGCTGTGTTTCCCCAATGTAATACACAGCTTGTGCTATTTTGATTTGTCTCCTTTGAACAGTGATATAACATTGTCATGATCTTTTTTAGGTCTAGTGTATGCAGGGCCTACTGCCAACATAGCATCAGTTCATATATATCAAGTAACCCACTTGCAGATAATTGATCAAGAGATAAATTAGATTAAAAAGTAAATTAACTTCAACTGTGATTGTCATAAATTACAAGTTGCAAATACAGCTCACATTGCATTTATTTTCTTTTGTGACTCCAATACAAAAAGCATTCTCCAAATACTGTTCATCTTTACATAACCCTTCTGGCACCTGACAGATTGTTATCTTGGAGCAGAAAGTAAGATCACTGGCCACTTTTTGTTCTAAGAATTACTCAAACATATTTTAGCCTTACTTATTATTCCAGAAACAAAGCTTTTCTTCCAATACTTTATAGCTTATCTAGACATTTCTAAACAAAACAAACTTCAAAATCTATCAATTATTGGCTTCTTCCTAAAAAAACTTTCGAGGACGTCAATACTTACTCTTGCTACCTTCTTTTTCTTACATTATCTTTAGATTAAAAAATGATATTTAATTTCTTTTTTTGTCAATATTTATAATAGCAATAATCAAACACTGTCTTTTCACTCTGTCTTCAAAAATAACACAAATGAAGATTTTTTTTTGAGAACTTCTGTGATGTTTTCCAATTCCCGGCACAATATCTGGCGATTCTTCAAAAAAAATCTCAAAATAATCTTGCCAAGGAAGCCGCGGCACTTTTGGCATCAACTCTTTGTCTGATATCTACATTTTCGCCTCTTGATGTACTTACAACTAAACCTTTGGCGATTTCACCAATTCTTCCTGAGGATATCATTGAATTTGTTAAGCTTGGTCCTTTTGAGTAGCTGCTTCGGTTTGATTCAGTTGTTCTACTTGAGACCATTCGATCTGGTACATGATTTTCTTGATCTTGAGATGGCCGGTTGGCTTCATCAAGAACTGTTTGCCGATAGACTACCTTGGCTGGTCGCAAACTGATTGAATCTAACTCAGGTTTGACCCGCTCTAACTCTTTCAAGATTTGTTTCTCATAAATCAATTGAGTCCTTGCATTTTCCATTAAACTGTGCAAGAGATCATCATGCAACATTTTCGAATGAGTCTGCAATGCTGGCCTGAGGTTTGTCGAGATCAACATGGCCTTTTGAGCAATATTCTCTTCGGCCTTCTTAGCCTCTTCCAATTCATCCAAAGCATTTTCGACTCGTTCTGAAGATACGCTGAGGGTGTTGCTTTTAATTCGTTCGATTTGACGGCGTTTTTCAATGGATTTCTTGACACTTGCGTAGTGTTCCTGTAAGACACCAGCTCGATTTCGGAGGACATCTTTAGCAGCTTTTGCGCTAAGTGAACACCAACTAAGACCATCAGAAAAGGTAACCAAATAGCCTATTGCGCTATTGGTTTCGAGTTCTGAAACAGCTTTAAGAGTCTGACCTAGTCGCCGAAAGCCCTCAGCAAGGGCATCATGGGATTCGGTGGTAGAGAATTGAGTAAGTCGACTGGATAGTTCAAGTAGGGCATGGGATAATGTGCGGCGAGCACGTGAGAGTTGTTCGACGGATCTAAAACATTCTGTGAACCTATCCTCCAATAATCTGAATTGTAATTTTGCGTTTGATAATTCGTCTTCTTCTACAACTGAAACAATAGTATCTGGACAGTTTGACGAAGACTGAGGTAGATTGCTTGATGGTAAAGTTCTCACTGAAGCTCCAGCCGCTGGTTTGCTCAGCCAACCAGATCCACTTGAGGTAGTCCTACGTTTCGGTTTGGATTGAGGTGTGTAACGAAAGTCTGATTCTAGAAATAGTCTCAATTCATCATCAGCCCTTAAAGAAGGGTCGAGCAATAATCTATCGAAAAATTGTTGAAAGGCTGAAGCTACCAATCTATCATCGTCTGCTGGATTTGGTGCAGAAGTACTATGTAATAGTAAATTGTTTAGCAATGATGAAGAGTTTATTGAGTTAAAATATAACTCACTTTGGGAATGGAACGGGCGGGACGATTGTGTGAGGATTATTGCCAACCAGGGATTCATGGAAAGACAAGAACTCTCGATAAGATCTTGAGGTGCTTGATGAATGAGAACTTCTAGATGGATTTGAAGACCCATCAATCTTGACATATAAATCTCTTCGATTACGTTCTATTCCAATCACTTTAATCTTGATTTGCCTTTTGATTTGGTTGCTATTTAAATTTTCGACTTTTTGATTGTGATCAGATGATATGATAGGATTATTTGAAAAGGATTGAGAGGAAGATTGAGGAAGTGGCGAAGAAGGGGGAGAAGACTTGGAAGATATTGAGTTGATCGGACGGCGATGGTCTTCTCTTATTGGACTACGAGGTTGATGATTTAGGTTAGCTGGTTTGTAGAGGGAAGTGGATGAATTTGAGCGATGAGGCCAAACGATCGATTGCTGATTTTGAGTACTTGAAGGTGAGCCGATGAGATGTGGTTTGATGAGCGGAGAGGAGGGCCAAGACGAGTTGGGTGACGGTTGGGACTGAAAATTATTGTGAGGATGATGATAATGCGAAGAATGGGCAAGAGACTGAGGTTGAAATGGGTTGATGAGATGATTATGTTGCTGCTGTTGGTGCTTCTGATTGTTTGATTTATTACATGTGGCGCTGAGGGGATCCATTATGAGTTGATGTGTAGAAGTTTTGAAAAATAAAATCCGGATTTAAATTTGAGAGGGGATAAATATCCAAAGCCCAGGGGACAAAACAAGGGGAATTAAATTTTTAAGATCAATCGCCAGAAGAAGATTTCCTCTTGACCGACTTGACCGAGTTGACCATTTGGGGTGATCATTACGTCATCAGCCGAGCCGAGCTGTTCAAAAAAAGGTTTTCAAAAACGTTTTCAAACCAATTTTTAAATCAAAAAATCTTGAAAGTCAACTTTGAGGATCCTCTCTCTTGGCATAGGCTCAATGTAAATACTACATACTGTAGAGTACTTCAGGCCAAATTTCTGGGGTGAAAACCTCATTTGTCAAAAAAAGTCTGGATCAATATTTTGGCTGATCTGTTTAGGCTTCAATCCCAGCTAGATTATTTAAAAAACTCCAAATAAATATTGCAGCTCCTGTATAAACTATACAGCTTTTGAGATACTGTGAGAACTCCTGTGGGATAAAGACCTGGTGGGGAAGATTATAAGCACAAAATTTGAATTTCTGTATTCCTTACTTGTAGCCAAGGCTGTCAAGGTCATTATCTGCTCCTCCTGATTATTCTAAACTAAGGCACCAGGTGGCAAAGCTATGTGCTGTGAGCCTTGAGGTATATTTTACATACCCAAATAGGCCACAATTATCTTAAAAAGATATTTTGAATTATACATAACTCATAAATCATGCATATATTCAAAATTCATCATTTTTGATTTCGGAAAAGATGAATAACTTTTTATTGAGTGGGTAAATCCATGGATTTAAGGCCAGATTTGGATTCTACTCAAAAATTCACCTAGGGTAGCTCCATAGAGTGAATAAGCTCAAATTAACTCTTTGAGGTGGTAATATGGAAAATACTTCAACACCACATCATTAATAGCACATAAAAGATCCGTGAAAATTTTTGTTTTTCTTGATTTTACGCCAAAATAATGGGAAAGTGAGAAATCCCATGTTACATATACACTAAGAATAGTGTTATACATGTTTTGAGCACTTAATATTATGGTATTCTTACATGCACTTTTGGTACACCCATAGTGGATATCTCACTTGAAGCTTAAATTTCTATTTTGACATGAAAAATAAGTAAGGGGGACAAAAGACATCAAAGAGAGCCAGGGTACCCAACTTCTGAGGCCCCAGAGGCATGGATAGCTCCAAAGCTTGGTTCCATGGCTGATCTTGACCCAATTGGTAAACTAAACCTCTTTGGGAACTTGGTTACCAAGTTACAAGTACTGTAAGACACCAGAAAATAGCAAATAACCTGCTATTTTGACGTGCCAAGGAGGTAAAGAGCTACTTACACTCCTGTAACCATGTCAATTACTAATGACTTTCCATGGATAAACCCCAAAAGAGTAATTAAAACCCTTTTTGGACTTGTATCCATTGATTTACCTCATAGCAACCAGTCAAACACTGATATTTGCAATTCTATGTAGAAATGAGGTAAAAACTTCAAAAATTCATTAAAAATACAATTCTTAATTAATCTTTCTGAAACTTTCAGGACCAATTGAGAGCTGTATTATCTATGGTACAACCAAAAAGAATTACAGTTTTACTAGTAAAATTAAAAGTTTTACTTACAGTCCATTTTTGGTTAATCTACGTGAAACACTGAATCTTCAAAATTCATAGTAAATACAACCTGTGATGAAATTGTCAATAACATTGATAAATTTGGGAAATCAATGATTAATTTGGAATAAAAGAAGATTTACTAATGTTACTCCTTTTATTCTTAACCATATTGGGGTTGGTAGTCACGTAAAAGCCTCAATTAAGCAATTATGACAATTTTACGTGACAACAGATGATGTAAGTACTAATCCAAAAGGGTTTAATGCTTTCTAACTCACTGGTTTTTCAGTTTGCTCCATGGCACACCTCTGTGAGCTGTTGTTGGCTTAAGAGAGGCTTTCTCTTGCTGTTTTTTCCGCATCATCATCATCTTATTATCATTTTATATTATTGTTACCAACAAGTAAGTATTAGTTAAACTATTCTCAAGTGTTTTAAATCTTTCAGAAATCAATCAGAAAGACGTGAAATCATAAAATCCAACTATATATTGTTGTGATCCTGCTATAAATCATTTTGATCCCTTAAATCCACAATTCTACGTCAAATTTCTCTACTTTTCTCTATCAATAAGTTCTTTGGAGTATTAGTGAGTCATTTATCTTTAATTCTTAAGGTTTTTCTCTAGTGATAGTTTTCTTCAAGGATTAGCTTTATAATTATTCTTGCAAAAGATAATTATATATTAAAATAATTTTATTATTTTAATAAAAGAAGTTTTTATTATTAAATTCTTCTTGTAATTGATTCTTGTAGAAAATTACTTGCTCAATGTTAAAATCACTAGTAGTGCTTAAAACGTGAAAGAAATAATTCTTTAATTATTTAATTGTGGTTATAATAATATTATATTATTATATTTCATAAGAACAGACATAGTACTGTTGATTAATAGTAATATTATCATCAGTTTCATAGTCACATCTTACATGTGCCTTCCCAGAAAAACCATGCAGCAGGCCGAAGGCACAGCTTTACAAAGTAGCACTTGGCATGTTTTTACAACCTATTCCCAAAAACATCCATCAGGTGAAAACTAAATGTAGGAAAATAAAATAAGGTACCTGTAAATTCTGTGCCTTGATAAGAAATCTATATCCACATGGTGGCATATAAGTGAAGCAAGTCACATACCCTTATATCCTGAATTGGTGAGTCTAACTCAACTCCTCCAGCCTTTTTTTAAAGCTATTCCCAAAGGAAATTTAAAGTCACCTTACTAGAGTTGTAGTAACATGATTTTGCTTCAGAATTGAAAAAATTCTAAGAAAAAAAAGCCACAAGAAATTCATATTTGATAATTTACTGTCTAAAAACTCATCTCCACTGTCTTTTTTTTATAGAAAGTAATTGGTTTTTAAATAAAAGCTCCTTTCAACCAGATAATTTTTCAGATTTTAGCCAATTCACTTTGGTTCCCACTTTTTGTATTTCAGACTCCTACCAAAAGAAACTGAAAAATGATTTTATTTTAGAGATGAAGTGATAAAGGAAGATAATCAAAGAGGAAAATTAAAAATGACAGCCAATCTTTTACCCCCCCTCTTAATTTTTTTTTAAAAAAAGAATTAATATAAGGTGTAAAAAAAGTCAAAATCTTCTGGGTATAAAAAGGCTACAAAAAGGGATTGCTTGTGGATTTAGAAGAAAATGCTCTTGAAAAAGAAACTTCCATATAAGGTAATTTTCGATGAAGAAAGGAAAGGTTCTGACTTGAAAATGAAAAAACATTGCTTAGCACTGTAGGAAAAGTGTTGATGCAAATTAATTTTAAGAAAAACTGAGTGATTATGAATTAAATTGAAAAATTTGTGAGAGGGAGAAATACTGGATTTTTCAAAGATAAATCTCTTCAAGAAAATTCAAAAACAATGCTGATTTTCCATCAGCCTTTCAGATTTTAAGGCAAATAGTCAATAAATCTAAAACCAATGGAAACTATATATAATATTCAAATCTGAAAAATCAAAATTGGAAAGTATTTTGCACTGGTGAGCTTAGGAGACGAGGAATTTTGAAAAAAAACAGCTTTGAGCTAAGTTTCCTTAAATCTTCTTCAAGTTTGTTATTGAATAAAGTGAAAATTAACCATACTCTGATTTGAATGTAATGAAATTTGGATTATAAGCTGAATATATTGAGTAGGAATCAAGTTTATATTATCAATATAGAGGACAGAACCCACTCAAGAAATTTAATTTGTACTCTAATAAAGATATATAATGCTTTCCTCAATATTATTCTTGGGATTTCCTTTCACTGGATGAGGAATATATAAAGATCAATTTTATCAGCTGACAAATAATTTTGGAAAAATCAAGAGTAATTTTAGTTTAGTATTCTCAACATAGAAATACTTCATTCAAGCTAATAGAATGTTTCAAATCTTTGGCGAATGGATTAGAGCTTAAATTATCATCATTATTGAAGAATATATTCTTAATAAATTCAAAGAAGAAATATTTTGATTCTCAAAAAATGTCATTAATTATGAAAAGTGTGAAAATAGGATATAATAAAATTAAAATGTAAATTCTCCTCAAAACGGATTTTTGGGAAATTGATTTATGATTAAATTCAAAATGGAAATCATTAATAATTTTATTTTCCTTATTTACTCAGGGGATTAGAAAATTCATATGCAGAATTAGTATATTAATTCAATTTCTTTCTATTTTATTTCTGCATTTTTGAACTATTTTTAGATCCTAATTAAGCTTCAAAAAGGCTTTTTAGACTTTTTTGGTTTGGATCAAGCGTGCACATTGAGACATATAGTCAAATATGGCTTCTCTGAAAATAATCTGAAAGAAAGTAATTCCCTAAATCTATTATTGTCATCTTAATCTATAAATTTTTTTTTTGATCCTCTCAACTTGAATAAAGCCTATGGTTCTTTCCATCCAAAAATTTGAGATTTTTTGACAAAGCTTAAGACATCCTTGAAAATAATTCCACTAAAAAAATGATATAAAATCAGAATTTGGCACATAAAACAGGCAAAGGCACTTATTTGAAATTAAGAAAAAAATTCTTGGAATCTTCAGTGCCCCATATTTATATAGGCTATTGGTAAATATATATAATTAATTAAGTTAATTTTCCAAAAATTTACCAAATATTCATAGTTTTTTGTAAGTTCACTCAAAAATCTTAACTTTTTGAAAAATTATCATAGCATAATTCAATTGCATTTCTTTGAAAAACTTCATTTTGTTATTATTTAGGCCACCCAAAAGTTTCTCTAGTTTCTTAATAGTTTTTTTCTTGACTCGCCCAATTTGATTATTCTAATAAAATATTCTAAACTATTATCCCACTTATATTTCTAAAAGATTTCCCCTTTTTAAAAAGGTATTATTGCTATAAAAAATCCCCAAAATGATTGCAATTCCAATTTATCCTAATCCATTCTGATTTGGATCACCCAAAAAGGGTCTTTCCTGTAGGAATCCCAAAATATCACTTCTCATAAGAGCCTTTGGGAGACATATAGGTGATTCATATGTATTAAAATTTCCCTTTTAATTTCCTTTTTTGATTATCCTTGTTATTTGCTTTGAACCCAGCTTTTTAAGGATTTCATTACCAAATAATGTCAAAAGATATTTTTGTAGTAAAAATAAGGGTTCTTGGATGAAAATTTTAATACATAGGGGGAAATCATATCTAAAATACCATTAGAAGCTGAAGTTTCTAAATAAAAGAAGATACCGCAAATTATGTGGCTCACTTGGAGATTGAAAGAACTTCATTGGTGTTAAAGCTCCCTTAACTGGATGAAGGAGGTTTCTGTAGTTGAGGTTAGACATAAAACATAGTTTTGTTAGCTTAATTATTAGCTATCTACTCTCACTAGTATAAAACTGCACGAAAATTAGAAAAATGAAGCCAAAATAGGAATTTTTTCAAAAAAAGACATTTATAAAGAGCGATGAAATGTAAAACAAATAAAACTTTTAATCTGGAGAAATTTCTTAGAGAATAGAATATTTCTTTGAAGGTGAAGGAAGTCAATACACGTGATGAATCCTATGCTCATTGTATATCTCAGCCCCTTGAAAAGTTTGAGATGCATCCTGGGGATTTTTATTTCCATATTGCATATTTTATATTTTATTGGTCTTTCGAAGGGAAAGAAAGTCTTGATAGCTTTATTTTTCCTAATTTTCCTCATTTCAAATCCAAAATGGAACAAATATATTTTTTCAAATCCAACTTTTATTTTTTAAGCTTATATAGAGAGAATTATTTGAATTTACCAGGCTCCTTTATTAATTTATCTTTTTATTGAAAAGATCCTTTTTCTCATAAATTTGAAAAAGAGCAACTAATAATTCATAGATTGGGTTGTAAAAGAGAAAAAATATGAAATAATTAGATAACATGGAGAAATTTCTTAATTAAAATCCTTAAATGGGAATATTATAACTGAATAGAATTGGAAAGAATATCAAAATAACTATAATTAGGTAGATTATAGGACTATATAAGATTTATCTGTTGTTAAAAATAAATTCAGCACTAATATTTATGATAATATTAACCATCAGTTTCTTTTTGATAATCAAATTGAGAAAAAACTTTCCAAAAGCCAATTTTAGTTCTTTTGAAGCAATAAAAAAATAAATCAAATATAATAACCATCAAAAACATCAATAAAGTCAACTATTAGGCAAAAACTCAAAATAAAGAGCTTAAATATATTTTTAAATATATTTCATCTTGAAATAATCAACTTAAGCACTTTACCTTCCAAAAAATATGGAATTGACTAAGAGGAATATGTGAGAAATCAAAAAAATGAAGAAGAATAATTATGAGCTAATTCAAAATTAATTAGGTGTATCAAATTAAGCAATCAGGTTAATAGAATGATAGAAATAGAATATTTGAGAAATAAGACGTTTCCTAACTATTGAAAAAATGTTAAATATTAAAGGCACGATTTACTGCCAAAATTTTAAGATTATTCTATGAGACTCTTAATAATATTCCCATTAATAAAGAAGAATGTGAATATCTTACTTATAATATAATAATGAAATTATCATAAACCAAAATTAATAGTAAATTTATTTAACATTTATTTTACTTGTTATTTACTACTACTTCATTGCTTGATTAATTATTTTTCTGATTACATACTACCAGTCATATAAGAGTAAACAGTAATTTTCTACTAGAATTAATTACAAGGAGTATTAATAAAAAATATTTTCAATATAATATGAAATTACCTAAATCAATAATCATCCTTTCTGAGAATCATTACTTTCAAATTCTTCAAGAAAAATATAAAATTTAAAGAAAAAAATTTAATAATTCAACCAAAAAACTCACAACTACTCTTAAAAAGACCCTTAAGTAATTGGGAGGATTGTTTTGATGGATTGTGTGTGAATATAAAGATTTAATAGTAGACAAAAAATAAGTAATAAAGAAAATATGGTCACAATACTCTTTAAATTTTAAATTTTATCCAATTTCATGCCATTATAGCTTATTTGAATGATTTCACAACTAAAATGAAACATTATGCTAAAGATATACTAATTTTATTGATTAAGAATACTGAATATTGGGATAAAACAGAAACAAAAGGCCTCTTTTAAGCCTAAAATAGATAACAGAATCATTCAAGTGATTTAACTGAAATGAAATATATGATAAATCAACCAAATTATTAAGATTGATAATTAACTCACCTTTTTTATAGAGATCTTAATTAATTAATTAATTGTGTGCTTTTACATTGATACAAACCCATTTATTATTGAGAAATCATTAATTTTCTAATTTAATTTTTTATATTTCAAAACAATAAGTATTTTTGAAAATATGTAAATGTATTTGAAAATCCAACCATATAGTTGATTTTCTGTGAGTCTGTGAGGATTCAGTATTTCATGTGGAATAATCAAAAATATACTGTAGGTAAAGCTTTTAATTGAGATGAAGTCATAATTACTATTGGGTTAAAATGAATATCACCAATTTCTTCATTCCTCTCTATATATTCAAATTCATTATTAAATACATGTATTTCTAATGAATTATTGTAGTTTTTCCGCATTTTGTATGTGATGCAGGCTAATAGAAAGGTAAAAAGTTGTTTTCATGAGGTGATTGAATGAATTCGAGTGAAAAAAGGGTTTTAGAGTATACTTTTTAGTTCTTGAATAATAAATAATTAAGAATTGAAATGGTTTGAGGAGTTGGAGGTGCTCATTACCTCCTTGACATGTCAATAATAGCAGCTTATTTCCTATTTTCTCATGATTTGATGGGACTTGGACTCAGTAAAAGTTTTCCCATGAGGTATTAATTAATTTATTACATCAGGATAAGCCATATATATAACATGCCAGGATTTATAAGCTTTGGAGTCCTCATAAATTGGGGAACCCTGGTTCTCTTTGCTGTCTTTTGTCTCCATTAGCTATTATTAGGTGAAAATAGTAATTCAGGCCTCAAGACTAATATTAAGTATTAATTTAGCAAGACTTCATTTACCAATGAATTAATTATAGTTACCAAAGAATTAATGCAGCTCAGTTCAGCTTATAGATTACTTGGAACTTTAAATAATCTCATTATTTTCATGTTAAAATGACAAAAAACGACCTTAACACTCCTTTTACATGGTATTGATGATGATGTGTAAAATTATTTTTAATTTTGAAACCTCATACAATTATTTTTGTTTATAATCCTTATAAATCAATAATAGCTGAAAAGCTGCGTGAAATCCAATTATTTTCTTAAATTCATGTATTTTAAAAGGACTACACATCCTTTTCTGTGAGGAAAATAATGAATTGTGATTATTCCCATTACTTATTAGTTTCGTATATTCAGAAAATTAATTTTGTTGTATTCTTGGCCTTTTTGAGAATTTAAAATATAACTCAAGGATCACCAAAGTTAAATCCAAAGAAAACTCTACAATTAAGTCAGAATCCATTTTTTTCACAAGAATATTCATAAAAACATATTATTCAGAATTTTTGAAAAAAATCTTAAACTTGAATAATTTTATCTTAAAAGTTAATTTTGAAAAATACTTAATCAACTCAAAAATATTATCATAACCTTGGTAATATGAATTCAATCCAATTTTCACAAGATTTACAGGAACAATGGGGTTCATCCTTTACAAAAGGAATTCCTGCTATGATCAATAAAAGTAGTTCTTATTGCACCATCACGTTTGGATTATGGAGGAATGAACCAGCTTGGGGAGCCCTACAATTTGATTTGAGGACCCAAAATTGGCTAAGGAAATTCTTTTCCAACTCCTCTGGGGGCCTCCAATGGCCTCTATAGCCCATAGGCCATAGGGGGGCTGAAAAAACATTTTGACCCCCCAAAAACACAATTGGCCAAATGGCCTATGGACTCAAAAATTCAGAAAAAATCCCCCAAGAACCTTCAATACCCAGAAGCCAATTCTTAGGAAAGGACAATAGCCACCAATACCCTTAATATAATCATTATAACAAACTTTATCATATCTTACATTGTGGTATTCCACACCTGTTCTTCAAAGCTTTAAATCCACTGGAGGTGAACTAAGAGGGTAATCACATAAAATAAGAAAAATAATATTCAAAAAATTGAAAGAAATATAAACCAATTATACCAAATTCTCAAGGAGAACTATCTCACTTAACTCCAAATCAAACTCTACCTATATTCACATAATGGCTCAGCTCAATGAGATAAATAATTCTATATATATCACTTATCAAGCAAAAAATACTATCATAAACTATACACTAGGCTCCATGATATGCTTGAAAAAGTTTCATCTGTTTTAATTCTCACATATAAATAATCATTTGTAAGATTACATAAGTAATACCATAATTCTTACACAAATATGTGCAAAGAATTTCTACATAAATAGGCTTCCTTAAGTATAGAGTAGCTTGGTGTTACAGTAGTCAATTCAAACTCAATCCCCGATAGTCAAACATTAAAGATAGAATTAACAAACCAAATCTTACATATAAACAGAATAAACTTTATACAACTAAAGGAAGCTCACCTAAATTATGAGATAATAGCTTAAAAATGAAACAGAGTATAAATATGATTCAATTTTCCAAGGATATTATGTCATACCTATATATAATTACAATTTTTCAAACTTTCTAACCAGCGAAATTCTCTCAACTCTTTGAAGGAAGTAATAAGGCTTAGTAAAGATAAGAATAAATATCAGAAATATGGTCAATAAGAAAAAAAATAGGGTTCTGTATCCTTATCAACTGACATTATTCAAAAGATTTTAGCCAGAAAACGTGTCTTGAGTGTGAGCCTTTGAGATATGACCACATACCCAATAAGGTAACAAGAAAGACTCAGAATAATTATACCTTTAAGATAATTATACTAAAATTACTTAGAATAATTATACATTAAAAATAATTACTTTAAAAATACAAAAATACCATAAATTGATACAAAAATTGGTTTAACTTAAAAGCCAATGAATCAACATGTGAAATAAATTATACCATTGGATTCCCCATGGTAAAATACACATATACCATTTTTATGGCATATCTGTAAAGTCAATATTTAATGAGTTATAAGGAATAATACCTTATAAAAACCATAAATCCTTATTTATTTCAAGAACCAATGAAGCAACATGTAGGATAAATTGTACCATTGGATTTCCCATGAAAATTCACACATAAAACAATTAATGAGCTAATTTCCAAAGTTAATATTTAAGGAATTAACCTGAATATATGCACTTTTTTGGTCAACGCATATATTCAAGGATCATAGCTAATATCTCTTAAACTATACAAGATAGAGTGATAAACCAAAAAAAAAGTTACCACGTAATTACTGTAAGAGCACAGATATAAACTTTATTTTACAAATTATAATCAAGGTTAAAACCTATGATGAAATATTGATAAAAATCAACAGAGCTGTTGACCACTTTGTTGTGAAAGTGGTCCAAACTTGAAAAAAAGTACACAGTTGGATTCTACTAGCTCATTCGTGAAGAATGATGTAATTTGTATTATTCAATTCAGGGTACAACCCCTTGAAATCATGGTTTGAAGTTTAAAATATTGAATTTTGACAGAAAAGATGAGTTACAAGGAAAATCATCAAAATTAGAGTTTTTGATGATGTAATGAAAAGCTCTTGGCAGCATAATACGGTTATGTCAGGCTATCAGGATTCACTCTCTGAATTGCTGTAGCGTGTAAAACTTAAAAGTTATTAAAGATCAAAGTTTGAGCTTAAATTGAGCAGTTATGATCACCTACTGTAACCTTAAATTAAGTTTAACAGTCATATGAGTGATAAAATTAGTGAATACTATTAGTTTATGATTAAAACTAATAAAATCCACGAAATTTGGGGTTCTGCCAAGCCTCTGATGTCATCACACTTAGAGTTATAGTGATAACTCTAAATAATGGTGTAATAATGATGTAATCATCCTCAAACCTTAAAATATTGATCCGTTCCAGTGGATATGATCAGTACACGTCTACTAGAAGCCTGTTGGACTTTAGGAGGGAGGTATTTACTATAAATAGAGCTCTTTTTACTCTGTTTTCCCCTCACATGCATCAAAAACATTAAATAAATACAAACAAAAAGGTAATATCTTTCTTCTCTATATATAAAACTTTTATATTATTAAAGACCAAAGTTCATCTTTATTATTATCATCAATTTTGTCGTGATTAAATCATTTGTTTAATTTTTTTGTTAAAAATCTCTCTAAAACTCATTTCCACGTAAAAAATCAAGAATATTTGTAATATCTCTATTTTATATTGTAAATAAAATTTGTATAAGTTGTATTTATATTATTTGGCGTAAAATATCTCAAAATTATTATATTAAGTGTTAAAAGTAGGTTATTTTCTCTTATATTGATAATTTTCTCTATATTATTCTTTTAATAATTCTTTAATTAATATAAATAGTATTTATATTAATTTATAGCTTTAATATTAGTAATATTATTGTTATTAATTGTTTTTTATTAATAAAAAACAATTTTTTTACGCCTTTATTCTTTGTTTGTAACAATAATAAAGTGCTTTTAAATATATTAATTATTTCATATTAATATATTTATTTTATCATATTATTACATTTTTATTAATAATATAATTCTTTTTACGCCATAATTATGATAATTATTTTTATCTTATTTATTTCATTCATAAGGACATTCATAGTACAATAAGTAAAATATTAGTAATTTTTACTTATTGTTTCATAGTCAAACCTTAAATTTGGGGGCCTGGCCGTGATATTTACTTAAAAGACCTTTTAAAAAGATTCTAATTGGGCTTATCCAATAATAAATTATATTTATAATCATAAAATTATATAATAAATTTATATTTTATTGATTTTAAAAGCTATTGAGGCATTTGGAAAGCAATTGTACTGTCTTACACGTGGTTTTTCACATCCTTAGAATTGCAAGAACTTTCTTTGAGTGACTCTAGTGATTAAAAAAGATATTTTATAAATTAAAAATAATTTTTTATAATTTAATTTTATAAAGAATCATATTTATTTTTTTATTTTATTCTTTAAAAATAAAAATATAAAAAATATTAAAAAATCTTAAAAACCAATAAAAAAAGTTATTTTTATTCATTTTTATTCATTTCTTTATTCATTTCAATTTTTTAAAAGATATAATAGCAATTTCTACGTGGAAAATTGCCATATCTTGCTAAAAAAAAATAACACTTCTTATAAAAAGACTTATATTTATTTGTCTTTTTTAGTGTTTGAAGATAACCCAACAGGAGACAACCAAACTACTGTTGAGAGATTGGTTGAAGAAACTTGTCAAAGTTCTCCCACACCAGTTATCACTAAAAGAAAGAAAACTAAGAAATTAGACTTTCCAGGACCCACCATTCAAGACTCTGAAGGTGAGCACCTCTTTTATAATTGCCATAAAAAGAATTTCTATTCTAAAATACTTTTATTTTTTCTTATTCCTTAAACTATGACTACCAGAAGAGGTTCCCAATACTCCATCCAATCAGATGGAGCTGGACTCAGAGGTAGAACTGATCCCTCAAAAGGGAAAAGAAAGGGCAATATCCCCAGTGGAACAGAATCCACACGAGGAAGTGCCTTATCCCAAAGGCAAGTCCCAGAAATGCCCATGATATCTGAGCCTGAATTGGAACTAAGTATGAGTAACTCAAATAGGTACAAATCACATTCAGAGGGCTCAAATAGACATCTACATGAGCCAGTACAAGCAGTATCACACAGTGTACAAGGACAAAGATTGGGAAATGCTGCCCCAAATACACCAAGGAGTAATGAACTCCTGGCACATCCTGAAAAAATTCCTCAAAGAGGAGGAGATAGTGAAATACTCCAATGGATGGAATCCACTGTCATCCAAACCTCAAATCAAAAAGATCAAGGATTACCACGCCAAAAAGAGGGAGGCAGCCAAGGAAGAAGCCCCAGTAGCTTCTACCAGCAAGCCCCAAGCCAACCCACTTCCCCAAGAAGGGAAGAAGAACAAGAAAAAGAATTGGAGGAAACCATATTCCCCAAGCTACAGGATTCCCAAAATCCAAAAAGATGCCATAGACAATGTCTTCAATATGGCCAGAACTTTGATGGAATTCAAAGACAAAGAGGAACAAAGAATGAGACAACCCCATTTCCCAAAGAAATAACTTTGTCTCCTGATGTTGTAAATACTTTAACAGAAATTAAAAATAGTATTTTACCTCTAAAAGAAATTAAAAATAGTTTATTATCATTACAAGAAATAAATAATAATTTATCTTCTTTAACAAAAATTGTTGTACAAAACAAGAAAGAGATTGACAACATAAAATTTATGATTGAAAATAATAAACCAAAAGTATTAATTGACAATACTCAGAAATTAATACAAGGACAACAAGAATTGTACAAATATATAAGTGATATCAAAGAGAAAACTTTGACAATAAATTATGATGTGAGTATTGACAATCTTACAGAAAAATTAAACAAATTAAGTATTTCTGTAGAAAAATTTGAAGAAAAGACTTCATCACACCAAAAATTACTTTTGGACCATGTGGAAAAAAGTGATGAAGCAAGAATGCATCTAAAAGATGATATTCAAAGTGAAATAAGGCTTATTACTGAAAAAATGGATAAAATGAATGAGGCTAATTTAAATATGCCAAAGTTATCAACTCCATTTTCCCATATAAAAAGCCCTGTTAAAACAAAAGAGGAATTCAAAAATCCTTTCATAACAGACTTGAGTCACCAAGAAAACAACCAAGTCTTAATGAAGGAAGCACCTCAGCGGAAAGAATGGCCAACATTCACAGGAGAAGGTGAATATGACCACATGTCATTTATTAAAGCAATTGACATGTTACAAGAAGACTATGCAATACCAGATGAATTAATCACTGCAAGATTACATTCATTGTTTGAAAAATCTGCAAAAAGATGGTATTATGGCATAAGACAAACAAATGGCAAAAATACCTGGTCTTGGTGGAAACAAGAAATAATCACCAAGTGGGCAAATGATGCCTGGAGGTACAAAATAGAAAATGCATTTGAAAATTCTTTCTTTGACCCAGACAAAGATAAGCCTTTAACCTGGTTCTTAAAACAAGTTGAAAGACTTAATGCATTATACCCAGAAATGTCACAAAAAATGGTGCATATGAAAATACTCAAGAAATGTGGAGGAGAGCTAGAACATGCCCTAAGAAGCAGGTGTATAGAACCATGCTCCACAGAAGAGTACATTAATGCACTGGAAGACATAGTGACAAGAACAAAAATTGGCAGGACTTGGAAGAAATTGGACATTAAAAGCCCAAATAAACCATTTATCAAAAAAGATAAATTAAAAGAACCCTTCAAGCCCAGTACATCCAATAATAATGAGCAAAGAAAATGCCATAAATGGGGAGGTATTGGACACTTAGCCAATAATTGCCTAAAAAAGGCAAAAATCAATGAAATTATGGAAACAGAAAACCACAATGACAAAGAGGAGGAATCTGACTCTGAAAAAGAGACAGAAGAATCAGAAACTTCTGAAAGTGATGAAATCAATATAATTAATGCAGAAATTAATAATATTGATACAATTTATGAAGTACTAGATGTCAACTCAAACTTACCACAAGTTGGAACATCTGACACAAACCTGACAAATGTGAAAGATGCCAAACTGTACAAAACCAAACCTGCAAGAGGAATGGGGTATACAGCTGGAAAATCAAGTATAAGTATTGTTATGGTTGATAACCAAGAAGCAAAGGTGAACTTGGATACAGGAGCATATTGCACCTGTGTTGGTAAAAGTTATTTAAGTACAATTGTTCCATACTGGCAAGAAAAACTTATACCAATCCAAGGTGTCAAATTTAGTAGTGCAAGTGAAAGCATGATGCTCCTTGGAATAATTGACTTAACACTTATTTTCCCTCACCCTTCACAATGTGTCAGAATTAAAGTAGAATTTTTGGTAATGGACAACTGTACCAGTAATCACTTTATCCTTATCAATCTATGGTATAGATATCTCTAACCACAAGGATAGATATTTTACTATAGGAGACAATGAACAAAAGTTTGGCTTCTTAAATAACAAAAAATAAGTTACAGTTATTAAGAAGGAAGAAAAGATTCCAGAAAAGGAACTTTTTATATCTGAACAACTTAAAGAGGCAGAATTCAATCAAGAATTAACAGAGAAAATGAAAGAAAAATTAATTAACCTCTTATTTAAGTACAAAGATGCCTTTGCAACTGATAAAGAGCCACTAGGTGCTATAATTGGGCATAAAGTAGACATAATTCTTAATGTGGAAAAGCCTTACCCACCCTTACTGAGAAGACCAGCTTACCCAGCTAGTCCAAGGGATAGAGAAGCCTTAGAGGTACACATTAAAGAATTAATGGACCTTGGAGTATTAAGAAAAGTTGGACATAATGAACAGGTAGAATTTACTACTCCTGTCATTATAACTTGGCATAATGGAAAATCAAGGATGGTAGGAGACTTCAGAGCCCTGAACACCTATACCATTCCAGATAGATATCCAATACCTAGAATCCATGAGACATCGACACAACTGTCACAAGCTAAGTTCATTACAGCTATGGATGCCTTAAAGGGTTTTCATCAAAATGTCTTAACAGAAAATGCCAAAAAACTACTGAGGATAATAGTCTACTGTGGAATTTTTGAATACTTAAGCATGCCATTTGGGATAAAAAATGCACCTTCCCATTACCAAAGAATGATGAATACCATATTTCCTGAAGAATTATCAGAAGGATGGCTAATTATCTATATTGATGATATCATAGTTTGCTCAGAAACTTGGGAAAATCACCTTACAAGACTAGAAAGGGTACTACAGAAAATAGTCCAAGTGAATATGAGAATTTTCTTGAAAAAGTGTCATTTTGCATATAGTGAATTAAAAGCACTAGGCCATGTTGTATCTGGACTTAGTCTAGGCATAGACAAAAACAAAGTAGCAGCAGTACTACTTAAAGCAATGCCTCAAACCAAAAAAGAAATGAAATCATTTTTAGGATTTTCTGGTTACTATAGACAGCATATAAAGGACTTTGCAAAAATTGCCAAATCCTTATATAAATTATGTGACCAACAAAAAGTTTATGAAATGACTGAAGAAAGGGTCAAGGCATATGAAGAATTGAAAAATTCACTAACAAATGCCCCATTTCTTCTAATTCCAGATTGGAAACTACCCTTCAAACTATACATTGATGCTTGTGGAGAAGGACTAGGTGCTGCACTTCACCAAACACAAATTATCAATGATAAACCAGTGGAAGGACCAATTTGTTTCATTTCAAGGCAGATAAAGCCAACAGAAGCAAGGTATGGAGCCAGCCAAATGGAATGCTTATGCTTAGTGTGGGCTTTAGAAAAACTGAATTATTATTTGGATGGCACAGTATTTGATGTAATCACAGACTGTAATGCTGTGAAATCACTATTAAATATGAAGACCCCAAATAGACATATGCTGAGATGGCAAATTACTATCCAAGAATACAGAGGAAATATGACTATTGTTCATAAATCTGGTAATATCCATAAAAATGCAGATGGTCTTAGCAGATGGGCTCTAGCAAATACCCCTGACAATCCAGCATGGGTGCCACAAGAAGAACACCATATAGAAGGAATATGTGTTACAGATATTGCCACAGAATTCTTGAACCAGGTTAAAGAAAGGTATAATATAGACAAAAATTGCCATATCTTAAGCCAACTTCTAATGAAAGACTGCAAAGACCCATCACTTTCATCAAAACTAGATGAAACATGGAAAAAGGCATATGATGAAGGAAGATTCCACCTCCTTGATGGAATCCTTTACCATAGAACAAAACACACATGTGTTATGACCTTAACAGATAGAACCCTGATAAACACTATTTTACATGAATGTCATGACAGTGTTGCAGCTGGACACCTTTCAGAAGGCAGAACACTAGAGAGGGTGAAAACCTGCTCTTGGTAGCCAAATTGGAAGAAAGATGTTACAGAATACTGCCAAACCTGTGACAGATGTCAAAAAGCCAACAGAGCCACAGGAAAGAAATTTGGAATGATGATCCAAATCCAAGAACCAAAATCCCCATGGGAAATAGTTCATATGGATTGGGTAACAGCTTTACCTCCAGGAGGAGACAGGAGTTATAATGCATGCCTAGTGTTAGTTGACAGATACAGTAAAACTCCCATGTTCTTACCATGTCATAAAGATGACACAGCTATGGACACAGCCATAATGATATGGAATAAAGTTATTAGCCATACAGGCTTATTCCAGAATATTATAAGTGACAGAGACCCAAAGTTCACTTCCGCATTATGGACAAATCTCCATAACTTATTTGGGACAAAGCTATCATTCTCAACAGCTTACCATCCCCAAACTGATGGTTTAGCAGAAAGAATGATACAGACCTTAGAGGACATGATCAGAAGATTCTGTGCTTATGGGCTAGAATTCAAAGATTCTGATGGTTTTACCCATGATTGGTGTACACTAATACCAGCTCTTGAACTAGCATATAAGACATCAATCCATTCTTCTACTGGCAAAACACCAGCAATGCTAGAAAAAGGTTGGAATCCAAGACTTCCTTATGACACCCTCAAAAAGGACTTAGTGGATATACATCCAACAGCAAGCAGATTTAAAATAATGCTTGACAAGGCAAGACACCATTCAAACAGATGTATGCAAGATTCTTTCAAATATGCAAAAGAAAAATGGGATAAAAGTCATAAGCCACCTGATTTCAAAATAGGAGACTTGGTTCTAGTATCAACCCTTAATTTCAATAACATAAAAGGCCCAAAGAAATTGAAAGATTCCTTTGCAGGACCATTTATGATAAAAGCACTTCATGGACCCAATGCCGTGCAATTGGAACTCACAGGTGAACTAATGAACAAACACCCAACTTTCCCTGTAAGTCTGATAAAACCTTACATTTCAAGTGACAAGGAGTTATTTCCACTAAGAAATAAACCCCCACTTGAAATTCCCCCCCTTGGAAGAAGGAGAAGAAAAGAAAATACTAAAAGTCCTTAAAGAAAGAAGGACAAGAAACAAAAAAGAAAGGGAATACCTTGTAAGGTATAGAAATTCAAGTCAAGAAGATGAATGGCTACTTGAGAAAGATATAGCAAATGCTGATAAACTACTAAGAAGGTTCAGACATGAAAGAAAACCTGAAAAATAGAAAAGTTAAGCATTATTGAGCTTCAAGACTAACAAAGTCTATTGAAGAGGTAGGACAGTGGATGATACCCTAATTACACATATCAGATTGTGGTACAATCTTTTTTGGTGGTAGGGAATGTGAGCCTTTGAGATATGACCACATACCCAATAATGTCACAAGAAAGACTCAGAATAATTATACCTTTAAGATAATTATACTAAAATTACTTAGAATAACTATACATTAAAAATAATTACTTTAAAAATACAAAAATACCATAAATTGATACAAAAATTGGTTTTAACTTAAAAACCAATGAATCAACATGTAAAATAAGTTATACCATTGGATTCCCCATGGTAAAAATACACATATACCATTTTTATGGCATATCTGTAAAGTCAATATTTAATGAGTTATAAGGAATAATACCTTATAAAAACCATAAATCCTTATTTATTTCAAGAACCAATGAAGCAACATGTGAAATAAATTGTACCATTGGATTGCCCATGAAAATTCACACATAAAACAATTAATGAGCTAATTTCCAAAGTTAATACTTAAGGAATTAACCTGAATATATGCACTTTTTTGGTCAACGCATATATTCAAGGATCATAGCTAATATCTCTTAAACTATACAAGATAGAGTGATGAACCAAAAATAAAGTTACCACGTAATTACTGTAAGAACACAGATATAAACTTTATTTTACAAATTATAATCAAGGTTAAAACCTATGATGAAATATTGATAAAAATCAACAGAGCCGTTGACCACTTTGTTGTGAAAGTGGTCCAAACTTAAAGAAAGTACACAGTTGGATTTTACTAGTTCATTCGTGAATAATGATGTAATTTTTACTATCAAATTCAGGGTACAACCCCTTGAAATCATGGTTTGAAGTTTAAAATATTGAATTTCGACAGAAAAGATGAGTTACAAGGAAGATCATCAAAATTAGAGTTTTTGATGATGTAATGAAAAGCTCTTGGCAGCATAATAAAGTGATGTTAGGCTATCAGAATTCACTCTCTGAATTGCTGTAGCGTGTAAAACTTAAAAGTTATTAAAGATCAAAGTTTGAGCTTAAATTGAGCAGTTATGATCACCTACTGTAACCTTAAATTAAGTTTAACAGTCATATGAGTGATAAAGTTGGTGAATACTATTAGTTTATGATTAAAACTAATAAAATCCACGAAATTTGGGGTTCTGCCAAGCCTCTGATGTCATCAAACTTAGAGTTATAGTGATAACTCTAAATAATGGTGTAATAATGATGTAATCATCCTCAAACCTTAAAATATTGATCAATTCCAGTGGATATGATCAGTAAACGTCTACTAGAAGCCTGTTGGACTCTAGGAGGGAGGTATTTACTATAAATAGAGCTCTTTTCACTCTGTTTTCCCATCAGACGCATCAAAAACATTAAATAAATACAAACAAAAAGGTAATATCTTTATTCTTTATATATAAAACTTTTATATTATTAAAGACCACAGTTCATCTTTATTATAATAATCAATTTTGACGTGATTAAATCATTTGTTTAACTGTTTTTTGTTCAAAATCTCTCTAAAACTCATTTCCACGTAAAAAATCAAGAATATTTGTAATTTCTCTATTTTTTCTTGTAAATACAATTTTTATAAGTTCTATTTATATTATTTGGCGTAAAATATCTCAAAATTATTATATTAAGTGTTAAAAGTAGGTTATTTTCTCTATATTATTCTTTTAATAATTCTTCAATTAATATAAATAGTATTCATATTAATTTATAACTTTAATATTAGTAATATTATTGTTATTAATTGTTTTTTATTAATAAAAAACAATTTTTTACGCCTTTATTACTTTTTTGTAAAAATAATAAAGTGCTTTTAAATATATTAATTATTTCATAATAATATATTTATTTCATTATATTATATTTTATAATATAACTTATATTATTACATTTTTATTAATAATATAATTATTTTTATGCCATAATTATAATAATTATTTATTATTACAATTATTTTTACGCCATAATTATAGTAATTATTGATTATTATAATTATTTTTATCTTATTTATTTCATTCATAAGGACATTCATAGTACAATAAGTAAAATATTAGTAATTTTTACTTATTGTTTCATAGTCAAACCTTACATTGAGTATGTTCAGAAAGTAATAAGTTCTAGTAGAGATAAGAGTAAAGCTTCCAAAGTGGGTTCCATTAACCAAAAAAATGATTCTATCTCTATATCAAGTCATACCACTTATAAGCTTCTTGCGAGAAAATCCATCTTAATTCTGTGAATAATAAGATTAAATTTTTATTTTAAGAATATCACAACTAAACAAAATATTGTGCAATTTACCAAACAAATGGCTCAATAATTCCAACCAATTGCAACATGCCAAAATTAAGAGCTTATGAAATATCAAAAGACTGGGCCAGAAAATAAGGAATATTCCTAGCAATGGTGCAATGAATCAAAAATATGTTTTAATATATTGATAAAATGAAACCATTCCAAAAAATACTAACAGGCTAAAATATTAGGTCCCTTGTTTTTGGAAGTCTCTATGAAGGGTTCAAAAGGTATAAATGAAGATAATCTCTCCTTTTCTTTGGTAAAGCTACTATAGTGATTAAAACAATGATTGGAATTACAACTATATCTAGTTAATAATAATATGAATTCTGTTTATGATCACTTTACTATGTGATAATTCCAATAAAAAACAACATTTTTTCTTATTATAAAGGAGGAGGAGACCTCTGTTTATCTTAATCCAGGGTAGTTGGAGGTTATTCACTTTTAAACACAGCCAAAGAGTGAAATTATTGACTCCTGTGGCCTATTTGTGGTCCCACAGGTTTCATAAAGCCTTGAAATAAGCTGAAATGAGGTTTTCGGACCACAATTTGCCATTTTTCCCCACAAAGGGTGAGGCTTTTTCTACAGACCTTCCATGTTTTTTCCCAGTTATGCTTATCTTTCAGAAACTTTATATTATATCTCTTGGGGAATCTTATTGGTCATGTTATGAGTAATAAAATATTAATAATATTTTGAATAGATTTGATGACTCATAATTCAGCTATATGGAAGAGTATTTCATAGTACCAGCCTGTATAGGTAGATGAGGAAAATTATTATCAAAATTATGAGTAATAAGCTGATAAAAAGCCTTGCTTCAGCTTTGGAGCCTCCTACTCAAACTTTCTGGGATAGTATCCCATACTACCACTTTGTGTGGCATTTTAGCTTTGAATCCTCAATAACTTTGTCAGTTTTGAATATAAAAAGGTTGAAAGTGGCTGAAATTGCAGTCAAAAGTGATTTATACAGTATTTAGAGATCTATCACCCCCTTTGGATTAATTATTCTGAGGATTTACAGGTTCCAAGTGTTTTTAATTATCTGTAAAATTGTATTTTTATTGTTTTGGGAGAAAATTGCCAATAAATTTTGATACGTGCAAGATACAAGAATAAGAGTTAAATTTTTATGTAGCCCTTCTAGAAAGTATCATACTTGAATGGTATCTAATCAAAACTGTCAAAGTTAGATGAGAGGTGAAATAATGGTAAGATTTTTCAAGGTTTTTCAAATAGTATTTTTGTGGTAGTTTTTGATCCAGTGGTGCTAAAGTCTTAGAGCTGGTACCATTAAATAGCCCTAATTGAGAGCTGTAATAAAAGACACCACTTGGTGGGTATTTTATCCAAACCCTGGATTTTAGGTGAGTGGTGGAGAGTAAGGTTTATTCTTGAAAAGATTTTACAACCTCAACAACTTGGTTAATTCTTTTTTTGGCTATAAGAATAATATTTTATGAAAGGGAAAATTTTACTCCTTCAGATAGTCTAGCTTACAGACTAACTGCTTTAAGTTCTTTTTTTGGTTGGTCAAATTATTTTACCTTACTTTGGTTTAATAAAGGTCAAAGGTGTGTATTTTACTCCTTCTTGTGTACCATTATCATGGTACTTTTGAATTTCATTCTTGTGCTCTGGCTTTGAGTCACAGGATGACAAGTATAAAAGCTCACTATCTTACATTATTATTTAGAATTAATTGATGAAAGATATTTATATCATGAATGAGGAAGCTTAATATTTCTGAGGAGTATTTCAGCAATAGTAGTAGTGCTGAACTGGTACTTGAAGATTATATAATTAGTAATATCATTAAGCTTATTAATAAGCTCTATTAATGAAGAGGACTTATAGTAATCTTATACTTATAGCCTATATCATCACAATTATTAATATACTCTAGTATATTTTAATTCATTTTAATAGTGTTATATTACTATCATATCATTTATCTCTTACATTTATATCAACAATAGACACATTTATAAGATTATCTTACCCTTCAATCATAATATTCACCTTGAAAATATTATTAAATAACCTATAAAGTCTCTTAAATAGCCAGTAAAATTATCATAAGTACTAATGGTGTTATTAAAAGAAGAATATTAAAACAACTTAGCTATAAAAAGGGGTGTGCTTCTCAATTAATTCATCTAATTGTAAAACCATAAAAGTAAATAATTGTTTTATGATCTCATAAAGAGTGTATTTTATCAGTATATACTTAGAGTTACATCCAATTTACCATAGCACACATGATTATTGGAATATTCTAAGACTCAAACCAAATTTACAATTAACTTACCATTAAAGGTACTACCTATTATTTATCCCACAAAAAATGGATTTACACACCATTATTCCACACCCCCAGTATGATCATGAAATAATTATTAATCATTTTATTCAGTGAATTCCTTTCTGAAACTTCATAACACTCAATCTCAATTACGGCACACCCTTTACTACAAGGCTTGAATCTCAAATTGCAGAACCTTCAAGGATATAGGCTTATGTTGTCAATATCTGTACTCATCCAAAACCGCCTCCTCTTTCCACAAGGATTTTTTTTTCAACCCCTTAGCATTCCTCCAATGAAATACTGTCTAGGTATATCCAATGATTTATTAAAATGATTTCCAAGACCAGTTTATAAGGTTTTAAAGCTCAATAAATCAAGTACCACCCCAATTCAGAAAATGAAGTCTTCAGTCAAATCAACCTGTATGGAATCAACCCCTTTGGTCAATTAAGCTTGTTACTTTGGGTCATTAAATACATCCATTTTATTTACCAATGTGGAAGACTGTGATTTCCACAAGAATTTGATACAGATTTCTAAGCCCCATAAGTCTAGGTTTTAAAGCTTCAAGGGTCAGGTCCTCAGCTTTTAAAATATACTGGATTCTCCTACATCCACTGGGAATTTTTCCCCCAGCTAACTAATATACTTGATTTGTTTTTAATATTTATTCCCTTCCATCTTTTGATAGTGAATAATAAAAAGCTGAAGTCAGTAGTCTGCACCTTTCCTCACCTGTGAATTGGAAAATTGTGGTCATATCCTTAATCATTCCTTTACTGATTCTGAAAAGGTTGAAAAAGTGACATAAAGACCTACTTGGTTGGCTCTTTGAAAAAAATTTCCTTTTTATTTATTATTTTGTACTGCATCCTTATTAGATAAATATATCCATAAGATACATTAATTCGATTCTTTGGAGTCATTCCAAGTAAGCTCTTATTCACTGAGATCCATGCCAATCTTTCTTCCAAAGAGCCCCTGTGAAATATATCGATTATAAGATGTTAAAAATATGAAAAAAAGTTGAAGATTAAGTTTAGTATAAAGAGCTCCATTAAGAATTGAGCTTTTTCAGAGACTAATAATTGTAAGGTGTGGATATGAAACTTTGATTAAAAATCAAGTACTTTTCCTGTCCTCAAAATTTGTATAAGGTAAAAATCAATTAAAAATAGTATGAGGTATTATTTTTAAGAGAAAACACGCCAATTTTATTGTTTATAACTTTATTAGTATAAAACAATAATATTATAAAAATTTATTGTTTTACCAACAATAAAAATTTATCCAAAAAATACTCTACAAGAGATATTTTAAGGCTACAAAAGAAATTTCTTCAAGAGCAATTTCAATTGGAATTAATTGAGCAAAGAACTGCAAGCAATTAATTAAAGAACAAAGTCTTTAAAAAGAATATTAAAGAGAAAACACGCCCAAAAGTGACCAGAGTGAATTTGGAAACAAAGTGACAAAGTTTACAGTGATGAAAGATGCTTTAATTCACTTTTGGGGTGGTTCAGGGGTAAAAATGATTATAAGAGTTACAAACAATTATTATAATGATTTTTTCACGTGGTTAAAAGGATTAAAATGATTTTAAAAGTGGTGGTTGGAATCTTTGATTGATTGGTTTAACAGTTTTAAACTAATTAATAAAAGGAAAAGATTCTAACATGAAGAGAAAAGTGGGGCAAAGAAGACATTCTTTTATAGCCATCAATTCTCATACTCCAAAAGTAAAATTTACTCTTGTCAGTCGTGAAAAACAGTCTGACAACAGAAAAGCCAATTATGGCATCATTGAACCCTGGTTTAGACCAAAAAGGGCTGGTTTAAGCCATTTTTAGCCATTTTAGACCCTTAAATCAGCCATTACTATAGCAATACCAGGCCTAGAGCCTTCAAAACACGTCAGAATGTGTGTCAGAGGCGTAGAAACCAGTTAAAACTGTTTTTATTATGATTGTTTTATCTTAAGGGTAGTTTTACCCTCTTGGCAACAGCTAAAACTACCCCAGTTGGTGTCACAGGGGCTCTTCGAAGTGAAGAGGGCCTGGCACTCAGTAAACTGGGACTCACTTATGGAGGGCTCAAAGATAAGATAAGATAAGATACACTCAAGAGTGTTAAAGATGAATTACTAAAAGAATGAATATAAGAAAAGCAGCAACAAAAGAAATAAGAATAAGAAATAGAAGAGCCAACCACAAACAAGTCCAAGTCCACTGTTTCAACCTGTCAGAATGGAAAGAGAAGGGTTAATAAGGATATGGCCACCCAACTCATACTGTACAGGCGAAGAAAGAAAAAAGGCAAAGACTAACTTAAGATTAAATAAATATAATACCCAAAATATAAGGATAAGAATATTCAGATAATAATAAATCAACTAAATTAATTAACTGGGGAAAAGTCCCCAGGGGGGAGAAAGAGGGGCTGGTATATGTGAGAATCACCAGCCCTGATCCAGAGAAGAATTTTCATGAGAATAATTGATTGTTGAATTGAGTCTGGCCAATACAGGTCCTGTACAGCTGTACAGAACCTGTACAAGAGGTGTGGTGTATTTGAGTGATCATACAGTTCCATATTGGTGTATTGAAACTGTATTGGGTGAATCCAGCCTGTACAGGTATTGACAGGCTGTATTGAGGTACCAAGCTGTATGCATGTTTCAGAATGAAGATTGCTGAAACTGCATGCTGATGCAGATACTGGATTTGCTGATTTGGGGTGTTTGAGTGGGTGTATGAATGAATACCCTTACCCCTGATGGATGGTTGTTACAGTTGGTATCAAAACCTCATCATCAATTGAGTCCACAGACCCTGTAACTCAATTCCAGGCCAAAAGTGATGAACTTTTGCGTGAATTTTGACATCCCACGCCTGTCAGCAAGGATTTTGGGGGTCTAGCTCCCCCTTAGAGCTGGAGTTCTTTTTCCCCCCCAATTTATTTTTCCTTTAATTCCTCATCATGTATTATACTTATACTTTACATATGTAATTCAATTCAATTGTACAGTACAATACAGTAATAATTGACACCTCATATGTAAATCAAAGTTCACTTATGTAATACATGCGCACATTTTGACATTTCAATTGAATTCAATTGAAAATACTTCAATTCCTCATAACTTCTAAACTAAACACAACACCTCAATTTTAACACAAAAATTGATGGTTAACACCACATGTGGTGTGAATTAAATTAAATTTTTGAGGATTTTCAACTTTTGTATTGAAAATACTAAAAACTTAATTTAAGCTTATTTAGAGTTGAGTTACAAGAATTTCACTCAGAGGTGACCCCACCTGATTTTTTATGAGGAATCCAATGGTGAAATAAATTTTATATGTTTATTTATTGGATAAAAAGTTATAATAAATTTTATTTAACTTTTTTCCAAATTTATTTATTTTCTCACAATTTTGTTAAAGTTTCATTTTTACTTAATTTTTTCAAGTATAAATGTAATTTTATATTTACAAAATTTAATGTATTTTTTTATTTTTAAATTATAATTAATTTTTATTTTTAATATAATTTTATATTTATATTTTTATTTTTATTTTAATAATATAAATAAATTTATTTTATTTATATTAATATGTTATTTTTTATATTTGTGGTCTTTTGGGTATATGAAATTACCTCTAAGGCTCACAATAATAATGTAATCTTCTGGATTAAGCTAAGGAGATTTTGTCAGTGTGAAAAAGAATGAAGAAAAATCAATTGAACTCTAGGTATCAATTCGCATACTTGTTTCTAAATCTCATTCTCATAATCCTTTTTTATATATCAACCAAATCTTTGATGCAATTAATGAAATATTTTTAATTAAGTTTATTTATCTTTTTATTATAATGATAAATTACCCTCTTTTATAGAAGAAAAATTTAGAATATAATAACCAGGAAGTATTAAGATTTAATTATTATTATTTTTACTTTATGTCCTTTTGATTAAGGAATAATTTAAAAAATCATTATCAAAAAGATAATCTTCATTATTCAATAAAGTACTTTAGAAAAGAGTTGAATGAATTACAATATCTGATAGCTTTTTTAATTTCTAAAATAATTATCTATTACTTTAAATCATAGTTAAATTCAGAATTGAATTATATGATTTTTTTCAGAAAAATTCAATTTCATGAACTCCTTCTTTTACCGAAATGTTTTGTCAAAATAATTTTATTGATACTAAAAATTTAACCTAAGAAGAGAATTTCATTTAATTTTGTTCAAATATTTATATTACGAACTTAGATTATTTCAATATTTTGTATCAAAATGCAAAAAAACCAATCCCCTTTATTATATAAATATTTAATTGACGTTTATTCAATTCTGAAAAGTTTTTTTTTTTTAATTTTATTAAAAATACGCCCTTCGCATGTTTTAATCTCAAATTTAATTTAAATTTTTTTCAAAGTGAATAAGATTCCAAAGGCCGGATGAGAGCACTTTGAAATCAAGTGGCTGCTAATGGCTTTCATATTAGCTTTCTGATGTTATATATAATCTGTACTTTGAAAAAGGCCGTAGGAAATAAATGAGTAAATTAGTAACATATGACATTACCACACGACACAGAGAGCTAGTTGCTAAACTGAAAAAATCCAAGAAGAAAACTTGTATGCGTGAAGATTTCTATTAATATTCTATTTTCTGGAATAAACTTTTTCCCCATTTGTTATGAGTAAGTCAATTCAAAAATTAATAATGATGTCAGTTCAAGTTTAGCTCTTGTTTTATCTTCTTTAACTTCCAATATTAAGTGTTCTACTTCTTAACTTACCATGAATTATCACTCAAATAAATCAATCAAAAATTCACTATAGAGGAAAAAATAATAAGAAATAGCTAGATCCTGATTTTAAGATTTAATAATTAGTGTGAACATTGCTTTCTCATTAAGCTCATAGATACTTTGAGTGTACTTGTTTTTATGCATATGAAGATTTCATAAGGGCTATAACTTCTCAATATGGAGCTGATTGTGTGGCTGTTGTGTATTGATAATTTTTGAAAAGAAATATTTTGGCTCATATATAATCATTTAATCTCAAAGAGACAAATCTTTGAAATATTCACCTCACTCATATCTATAAATTGAGTAATTGAATCTTGTTTCAATTCTAAATTCCATTAAAAAAGCGTGATGGATGATTCCTTATTGCATTGAAACATTTATCTACTATTTCTTATACCATAAATCAGCTTTCCAGATACACTTAGATAATAGAAGATAATAAATTCTACCTCTTTCTTAATTTATATTAGTAAGAAGAAATTCTTTCCTATTCTAAGTCCCCTCCTATCCATACTGGTGAACCTTTCAAGTTCTTCAGTTAGAAGAGGCCCCTGTACATTTAAGAAAAAGTATAAATGAGTTTTTTAAATTAAATTCCAAGTAGAAACAGCGATCACGCCTTTTTCTAAGTAAAAAATCATTAATGCAACTTTTAGGGTAACATTTTCATATTAAATGGGGACCAGACTCAGGAGATCGGCATTACTCTCTCTAATTTCACTATTGCATTTCAGGAAGTAAAGGTATCTTGGTTATATTTTTTATTAAACTGAATTATTCAAAAAAAAAGAAAACTCAAGCTTAATTAATATATTAACTGAAAAAATAATAATTCAATGATTAGTAACCTTATGAATATTCATAGCAAGTTCCAATAAAATACATTTTTTTGAGTTCATTCAACAAGAAGAATTTTTAAACATTAAATTGAATTCATATTACATATATAAAAGGTATAATTGAAAGATCTAATGAGCTCTTTTTTATTTTATAGTAGTTTCATTTTAAAAGAAACTTCTTTCTTGAAAAATTAATTCAAATAAATGATCATAAATTGAGAAATTCCAAAGAAATATACCTAACAGATAAGGGAATAGGAAATATTTTATTTTAGGTCTCATAGTAAGATATTAACCTTAACAAGCATATAATAATAGCTCACAGCTCATATAAATAAATAAAAATTTAGAATAAAAACAAATTAAAAAACAGATCTCTTTCATTTCAAAAAAAAACATAAATGTTGAATAATACCATTCATTGGTATATGATCAAATCACCACTTTACCTATTTAGCCCAAAAAATTAATTAAGTTATAATTTTATGAAAACTTAGAGCTATTCATTTATCAAAAATTTTTTGTTATCAATTATATTTTATTGAAGAAAGTTTGGAAATCATATACATGTTTTTCAATAACTTGAAGTTGTTTTTTCATTAATAAATTCAACACAATATTCCCAATTTATTATTGTTATTTTTTTTAAAATTGGTTAGAAATGTAATTAAATAGATAGTATAGTATTGATCTCAAAAAAAGAAGAGAAATTTGACTGGAATGTTTGGAAATTGATTAAAAACATGTTAGTTTCATATCTTTTAATCAATACAATTCAAGACTTTCTAGATAGGAGGTTCGGGGCGCACTACTATCCAGCCAAGGTTTAAGTTATTATGAGTCAGGGATCACCTGAAAATCTCCCATCATGAGATGGGCCACACGCTTTAATACACTTGTGGAATAAATTAGTTCAATTGAATTTGAAGGATAAAAAGTGCCTTTGTTAAGATTCAGAGACCCACGGCTAAGATTATCATTGGAACCAAAAACCCTCTCTTGGTTTGAGCCCAGGGTGAAATTGAGCTGAAGTAGGAATGAAATGATTTGGTCTTGGTGGAATATAAAAAGATTCTTAAAAAATCTTTCCACCCCTAAAGAAGTCTTAGTCAATCATTAAAATGTAATATATCAATTTTATATAAATTTCAACGAAGATAATATTATTAAAAGCTTATTTTACCTTAGTTTTTAAAATGATTTCAGGTATTATAGGATCCAAAGCAATATAAATTTTGCTGTGAGACTCCATTTCTAGAACAAAACATATAGAATTCAAATTATACCAAGGTTGAGAGATATTTATCACTAGGTTCAAATGATAGTCTCCATAAAATATCACAATGAGTAAAAAAAGCAATATTTAATTTTGAACTGAAGATCACAAGGCTTAATACTGAATTATATCAAATATTATATCCATAAGGTGTCCTTTCAAGTATTAAAGAATGAAAATAACTCGTACCTCTTTGTAAATTTAAAAGGAAATATATGTAAAATTCCAATTTCACTTCACCCTGGTATAAGATAAAGGTTAACAAAGGGTTGAATGATAGTATTCAAAGGAAAAATCTATAAGGTATGGAGAAATTATTTTGCACACTGAAAATAATTATAATCTCAATAAAAATTGATTTTATCAGATCTATAAGAATTTTTTCTGGGGGTATATCAATAATGGACTTACAAAAAGTTCAATAATATTAGAAGAGCTTTATGGTACAGTTTGGAACCAAGAGTCCCTTTAAAATATAAGTATTTGGAGCTCAAAATAACTCCGGGCTCAAGTCTATATCAAAAATTGGTAAAATCATGGTATAAATCCTATCTATGGATATAGTACTTGAGGATTAGTTTTAACTTTAAGATGGCTGCCTTTAGCTCAGAAAAAACTTAAAAATTAATCTCCTAAGTATTTTTTTCAAGATATCATAATTAAAAACTTTAAATAAAGTGATTTTATACAGTTATTATAGCTTAATGAGATTTCTTATTACTAATCAGAGATATAAAGAAAACTGATTTTTTATAACTTAAACTTCATTCACTTGGATAAATTTCAATATTATATCCATCTATAAGAAAAGGCATTAAACATATTCAGGTAATATTAATTGAATTAGGAATAAACCTTTGTTGAATACCTTGGTTAATATATCATTTGAAAGTGATATTTAAAGAATAAAAGCATTTTCTTTTATAAATATTTTAATATCCCTAAAAATTAATTCTTAAAATTGTGGTTAAAATATTAAATAGATAAGAGAAAAGGACTTATTATTTAATCATGGTATATCAGAAATATATTTGAAAAGAGATAAATTCAGATATATAAATTCAGTATAGTTAATAAAGTAGATCAACTCAATTCAATTGAGTGAATATGATATAGTCAATAAAGCTCACTAAACTTTCTACATACATCATTAAATATACTGAGTTGAATGAACACAATTGGGTCTTCCCTGATTAAGAATCTTTGATGAATAATCATAAATTCAGCTTATCTTTGATTAATTTTAGGAAATTAATTTAATTAATTTGGAAAACATATCAAATGAAATAAATAATTCTTTCAAATTATTCTGGAAAAAAATTAAAAAATTCAATATTAAAATCTAGCTTAAAGACTTGGGTTCAAATCATTAATTCAAGTAAATTTTTCTAATAAGGTTGAAATTATTTGAAAAAAAATACAATTTCAAATAGATACTCAACATTAATTCAAATAATAAAATCAACAAAAAATTTAAATTAAAGCCTAACATAAATTCTCATTATCTGAATCAAAATTACAAATTATAAAATTAACTTTCTCAAATAGATATCATAAACTTGAATTTTACCAAGAAAGCCATAAACCATAGCTTGCAAACAAAATAATAAATTTTTTGAGCTTATTCTAAATATTTTCTATGAAAGTGAAGAAATTTTAAAAACATTAAAATCAGTATTAACCTCAGAGATGCTCAGACTTCTTCAATTATGAAGTATATGGATCAATAGATAGTTTTAGAGATTGTTTTCATTTCAGACATATGATTTTTGGTTAAATTAATAAATTGAATTACTTATTATACTATTGAAAGATAAAAAGTTTTATGAACTATTCAATGAAAATATCTATCTGATCTCAGATATTTACAGGCACCTCTATCTGAATACAGATCCACTAAAAAAGGGCATCTTATTAAGCCATATATGTATGTCATCCCACGTATACTATCCCACTCAATTATTCAGCTCAGGAAGTATCTATACTCACACAGGTAGAATATGAATTTTACAACATATCACACCGAAAAAAAGAAAGGAAGGACTTTAATATCATGTGGATTATTTCATGAATTGAAAAAAGTAAATTAGATATTTGAAAATCAATGGGGTGCCTATCTCTACCAACAATTACCCTCATATTTCCAAAATATGACTAGTTTGAGTATTAATTAAATATTTTTCAATTAGAATTAAAGATTATTTTTTAATATTCTCATGTTAAATTAAAAACACTTGGGGGCCTGTGAATCAAGTTTCTTGTCACGATTATAGTCTAGTGATTCTTTTTAAGATGTGAAATAAGGACTTCAAACTTGTTTTTTCATAATTATATGAAAGGATTCAATATTGTGAATTTGTTTTGATAAATTTCACTTTTGTAAAACTACCCATTGCTTCTCAATTGAAATTTACCTACAAAATGTTGGGTTATAGCTTGAAACCAGGTTCTCATTGGGAAGTTGTCAAAAAAAATTAATGTGGGTAGAGGAAATCATTTTTCTATCACTAGATCTTTATTATATTAATACGTTCACATCAAAATAGCTCTTTCCATTTTTTAATGTGTACAAGAGAAGAAAAATACTGCAAGAAAAGCTTTTAAAAGGCTCTCATGGGTCTGATGATTTCATAAATATGATCAATATCACTTTATATTCAAGTTCAGCTTTACAAGGGAAGGTATATTTTGGTAGGAAAAAAAAATATTTACTTGATTCCAAAATCTTCTTTTATTTCAGAAAGAACATCATTTCCTTAATTATATGCTTGAAAGGATCTTATGGAGACTGAATTGTTCATGAAAATTCACGAACTCTGTTTGACAAATTTGATTTTTCCTTCAAATTCCTTCTTGGGATTCTTTTAAAATTACTTATAGGTCCTTTCCTCACTATTGGATGAATATTCGCTAGAAAAATATAACCATCCCTTCACAAAACATCTTATCATTGCTATCAAGGTACCAATGGCTAATTCAAAGATAAATTCCATATTAAATCAATACTTAGACAAATAAAGAGTTAATATTAAAAATATAATTTTAGTTTCAAAATCAAAATGGGCTCCACTATAGGAAATATTGATACAATTACATTTTTCAAAATATATCAATTCTTATGTAAATTGGATAAAAGAATGTCAATCTCTTTATGAAATTCTCCATCAAAATTAAATAATCTTGGGAGGACCTAAGCACCAAATATAGGGAATAAATTCCAACCAAATGGTCCTTCAATGTACCATCTATGTAAGCTAAGGAGCTTCAAGAAGCTTCTGAGGGAATATGTTGAGGTTTAAATTTTGGAATGGGAATACTTCCAAATCATAAAGCCTTATAATTTTAACTTTAAATTTCTAAAACCAATTCTAAATCCCTCATTAAAACATATTCATTTCTAAAACAGTTGACAATTCTTTCATTAAATTTTTAATTTTATTAAATGAGATCATTTACATACGATACTGTCTGTGTATTGTCATAAAATGAATCTTTAGATTTTTGGTCATCAATTTAATTCTTATTAAGAAAATTTTTATGACTTTAAATATTTTTTCATTTATTCAAGCTATTTTTCAAGTCTTTCAATTGGCTAATAGATAAATCCATCCTTGAGAAATTTTGTTTGGAAATTTATTCCATATTATGATTTCATTTTTTAATACTTTGTTCTTTTGTTTTCGTTATTAAGATTTTCCTCAAAATTACTTCTTTCGGTTTAAACTCAACAAATAATTGACTTTTTTTTTGTGATAGCTAGTAATATTAAAATTTAATTTGTGCTTTCCATAATTTTTTTGACTTCCGAAATGGATCACTTTGAAAAATTCTTCAAAGTCCAAAATTTTGAAAATGCCCAAGATTTTTTGAAACCTCTTGATGTTTACTTTTTATTAAAGTGCCTTATTATTATAGCTGATTAATCCTTTGATAGTAAATGACCGAGCTTTCCCGACAATAACACCATTACTTCTTGAGCTCCATTATAAAAAATGAAATTGAGAGATTTGAATGTTATAATGGTAAAACAAAGACTCTTGATATAATCGATTTTCATAATAAGAGATATTAATAAAGATTAATCATCACGATGCACTAAATGACTCAGTTTAATCATGTACCAAAAATTCCCCTCTGAATATTTTTACTTGAATTTAGGTTCAATGGAATTATACAAAACAAACATAATGCTCTAAGTTCTAACCTTGATTGAACAAGGAAATCGATTTGGTGTTTTTTTTTTTTTTTTTTTTTTTTTTTTTTGGTTTTTTCAAAAACTGTAGGGAACTAACCATCATTTGAAAAAAAATTTTTTTTTTACTATCCTAACGGGAAATGTATTTTGAAAAAATGAAGATTTTGAAATACTATTTATTTATAACTTTCAAATTCATTAAGGCCTGGTGCTAAATCCCAATTTGAAATTAATTTTGAATTCTTTTTGCATAACATTTTTACTTCAAATTCTGTTGTTTTTTTGAAATTCATTGCAAATTTATTTTGGTTGATTTTGAATTTTTTTTATCGCCTTGTTTTCATTAAATTACTCGTTTCAACTCAATATTGTCATTGAAAACACCTCAAGATCTCAATTGTCTTAATATGAATGTACACATTTTTGAGGATTCAGGCCCAAGATATGATGCTTGATTCCTTTGAAACTCAATTAGGAGAATGTATTAGATCCGGTAAAATGAATTCTTTTCGAATCTATACATGTGATTATCACATGCCAAGTAATTCCAAATTCAGGTGACAAACTAGTTAAGAGGTAAGCTTTAATTCAGAAATCATGGAGCATAACTGTTTTACCAAGAAGAAGAATAGCCTGGAATGAAATGAAATCAACTAGAGAAAATATTAGAAATATTGGGAGGAAAAATAAGCCCATTAAAAGCTCCTTTCATCTTTAATAAAGAGCAAAATAAATAATCACTGGCCTTCCTGGCTCAACTGAAAATTAATTACATCTCCGTGAGGGAAAATATTATTAGTTTCATGTCTTGATCACAATAACTTGTAATTAATGAGAATAATAGAGATGTATTAATTTTAATTAAGGATATAACTTTTGAAGTTTTGGATAAAATGTATAAAGCTCTTATGGGGAGCTTCTATTTAAGTGTATTTGCACTAATTATGTGAGCCTTACAGGTATTTTTATATACCAGAAATACCACAAAAAATCAAAGTAAGTTATGATTAAAAGTAAAACATTTTTTGGAAAAAATTTAATAAAAATTATTATAGCTTGTTTTCCAAAAATTAAAAACATGAAATTTATTTTACAAGTTTATTCCTCATTTAAAATCAGGTGGGTCACATCTGAGTTTAAATGATGTAACTCAACTCTAAAAAAGCTTAAATTAAGGTTTTGGTATTTTCTGTATTTAAATATGAAAATCCTCAAAGCTTTAAGTCAATTTACACCACATGTGGTGTTGACCATCAATTTTGGTGTTAAAATTGAGGTGTGGTGTTTAGTTCAAAATTTATGAGGAATTGAAATATTTTCAATTGAAATGTCAAGCTGTGCACATGTCAGCCTGTGACTCAAAACCAGAGCACAAGCATGACAGCCAAAATACCACCAAAACATGGAGCTGAGCCAAATTAGCTCAAAAGGTATCAGAAGAAAGAGGAAACTTACCTCTTTCTGAAAATATAAGTCCCATCACCATAGGACAAGAAACAACAAAGTTATTCCTGCTCAAAGTTATTGCTGAGCATAAACCTTAATTTTCACCTCTCATCTAAAATCTAGAAGGAGAGGCTTAACCCCATCAAATGGGTATTCAAAATGAAGCTCTAAGCCAGGGCTATCCAATGGTACCAGCCAAACTGAGCTAGCACCAGTATTACTTGAGTTATGGTCAAATTCAGACCAAATAAGGGTGAACAAAACATTCACCTCTCATCTAACTTCTACAGTTTTAGTGTGAGATACCTAAAGTGGGGTCTTTTTGGAAAGAGCACAATCAGGGCCATCTGATGGTGCCATTCATTTCCTCATAACTCAACTACAAACGAAGTTATTGGCCAAACAAGCTTAATACAGCTTTTGACCAGACCACGCCAATGTACAAAAATACTTGTACATGGGATAACTTTGTCATATTTAATGATAACCAGGTCAAGTTGGGTACCATTGTGTAGAGCTCATACAGGGCTATTCAATGAACCAACCTTGAGCTTGATATCTCAAAAACTGACAGAGTTATGACCATTTTAAGGTCGAAATCCCACCTGCTGTCAGATACAGCCTTACCATGGGATAATATCCCATAACCATGAATATGAGGTGTCAAATAGACAAAGAAGCATGTTTTTACTTCAATACCTCATATGTCAGTCAATACTGGGGTCTCATACAGTTTCTGTACAGCATTCTACGCGTCATACACGTCAGAATCAGGCTGTGAGGTCCCCAGATGAAAATTTTCACCCTGTATTGGTGAAAACTGCCCAGATGTGGTTTCAAAACCACATCTGAGCCCAATACAGGGTATACAGGCTGTTTGCAAACCACAAGCCTGTCCAGGAGAGTGAAAAATCTTCACTTCCTCTACGTGGAAAGGTCTAACAGCCTTTCCACCTCAATTTCAGGATAAAAGGAGGGCTTTTCACAGCCAAAAACCTTTCCTCATCCTGCTCTTGAATAACCTACGTAGTAAACTGTGAAAAACAGTTTTACTCTTGGTTAAATAATCAGGTATACTCTTAATTTAAAGTATTGTAGTCTTTATTATTGTAATCCAACAGGTAAAGCTGCACCCAGGGCTTTCAACAGCGCTCACCACCACTATATCACTATAGTAAAGCCCTTTAAATCTTAAATTAAATCATTTATTATCAATCTTATCATCTTTTAAAACCATTTTTACCGTGTCACAGTCATAGTTAAAGCTTGTAAATACTCATATACACCTTTATCATAGACTCAGCCTGACAGCACATTTATCACATAAGTGAACTTAAATATACATATTTAGAAGTGATAATTACAGTTGTGCACTGTAAGTCTTCAATTGAATTACCTGTGTAAATTTGAATTATAGCACATGATGAGGCATTAAATAAAAACTAAATTGGAAAGATTCATTTTTGGGAGAAAGGAATATTGGCTCTCAGGTTGCCGGACTCCCCCAAATTCCTTTATGACAGGTGGGGAACTTCAAACTTTTTGCAAAGTGTCATCACTTTTGGCCTGGAATTGTGTCACAGGGTCTGTTACTCAATTGATGAAGAGATTTTGATACCAATCAAAGCAGTTTTAACTGTTGACAAAAGGGTAAAGCTACCCTTAAGCTAAATGAAACTCAATAAAACAGCTTCAACTTATTTCAAGGTTTCTTAAATGCATTCTGACATTTTTTGAACACTATAAACAAGGTATTACTATAGAAATCAATGGTTTAGGGGAATAGAATGGCTAAAAACAGCGCATTTTTAGTCCAAATATGGCTCAATGATTCCATAATTGGCTTTTTTTTCAGTGTGTTTCTCACAGCTGATTGGAGTAAATTTTCCTTTTGGAGTAATGGAGTTTGTGGCTATAAAAGAATGTCTTCTTTTCCCCACTTTTCTCTTCATGTTAGAATTTTTTCCTTTTATAATTAGTTTAAAAACTTTCAAACCAATGAATAAAATATTCAAACCACCAATTTCAAATCAAATCAAGCCTTTTAACCATTTAAAAAATCATTATGATAATTTTTTGTAACTCTTATAATCATTTTTACCCTTGAGCCACCACAAAAGTGAATTAAAGCATCTTTCATAACTGTTTACTTTTTCATTTTATTTCCAAATTCACTCTGGTCACTTTTGGGTGTGTTTCCCCTTTGATATATTTTTCAGAGACTCTTCTGTCATATTAATTGCCTGCAGTTCTCTCACAACCAATATGAATTGAAATTTTTCTTGAAGGAATTTGTCTTATTTATTATCTTTAGATAAATATTTATTGTTATTAAATCAATCAATCTTCATAGCATCATTTCTTTATACTAACAAAGCTCAAACAATGAGATTTGATGTTTTTTTATCTTGAAACTGCTAAGAATACTATTTATGCTTAGTTTTACCTTAAAAAGATTCTTGAGGACAGGAAAAGTACTTGATTCTCAATCAAATTTTATATCCATACCATAGAAGTTATCTAATTATTCTTTGGTTCTCAGTAATTTTCACTCTAATTCAGACAATTAAATATTCATGAAACTATACAGGGGGGAGGATTTTCATGAAAAGTCAAAACAATACCATATTATGGTTGAGGTCTGCACTTCTGAGTGTAATAATTTATACTTAGCTTCTAATATAGATTCTTTGTATTTAGTATTTTTGAATTACTTAGAGGGATAAAATCTGATAATTAGGGTTAAAATTAATCTTTTGGAAAGGATTCAAAATATTTGGTTGGCTTGGGATAATTTATTAGAGCAGAAGAAACCGATGAGAATTAAAATTATGAAAGAAAAAGAAGTGGAAGTAAAAATGAGCAATATTTTGGAGCTGGGCCAATGAGTGGTAATAGTTGGTCCTCTAATTTTAGTGATGGAATTCTTGGGGGGTATTGATCAAGCTCATATGGTTGAGGATTATTCAGATGTTGTACTGGAGAATACATTTTCCTATGATGGGTCAAATAAATAATTAATTGGAAAGACCCCCAATCTCTCCAATGTGTTAATCCCCATAGCAAGTGAATATACCAGCTCAAAGAGGCATCCACCCTTTAGCTTACCAAGTAAAACTCTAGCATTTATGGGCTTCTTAAGAAGAAAAATCTGTTGCAATGAGGAATGTTTGGGTAATCTATATCAAATTATGCAATCCATTATTATTCCCCTGGTAATTTTAATGCAGAGAGTTCAAGAGAAATATTAATAGAATTCTATGCAGAATGAAGCAAAGGAAAATTAAAGGAGAAAGCTAGTAAGAATTTAGGTAATGAGATTAGCAATTAAAAAGTAGGGAAATATGTAACATAAATTTGATCCTGATGACTATGGTTATCTATCTTGAGGATATGAATAGACACTAGCAATATCTCTGATATAAACATTTGTAATGTCTCAAAGTATCTCTATTCTATTTCTTTGCGCTTTCAATTAAATTTGAAAATGGACTTTCTAAATTTCCTTCTTCACTTTGAAGTAAGAATCATATTGTCTGGTTGAGAGCAATTTACCATTACTTTGATAATCATACTCAACATAATTGCTTCATTAAATCAAATAATAAGCAAAATAGCTTCAAATAAGCTTCATTAATCACTATAAATTTCAATATGCTTATCTTATCAACATAATCTTTTAATCGGTCCCAGTCATCTGGGCTTTACTACTTGAAGTTCTTTATAATAATATCATCCATGCTCACTCTACTTTCACATTATTCCCAACTTCAATCTCTTAAAAAAATCTTCTACAAGAATTTATATTAAATTAAATCATTCCCCAATATTCATTTATGTCTTACTAAAAGCCCCTTTATCTTTTATAAGCTATAACTTCTTTGTTTATTAGCTTCTTCAGTTTATTCCTCTTAATAAATAACAAGTCCACTATTTTTCACTTTTTAGGTGTTGATTAACTTAATTTTTCTTTTAATTCAGAATTAAAATCAAACCCTTAAATTCATTTCTGTCTTTAAACCTTCATAGGATCAAAGATATATCCCACCTACAATTTTGTTTTCAAGAACTAATTCCAAAAGAAAGAACTACGCAACAATCTAATAAGCTTATATCTTTAAATTTAGAAAACATGCAATTTTTCTGCTTCTCCATAATCTCTAATATAATACTTCCATCTCAGACAACATTATCTAATTTCTCAATAGAGCTGTTTGACTTCTCTTTCAATCAACCAAAACGTTTGCTATGATAAATGAATGAGCTCAAAAATAACTCAAATCTACTGAATATTGTCCAACCTTTGAAAGTGATATAATATGTAAAGCCAATGAAATTAAGTTTGAGTCATTTTTGGAAATGATAATTGATTCTGGTGTCATAAGTGAATCAAGCTGAGGCTTTGAAATCTTAGAAAAATAATTTTATTCAGGATGCATTTGTGTTATTCAATTATGTATATAGGTTCATGTTCCAAGTTGAAAAAAGGTGTAATTGGACCTTACAATATCTAAAATACTCGAAAATACTGATTGTAAGGTTTGAATATGAAACAATAAGAATATATTACAAATATTTTCCTTATTGTATTATGAATTTTCTTATAAAGTTTTCAGAATGAGATAATAATACTTATAATTATAAATAATTATTATAATAATGGGGTAAAATAATTATATTATTAAGTAAATTTAATAATATATTTATGGCAATTTATTATTGTTACCAACAAATAATAATTGTGTAAGAAATTTTCATTTAATAATAAAAAACAATTTATCAAAATAATACTACTAATATTAATTTTATATATTAATAAAAGAACTATTAAGGATAATAATAGAGAAAAACTACTATAATAAATGAAAATAACTTACTTTTGACACTTAATATAATAATTTTGTATTAATTTACGCCAAATAAAGTAAGTACAGCTTATTTATATTGTATCTACAAATAAAAATAAAATAAATTACAAATATTCTTGGTTTTATGTGGATTTAGAGTTTTAGAGAAAATTTGGACAAAAACAATTAAAACATTTATGTAATAACATCAATCTTGGTAATTACTATGAAGACTATCTTTGGTATTTAATAATATAATGAATTTATATATAAAGAATAAAGAAATTACCTTTTTATTTTAATGTTTTAATTTTTTTATGCATCTGGGGGGAAATAGAGTAAAAAGAGCTCTATTTATAGTAAAATCCTCCCTCCTAGAGTCCAACAGGCTTCTGGTAGACGATTGCTGATGGTATCCACTGGAATTGATCAGTAATTTAAGGCTTAGTGATGATTATATCATAATTAAACCATCTTATCTCATTATTACACCATTATTTAGAGTTATCACTATAACTCTAAGTTTGATGACATCAGAGACTTGGAAGAATCCTCAACTTGGTGTATTTTAATATTTATAATCATAATATGATAGTATTAACCAGTTTTATTGCTCATATAACTTTTAAACTTAAAATAAGATCACAGTGAGTGATCATAAATTATCAATTTTAAGCTTAAACTTTGATAATTAATCACTTTTGAGTTATACATTCCAAATACAATTAGAGAGTGTATTCTGATATCTTAAGATCTCATAATTAATCTTTCAAGAGAATTGCATTGCATCATAAAAACTCTATTTTTGATGTTCTTTCTTATAGCTCATCTTTTCTATTGAGATTCACTATTTTAAACTTCAAACCATGATTTGAAGGGGCTTTACCTTGAATATAATGAAAAAATAATACATCATTCTTAGCATATGAGCTGTTAGAGCCTGAATATCTACTTTGTTTTAAGCTTGGACTACTTTCACAACAAAGTGGTCAACAGCTATAGCAATTTTATTCAATAAACCCTTACAAGTCATAACCTTGTTTGTAGCTTGTCAAATAAAGCTTTTATATGTATTCCTAAAGTAATTATGTGGTAATTTTATTTTTGGTTTAACTCTCTATCATTTGTATTTTAAGATATATGCGCTAAAAACCATCAATATATTCACTGACAATAAAGGTGCATATATTCAGGTTATTTCCTGAAATATTGACTTTAATAATATGAAATAGAAGTTTTATATGTGTATCATTTGATGGGGAATCAAATTTTGAGATTTATTTCACATGTTGTTACATTGGTTTCTGACATAAATAATAACTTATGTCTTTTTTATGGCATTTTTACTTATTATTCATTAATTATTGACTTCACAGATATGCCGTAACAATGATTTCTGTGTATTTTATAATGAGGAATCCAATAGTATAGCTTATTTCATGATCTTACCCATTAGATTCTAAGCTAATCAAGAATTTGTTCCTACTTATGGCATTTTTCACTTATTTTAAGATAATTATTATAAAGTTTTCTTGTGACCTATTAGATATGTGGTCATATCTAAAAGGCTAACACTGATTATCCTAATTACCCAGTCAAAAATGAATTAATAAATGAAACAAGTTTATTATCTCACACAAAAATACAAAATCTTGATAATTTAATTCACATTAATTTTTATCATGCAAGTACTCACAAAATTACCAATGAATAAAACCATAAAATCATGAATAAAAAGACAATCTTCTTCAGATTTTTTTTCATTTGAAAATTTTTTATTTTTATTTTTTTTAATGATAAATATGAAGAAAATAAAGTTTGAAAAACAAGTGTAAAATTCAAATAAAATCAAAATTCAATTGATTAAAAGTCTGATTCTTTTAATAAAAAGACTATATATTTTTAGTAACTTGAAAAATTATTATTTAAAGTCATAAAAACATCTTACAAATTTTTAGAATCCTTTTAGCTTCAATAATGAAGTGTTATCATAAAGCAAGAATAGATTCTTAGGTGTCTGATTTCCCTTTCAAGTACAATTCTGATTATGATTAAATATATAATTGTTAAAAAATTCCATCAATTAATCAAATATAAGATATACATTTTTAATTAATGAATTAAATTACTATTTTTCTTTTTATTAATAATAATTTGTTTTAAAATATTTAATTTAAAACTACAAGAATTACTTTATACCTTAAATCCCTAATAAGTTACATGTGATAAGGAGAAATATCTACTGAATTAACTAAGTCCAGTCCAATTAATGACTTTGAAAACACTTGAGTATCATTAAAAAATCTCATTAATCAACTAGAGATCAAAATGATAAAATACATAATATTCACCCAATTTCTAAGTTAGTCAAAGAAAAAATCTACATTAAGTAAATTGAAATCATTACTGAGGATAAATTTAACTAAAATTGAGTTCCAAATATTTCAATTAACATATTAATTTCAAGAATTTTTGAAAGGTGGCTGTATTGGGATTTTTGTAATAAGGGCTCTTGGAATACAAGATTTCTCTGGAGCTCATTAAATAGATCTACCTTTAATTTACCTCAAATAATTAAATAAATGAATATATATGATATATTTATTGAACAATAACTCAATGAAAATTAGTAATGAAAGAGAAAAACCATCAAATTCTTATATCACTGTTTCAACCTTTTAAGAAGGAATAAATCAATGGATAAATATATTAAAAAGAATATAAAATTAAAATTGAATAAAAAACTTTAAATTATCAACTTAATAATATTATAATTTGATATAAAAATATTGAATAAAATAAAAGATAAGAATGAATAAAATAGATTAATTGAATGAAAAAAATTCCAAGTGGTTTAAATAATGTTTAATGTATATGAAAATTTGGAATGTTAATCCTTAAAGATCTACAACCCAGAATTAGGGTTTTTGAACAAATTTATTGTTTTCTTGAGGAAATACACTTTTCCACATTTAGAGCTAAATCATGTGTATTAAATTACCCAAAATATTGAGTTGAATTGACCAAAAAGGTTGGTTTCATAAAGGTTTATTTCACTACAGACTTCATTAACTGAATTGGGCTGTCCTGGGTTTATTGAACTTTGGAACCTTGACAACTAGTCTTTAACCAGCCTTCAAGATACATGAGCAGTATTCCCTTGAGGGAATACTGGAGGGTGGAAGGATTAGTCTGTTCTGGATTTATAAAAATTCTTCCTGCACTTGTCCTCTTGACCTCTCTTTCCTTGAAGAGCTAAGCCTTGAAGAAAATTTCCATATTAAATCTTAAGGAAGTGTGAGTTCTATAAATTAAATCCCTTTAAAAATGATTCATAATTGTTTTATGATAATATTAGGAATAATTGAATTACCAGAAGTGGAATAATGGGAGAAAATGATCAATTTTGATATTATGATCATATTTAGGGATTGGGGGCCATGGACCAAAGCTGAGTTCCTGGCCTGAAATCTCCTGGGAGTTATTGTATGGAATTCTTGGACCCAGGGAAAATTTTACAATTTTGGTTCCTGGGGGTCAAATCTCCATTTGAACCCCTCTATGGACCCTGGAGACCATAGGAGGTCCCCAGAGGGTTAGGGATGGAAAATGATGTTGGAAATTTTGAGTACCCAAATCTATTGGAGGTATTTTTGAAGGTTTTATGAGCTCTTGAGTTCCCAAACATATTGTGGTTCAATAATTTCTGTAAAATTTGATAGCAAAAAATCTTCTTTAGCTTAATAAAATTCCTTCTATAAGGGTTGAAAAATTTTAAATTACTTTTTAAAATATCTTTTGACACATATTTGTCCCATGAATTACTCCAAAAATAGTTTTTATCCCTTTTCATTTTTCAAAGCCTCTTTCAATTGCAAATTATCCTTGAATATCATCAAATCCAGGGAGTTGAAGGGTAATAGAGCTTTATTTAGTCCAAATTAAAGAAAGCTATAGCCAAAAATAGCTCACCTTATCATAAAATCATGTGATTTATTAATTATCTCATTCATAATTCCAGAAAAGATGCTCCATGTGGTTGATTTTAACACATTAAACAAATGTGATAAGAATTGGAAGCTTAACCCATGACCCAACCAATACAGATATAATCCAAACTGATATTTCACATTTAATTTCCGACCTTGAACATTAAGACTTCCCTTTGAATCTTTCTTAATTAAATTTATCAACCACTAAACCATTGCTTTTTAAAAATGAAAAAACTTCCAAAAAATCAAATTATTCATCAATTCCATCAATTTTTTTTATCTAGTAATGGATGATATATAAATTTACTAAATTTATTTCAATAATTAAAGAACACTTCAATTTTGTTTTATAAGTTCTGATTATTAAAAATAAAATTAAATTTTCCTTCTTATTAATAATGACTTTAATAAAATAAATTTATAATTCATTTATTTATTTTCTTTAATAGTTAAGTAAAAAAGAAATCTTGAAAAAAAAAATGAGGCTTAATGCAAAAAAAAAAAATATAATATAAAAATAATAGGGGTTGTCAAAGTTACCAAATCCCACCCTCAAAATCCAGAGTTTTTTTTCCAAAATCCCGCATTAACGTTTTGGGATTTTTGAAATACCACACATCAAGTGGTGAGGTATTTTGAGGTACAAAAACCCAAGTTTTTTGGTACCAAATCCCACCTTTAGCTTCACTTAAAGGGCCATTTTTAAAACACACAACCCAGTAAGAGCATGCTAAACTTAATGAATCTTCGCTTCTCTTGTATAATATCTGAATATACTGGTCATTTATTAAATTATTTGATTTCAAATTGCATTTTATATAGATCTTTTCTTCATTTACCATTCCAAAGGCATTGCAAAGGCTACCTTTACTTCAGGCCTTAAAATCACTACATTTAATTGATGTGTTCAACTCTGATAGTGATTCTGATATCCAGGAAGATATAATCTTATGAATTATGATAAAATCACAAAGATACATCAATCCACATAGAAGATATCCATCACATTACATGTATATGATTAATGATTTACAAACATTATCATCTGAAAGGTTTTGCCAGCTATGTGGGACCACACATAAATAATTTGGAAAATTGGTTGCACAAATTCAAGATGATAAAGCCTTTAAAAGCCCATCACAAAACAAACAATGCAATCCTGACATACAACTGGCTGTGGCACTATCAAGGTTAGGATAAAATGGCAATGGGGCTTCTTTGGTAAAGATTGGAATGCTATTCAGAATTAGCCATGGGGCTATTGTGTTGTACACTAAAAGGGTGATGCAGATATCAATGAAGTTGAAGTGGAAAGTGATTGTGTGGCCAACAATAGAAAAATGCAGAGAGATGTCTCAAAGTATGCAGGTGGAAGGCTTCCCTGGGTGAGTTGGGCTTATTGATTGGAGTTTAATACCATTATCAAAATGTACCCCCAATGATGGTGAAGCCTATTTTAATCATAAAAAGAGGTAAGCTGTTGGATTTTTATTCCTTAATTAATATTTACTGATTGTTTAAGATTAAGGTATTCTATGTAAATACAAACGGTTTTCAATATAAAAAAACAGTTCACTTCTCTACATGTTGGTTTTACTGTGTCACTTCATGACTCAAATGTATATCAACATATGAAAATCACACAAACACCTCAAGAATTTTATGAAAAATATTAGTAATTACTTTCCAATTCAGCATATGCAAGCTCTCCTTGGTTTGTTTCGGCATATAAGGAAGTTGTGAAACAGAATGATGACAACAGTTCTTTCAATTACTGTCTATCAAAATCAAGGGTCATAATTGAGCATGAAATTGGAATTTTAAATGGGAAGTGGCTTTCTCTAAGGTAAATGCAAAATGAAATGGGGGATAATCATAAAATTGAATACTTTGTTAGTTTGGTTGTTTCTTGCCCAATTTTACATAATATTTTAGCACAAATTGGCAATAAATGGTTTGATCTATATGAAAATGATGATCCACCACATGCAGAAATTCTGTCCAATAAAGAAATTGGGGAAGATGTGGTAAATATGCATGTGTCACAGGGGCTCTTATGGAAGCAAGAGTGGCCTGGAACTCAGGAATCAAGAACTCACTTGGAGGGCTCCAAAAGAATAAAGTAATAAAAGAATATATATCTTAAAAGAAGAATAAAAGGGTAAAGACAAGTATGCCAAAGATAAAAGAAGAGGAAGCCAATGGACAGGATAATAAGAAGCCAAAAGCCAAAGAGCCAACCAAATGAGTACTCAATTCACTGTTTCAACCTGCCAGAGAGAACAATGGAATTAGTAAAGGATATGACCACCAATATCCACTGACAGGGAAAGAAGAAAAGGTGCAAATGACAGACTTAAGACTATCAGTATTTACTTTAATAAGGTAAAATAAAATAAGGATAAAAAGAAATCCAATATATTAATTAACAGGGGAAAAAGTCCCCAGGTGATGAAAGGTGGCCAGTATATGTGAAAAACTGAGAGGCTGTCCCTGGAAGGTGAATCATCTGGCTGTATTGTCTCAATTGGGTCAATACAGCTCTGGCCATTATGAGAATTGAAATTGTGTGATTGAATTCCCACAGTGTAATATGAATTGGCCCAATTGGGCAGAGGGAATACAGGTATGATTGATTGCTGCCTGTATGGACCAATTGAGTTTTCCAAGGAGTATTGAAGTACTTGCTGCCTTCACAGCTGATTGAATGATGAATAATCTCTGAGAATGGCCCTTGGAATAATCCTGGAAGAATTGCAGGGCCAGGTGGTTGGGGTCCTGAAATGATCTTCTTATAGCCACCATGGATTGCCAGACTGATGAGCTGAAGATTCCTCCTTCAAAATTGGTGATAGATTTTGGGACCTTGATTTGGAATCATGGAATTGGGTCTTGAAAACTTCACCATTGGATTTCTGAGCAAAAATGGTGCATAATGGTATATAATACCATATATGCACCACTCCTGCATCCTTGAGTACGGGGTGCATGGAGGAATGGGAAATCTTCCCCTTGAGCTGAGGGGAGGAGTGGATTTTAGCTGAGCTGGTGGCCTCTGGGGGTTACCAGAGGCCATGGCTGAAAATGGGCCACAGGTGGTCCTAGGTCAAAAATTGGGTCCTTTGAGTTCTTGGCCAAAATTGGTGGAATGGAGTGCATGGTCAAAACCTGGCTCAGGTGGGCCCACTTGGCCTTGGGGACTAGTGGTCTGCCCCCTTTTGGCCTCATTGGATTAGGCCAGAAGGGGCCTAAAGGGCCCACGGGCTGTAGAGGCCATAGGGGGCCTAAAAGGCCCAAAAAGGCCATTCAGCCCAAAACCCCCCTAATATAAGGGGTTGGGCCAAAGGGCCTGATGGTTGCTAGAAGGTCCTTAGACCCCTTGAATACTGAAAAGACCCCCCAGTCCCAAAAACAAACATAAAGGCCTGGGGGTTGGTGAGGTGGAAGTTGGCCAGGGAGGCCAATGATGGCAGGATATGGCCAGGGGAAAGGTGCTATGACCAAAGGCCATAGAGCATCATAGGGGGCCAATTGGTCATAAAAGATATGGTGTGACCAATTGACCCCAACCTGGTTTCAGGCAGGGATTGCCGCAACACCAATTGAGGAGGGTCATTCTTTGTGGTTGTGACAGCATGAAAAAATTAAACCAATTACTTTGGCATGGAAAGATAATCAATTGTGAATTTAATCAGGGCCATTAAATTATGTACTTAGTTTTATGGCATACAGCAGAGTGGAGATGCTATTGAGAAAATAAAGCTATTTAAAATTAATACTTTTTAGCTCTTTTTTGTTCCTTGTAACAACCACTCACCAGGGGTAAGGGTATTCATCAATACACCCACTCAAACACCTCAAATCAGCAGATCCACTATCTGCATCAGCATTCAGTTTCAGCAATCTTCCTTGCTGAAACATGCATACAGCTTGGTACTTCAATACAGCCTGTCAACATCTGTACAGGTTGGATTAACCCAATACAGTTTCAATACACAGCATGAAACTGTATGATCACTCAAATACACCACACCTCTTGTACAGGGCCTGTATTGGCCAGAATCAATTCAATCATTCAATCCTCTCATGAAAATTCTTCCTCTGGATCAGGGCTGGGATTCTCACATATACCAGCCCCTCTTTCTCCCCCCTGGGGACTTTTCCCAAGTTAATTGATTTAGTTATTTATTATTTTATGAATATTCTTATCCTTACTTTGGGTATTATATTTATTTAATATTAAGTTAGTCTTTGCATTTCTCTCTTTGCCTGTACAGTAGGAGCTGGGTGGCCATATCCTTATTAACCCTTCTCTTTTCATTCTGACAGGTTGAAACAGTGGACTTGGACTTGTTTGTGGTTGGCTCTTCTATTCTTTACTCTTATTTCTTTTGTTGCTGCTTTCTCATATTCTTCATTTTGGTAATTCACCTCTTGCAATCTTAAGTGTATTCATTCTTACCATATCTTTGAGCCCTCCATAAGTGAGTGCCAGGCCCTCTTCACTTCGAAGAGCCCCTGTGAAATTAAATTAATTAGCTCATATTGATTCTTTCTTTTATTTATTTTATAATCATTTCTCTCATTCATCAATTCTGACTCTTTAATGATCTTATGATTTTCTCTCTCATCAATTTTCAGCTCATTCATTTCATTTATATGAAAATTGATTCTTTCTTCTTTCTTAATGATTGCTGACCATTTTATTTTTATCAAATCAAATTCTTCTGTTTTCTCATTCAGGTCTTATTTAGGAATTATTTATTGGATTATTCATTGGGTTTATTGATTCAGCAATTCAGGATTTTTCATTTGGATTGGATTGATCGACTTTGAATTCTCAAGATATTTTATTGATCCTCAAGAATTGATTTTGACTCATCAAGATATTTCAATTGATTTCTGGATATTTTGAATTGATTGATTGACTCCTCAATACCTTGATTTACTATTGAAGACACTGATTTATTGATTGACTATTGATTGATTGTTGATTTAATCAATATTATTTATATTTGATTTGAATTTGATTTATTGTTGATTATTGATTGAATTGATTGATTGTTGATTGAAGTTGATTTCACCTCAAGAATTGAATTGATTCCTCAAGACTCATCAAGATTTTATTGTAATTGATTTGGCCAAGCTTTGATTATCCTTCTTAATACCATCAAGTTTCTTTTATTATACCTCTTTTCATAATGCCAGTTCAGCATAGTCCCCCAGCAAAGAACACTAGATCCCAAAAAATTCCAGCTGTTCTCACTCCTAGAGCAAGGGCTCCTCTTGACCGCACACCATCAGTTCATCAACTGAGTGCAAACTTGGAAAGAGGACCACTAATGGAGGGAGCAGCACCCTCAAGAAGAGGTGTAATGAAATCTAGAAGATCAAGATCCTTTTCTGGACTTTTGGGTGGCTACCCTGGCATGACTGAAGGTGCAAGAGCATGAAGAGGGGGAAGAGTCTGTGGAAGAGGAAGATTCTGGGGAGACTGAGGTGGCAGATGCCTTGGCAAATGCTCCAGAGGTGCCTCAGGGTTCTAATCTAGCCCTTTCTAGTCAGCCTCTTGTCTCTCAAACTGATCGAAGTCTCCTCAAGATGATGGAGCAGATGACTCAATTCATGGGGCAACTCACTCAAGCAGTTGCTCCCAGGGACAATTCCAAAGCCCCTGATTTCAAGACTCCATCCATGAAGGCACCTGATTCTTTTGATGGTACTCAAGCTCATAAATTGAGAGGATTTATCCAATCCTGTCAATTAATCTTCCATAATGATCCAGCAAATTTCTTCTCTGACAGGAAGAAAGTTCTTTACTCAACTTCTTTTCTCACTGGTAGAGCTGGAAAGTGGATTGAGCCCTATCTCTCAAATATTTCCAATGAAGACCCTTCTTATCTCCTCAATAATTGGCCATTATTTAAATCTCAATTATTCACTCTGTTTGGTGACCCCAATGAAGTCAGGAAAGCTGAACAATAGTTGGACAATTTGAGGATGAAGGAATGTGGTCATGTATCCTTGTAAATTGCTGATTTCAGAAGCTTAATGTCAAGAATTGGAGATTGGGGGCAAAGAGCTTATATCCATGTTTACAGAAGAGGATTGGCATCAAGATTATTGGATCAGTTGGCTTCTCACCCTGGAACCTTTGATACTCATCAAGAACTTATGGATGTCACTTTAGAATTAGACACAAGATATCATGAGAGGCAAAAAGAAAAGGGTGGCAATCAAGAGAAGAAGCCTCCTGTCAATGGATACAATCAGTCTAGGCTTCCTCAAAGCTCATCTTCAAAGAGGCCTCACCGAAAGAAGAACAAGAAGGGAAAGAAGTTTCAATCTTCCAAGGACAAGCCTCATGCTGCTCTCCTCAATAAGGACAATAAATTAATCGGTTCTGAGAAGGAGAGGAGGATTAAAGAGGGGTTATGTACTTATTGTGGTGGAAAGAACCCAATTTAAAAATGCTTCAAGAGACCTCAGAACAAGCCTGGGTCATCATCAAGAGGCTTCCCTAGCAAGCAGGGAAAAGCCTGAGTGGGGATAATGATGTGTTCAATGGTTCTCACTTATTTCCTTCAAGAGCACAATTGTGCACTCTGAATACTAGTGTCAAGAAATCTTTAAAATTTATTATTTTCTCTTCTGTCTCTGATATTTTTTATAGTATTCTCATTGATTCTGGTGCTACAAACTCCTTTATTTCAAAGAATTTTGTTCTCAAGTACTCATTGACTCTGTCAGAGCTCCCTGAAAAGATTCCTCTTTTCATCCTGGATTCTAATGAATCCCCTGCCTTGTTCATCACCCATTATACCAAGTGGGTAGTTGACTTGCCTTCCTTCCCAAGCTTTGAATGGGACTTCTTTATCATAGATTCACCCAAGGGAGAAGACCTGATATTGGGCTATGATTTCCTTTACCATTTTAATCCCATTATTGATTGGAAAAATGGATTGATCACCTATTATTCTAGTGGTATTATTCCTTCTACTAGTAATGACTTTGCCACTGCTGTCAACAGTGTTGCTCTCTCATTCCCTCTCAGTCATTACTTCCATTAAGAGATGAAGTCTTCAAAGAGATGAAAGATTTTGGAGAAGATGTTTCTATATATTCACTTCATCTCTTTCAAGGGGATATGTACCTTCCTCCTTTATCTTTTCATGCCTCCCTGGAAGAGCAGTGGGATGAGGAGGAAGAGCCAGAAGAAATTGAAACTGTGTTTAAGATAGTCCCTCCTGTTTAACACCAATATTTGGATGTATTCTCCAAGGTGAAGGCAGAGAAACTTCCTCCACACCACGCCTGTGATCATCATATCAAATTGGAGGGTCTTCTACCTCCGATTGGTGTTATCTCCTCATTATCAAATCAAGAGTCAGAAACACTATGGGCCTACATTTCAGAGAATGTAGAGAAAGGTTTCATAAGGCCAAGCTCCTCCTCAACAGGAGCACCTGTCCTTTTTGTTAAGAAAAAGGATGGAGGTCTTTGTTTGTGTGTTGACTACCGCAAACTCAATGCTGTTACTAGGAAGAACAGGTATCCTGTTCCCCCTATTAAACGGTTCCACTATCTTCTCCAAGATATACTTGCGTGATGCATATAACCTTCTGAGAATCAAAGAGGGGGATGAGCACTTAACTGCCTTTAGAACCAAATATGGTAGTTATGAGTATTTGGTCATGCCATTTGGTTTGACCAATGCTCCTGCTTCTTTCCAGAATCTAGTAAATGATATCTTTGCAGATTTCTTGGATGTGTTTGTTGTGGTTTATCTAGATGATATTATGGTCTTTTCCAGTTCTGAAGAGAAACATGTCAAACATGTGGCCTCTGTCCTCCAAAGACTGAGGGACAATAATTTGCTTTCCAAAGCCTCCCAGTGTGGAATACTTGGGCTATGTTGTTTCAAGTGATGGCCTCAATATGGATTCTTTAAAAGTTCAGCAAATCCTCGATTGGCCTCAGCCCAAAAACATCAAGGCCCTTCAATCTTTTCTTGGCTTTGCCAATTTTTATCATTATTTCATAAAAAACTATTCCAAAAAAATCACTTCTCCCACTTCCCTTCTCAAAAAAGACTCTCCCTTTCTCTTCAATGAGGAAGCTCTTAGCCAGTTTCAATCACTCAAAGAAGCTTTCACTACTGCTCCTATCTTATCTCATTTCAATCCTTCTCTACCTACTATTGTAGAGACTGATGCTTCTGATTATGCCTTGGGTGCTGTACTGAGCCAGGTGAATTACTCAGGAAAGCATCCCATTTCATTTGATAGTCGCAAGCTTCTCCCATCTGAGCTGAACTATGAAATTCATGACAAGGAGCTCCTTGGCATAGTTTGGTCTCTCAAGCGCTGGAGAGCATTTCTTCTCTCTCTTTCGAATTCTTTTGAGGTCTTGACAGACCACTCTTCCTTGCAGTATTTTATGTCTTCCAAAGTTCTTACTTGTTGTCAGGCTCGTTGGGCTGAGTTCCTTTCAGGATTTCACTTCACTATCACTTACCACCCAGGCAGGCTGGCCACATTACCAGATTCCTTGTCACGTTGGGGCGACATGTACCTAGAGAGGGGGGTGGACTTCATCAGCAAGAATCCTCAAAATTTTCATCAAGTAATCAAGCAAGATGGAATTCAACAGTCAAGATTATTTCCAATCAAAGTGGAAGTATTTTCAGATGTAGTTGACAAGATTCAAAAAGAAGTATGGCAAGACAGAGACTATAAAGAAATACTCAAGCAACTAGCAAAAGGTGAATCAATTCCAGATTATTCTCTTGAACCTTAAGCCAAGTTGTTATTATTCAAAGATAGAGTGGTAATCCCAAGCAATGAAGAACTTCAACTCAATATTCTTCAAAAGCGTCATGACTCACCTTTGGCTGGCCATCCTGGCCAGGAGAAGACCCTCAAGCTCATCAAGAGGGATTGTTATTGGGCTGGCATGAATCAATTCATCAAGGACTATGTGTATTCATGTCAGAAATGTTCAAGAAACAAGAAAATTCATCACAAGAAGTTTGGGTTACTCAAGCCTCTTCAAATTCCATCTGGTCCTTGGAATTCCTTATCAATGTACTTTATCACTCAATTACCCTTGTCAAACAACTTTGACTCAATTCTAGTAGTTGTGGACAGGTTTTCAAAAATGGCAATCTTCATTCCAACTTATGGAACAATCACTGCTCTGGACGTAGCTCAAATCTTCATTAGTCATGTATTTTCCAAGCATGGCCTTCCAGTCAGTATTGTCAGTGATAGAGGATCGTTATTGTTTTCATCATTTTGGACTCAATTAGGTCAGCAGCTCAAGATATCAAGAGATCTTTCAACTGATTTTCATCCTGAAACAGATGGACAGACAGAGAGGGTAAATCAGATTCTAGAAGAGTATCTTTGGATGTATGTCAGCTACCATCAAGATGACTGGCACACCTGGCTCCCTCTGGCTTAATTTGCCTATAATAATGCAGAACATTCATCAACAAAGAAATCACCTTTTTTCACCATTTATGGAAGAAATCCCAGCTTTGACTCAATCCGTATTTCTCAAGATTCACCTGCTGGAAAGTTATCAACAAGACTCCAATCAGTACAGCAAGTTGTTCAAGAAGAATTAGAGTCAGCAATAAGGAGATTGAAGAAGTATGCAGATAGAAATAGAGCAATTCCACCTGATTTCCAACCTGGGGACAAAGTATGGCTAGCTTCCAAGAACATCAAGACAACAAGACCCACCAAGAAATTATCAGAAAGATGGCTGTGACCTTTTGAAGTTCTGAAGAAGATTGGCAGCCATGAATATCACCTCAAGTTGCCTCAGCAATGGAAGTCAGTTCACCCTGTAATCCATGTGTCTTTATTAGAACCAGTGAAGCATTCAACTATCCCAAATCAACATCAATTGCCACCACCACCAGTCTTAGTGGAGGAGCAAGAAGAATGGGAAGTGGCTCAGGTTCTGGACTCAAAACTCAAGAGAGGTAATTTATGGTATCTTGTAGAGTGGCAAGGATTCAGTGAAGACCCAGAAAGAACCACTTGGGAACCAGCGTCCAACCTTATCAACTCAGAAGATCTTGTCAAGGATTTTCATTCATTGTATCCAGACAAGCCTGGCCCAAATACCTAAAGAGTTTGATTTTATGGTGCTTGGTGGGGAGAAGAAGTTATGAAAGTAAGTTCCTCTCCTGGCATGAACCTTTAAGGGGGTATTCTATCCATGTGTTGTTGTGAGCATCACCTTGGCCACTTTGTGAGCACTTGTCAATTCTTTGGACAGGTCCAGGAAGCATGCAACATCAATACCCTCCATTTGGACCTTATCAAGATATGGCCAAATGTTTATTTCTTCCTTTTTCTTTCGTTTTTATTTATCATTTCATTTATGCCAATCATCATAATTCAAGACATTCATTACTTCCAGTCATTAATGGAAATTCATTTCAGAAGTCATTTATGGCAATTTATTTCAGTTTTATGGTGCTTGGTGGGGAGTGGGAGTTATGAAAGTAAGTTCCATCTCCTGGTATGCATCCCTGAGGGTTCTACTTCTTGTAAAACATTACCTTGGCCACTCTGTGGGCATCAAATGCTTGGTTTTCATCTTTTCAGACATTTCTTGGCCAAAATCAAGCAGCTCACCACAAGAAGGACCAACCATCAGGATTTTCTTTCTTTCTGTTTCTCTACTCTCTTTTTCTCTCTTTTTCTTTCTTCTCTTTACTTGTATAATTTTGTTTTCTTTTTATTTCTTTAAAGAAGCAGCATCCCCTCCCAAATCATGTATTGGAAGGTTCCATCATTTTTTCATTTTTTAGTAGTTATAAGAGTGGGGATAGAATTCAAACCAAACACAAACAAGGATAAGGAAACTAGCTATCTCTACCTAATTCATCAAAAGTTCTCTGAAAATTGTTTATCAACTCATCTTCATACCAGGCAAATTTTGCAGCCATCTCTTCAGAAGCAGTACCCGGAATAGTCCTGTCATTGGCATACATAATCACCTCTCTGCTATTTCTATCAACCCTCCTGAATAATCTGGCCACAGCTTCTTGGTTTTCACTAGCCACGTTGGGATCTTCTCTGGTAACCCGGATAGGCCAACATTCTCTTCTTTGAAAAACTTGAGTGGCAGGAAACGGCAAAGGGGACAATCCATCTCTTCTTCTGCTGGAGCTTGCCACAGGTTTGAGTTGGTGGGAGGTGGTTATGGGTGAGTTTCTGGATTGCTGAACTGGTGATGGTCTTACTGCCGGGTTCAAGGCAGGCCTGGCATGGGAAGTAATTGGTGAAGGAGGAGGAATGGTAGTAGGGATGGAAGCAAGAATTGGTTGGAAGGTTCTGGTAGTACTGGGAATTACTTGACTTTGAAATCTGTTGGCAAGGGGTTGAGTAGAGGAATTGCTGGATGGATGGCCAACTGAATGAGGAACAGCTTGAAATTCTTCACCATCCAACTCATCACTTCCTTCAGCATCTGGATCAGTGGGGGAATCATCAAACCTTCTTATTCTCTTCAATACCTTTACTACCCCTTCAGTATTGGTCCTTGAGATTGGGACCTCTGAGCTGGAATATATGGGCCTACCACCAGCTGGAATTGGCCCTCCAAAACTAGTCCACCTTGCCACATCCCTCTGCCTGGAACCAGTCACTACATCAAAATATCAGTACCAATTCAATCAAGATATGCAAATCACTCACATTGAGAAAATCCTGAAGTTCCATCAGGAGTAGGTTCCTCAGATACTGGGAATTCTTTCCCAAAAGTCCCATCCTTTCTACTCCATAAATACCTCCTGACGTTAGAAGACAACACCCCGGTACGATGACATGGTTTCTTTACAATGAAGCAAAAATGGCATTTTGAAGATCGGGGATTGTAGTGTTGAAAACAATCCTTACCCTTGGCCAAACATTCAGTACAGGCAGGATCAAGAAATTCAACTGCTCTGTATCCATCATAGGTTTGGGAGGGATCAAATCAACCAGAAGAAGCCATGGAGGGTGAAGATAATTGACTGAAGACGCCAGAACCACAAAGAACAGACGTTGGCGGTGCAGAAGGAGAAGATTCAGTGAGTTCAGTCAGTTTGGAGCTCATAACTGAAGAATATGCAAGCAGAAGATTCAAGACATCAGAATCAGTCCACTCCATATCAAAAAATTTGACCTCAAGGAAATGGGGGCCATAACTCAATTATGCCCCCCTCAAAGCCTCTGAGGTGAGGATTCATACCCCTTTGGGGCTTAATTCATCACCCAGGGCCTCCCCTGCAACTTTGGGGAGGCCAGGAACTTGATGGTCCAGTCCATGTATGGTGGGTTTTGGTTCTGGGCCAATTCTTGGCCCCATGGTACCCCTGGGTCCCCAGCAAAATTGGGCCCAGGGGGTCCATTTTGGTCCTGGGGGCCTCCAATAGCCCCCACAGACCGTAGGACCCCAGAAGACAAAAATGGCCAAAAATGGCCATACATCATAAAATCACCAAAATCACCAAGAACCCCAAAAAAGGCCCAAAAGGCCATGAAATCAAATTTTATCAAGATTCACCATAGAAAAGGCCACAGCCCAAAATCATTATAGAGGGCTGTTTGAGGCAATTTCCAAGGACAATGGGGACAAGACCCCTTGAAGGCATTATTCAAGATTTTTTTTGATTGGGCCTTGCCAGATGAGTACACTTCATATACTCATTGGGTATCATTTTTTGAGCACAAGAGCTCAGTGGCCATCATTTTGGGATACATCCCAAGGCCATACCCCAGGGACAAAGATTGATTGAATCAGAAGAAAGAAAAAGCATATTTCAAAGTCGAACACTTACTCAAATTTTGAAAGAAGGGGGGAATCAATTTAATTTGACAGAGAAGAATTGAAGAAGGATTTTCAGGATGATGCTCAAGAGGAAAAGAAAATTTTTGGAAAAAATTTGGGGATATTGAGATCCCACTCAACAGTGGCAGGGTATTATGGTGTTCAGGAGCCCACCAGTCTTAAGAGGGGGATACTGTAACAACCACTCACCAGGGGTAAGGGTATTCATCAATACACCCACTCAAACACCTCAAATCAGAAGATCCACTATTTGCATCAGCATTCAGTTTTAGCAATCTTCCTTGCTGAAACATGCATACAGCTTGGTACTTCAATACAGCCTGTCAACATCTGTACAGGTTGGATTAACCCAATACAGTTTCAATACACCAGCATGAAACTGTATGATCACTCAAATACACCACACCTCTTGTACAGGTTCTGTACATCTTTACAGCAACTGTATTGGCCAGACTCAATTCAATCATTCAATCTTCTAATGAAAATTCTTCCTCTGGATCAGGGCTGGGATTCTCACATATACCAGCCCCTCTTTCTCCCCCCTGGGGACTTTTCCCCAGTTAATTAATTTAGTTATTTATTATTTTATGAATATTCTTATCCTTATTTTGGTTATTATATTTATTTAATATTAATTTAGTCTTTGCATTTCTCTCTTTGCCTGTACAGTATGAGTTGGGTGGCCATATCCTTATTAACCCTTCTCTTTTCATTCTGACAGGTTGAAACAGTGGACTTGGACTTGTTTGTGGTTGGCTCTTCTATTCTTTACTCTTATTTCTTTTGTTGCTCCTTTCTCATATTATTTATTTTAGTAATTCATCTCTTGCACTCTTAAGTGTATTCCTTCTTACCATATCTTTAAGCCCTCCATAAGTGAGTGCCAGGCCCTCTTCACTTCAAAGAGCCCCTGTGACATTCCTGCACAATTCTGTCAAAGTACCCATTGAATCTTTAATTCATCTTGTTGGGTGTCATTTTCAAGGATTTGTCACCTGAATCAAATAATTTATGGTTTATTTGAAAATAAAATCCAAAATGAGCTATTTTGTCATAATTGATAATTGCTGGAGGAGGCTTTGTTGTATGATGAACCATTGATGATGCCTTCCAAAGGATCTCCATGATGCCAGGTTTTTTTAAAAAATCAATCTACATTTTCAATTCAGGGAAGTGCAAGCCATTTCCAGAGGGGGTGAAGACAGTTGGAAGGGAATGGAAATCTTTTTTCTATAAAAAAGAAAATATACTATAAGTTCAGGAATTCAGATCATTTAAATCTGGCTGTGGCTTATTGAAAACTCCATCTTGAGTGAAAATGACATTGGTAAAAGATTTGAATTCTTCCTTTGGATTGGCAGAAGTCCATTTGAGCTGACTGAAGTTTGGTAATTTGGCTGCTTCCATTAATTACTGATCTTCATTTGCAGCTAATTTTGAAAAGTGAGAACCAGGTTTTTGGGAGTCAACACCTAAAGATTTTGAAATTAATTATCAATTATTAAAATAATAAGCAAAAAAGATCACACACCTGCATATTTTCCCGAATCAGAACCAGGACAGAAGCCAATACCTTTCATAATTCCACCTAAGACTTGCTTATTGGTTTCAATTTCTTGTCAATTTTTGGGATAAGGACATCAATTTCATTATAAGGTCTTTTAGGATTTGAGAGTAGTCAAAAAGGGTGATTCCATAAACGATGACAGATAAAAATGGAATTTCTGTTTTATCAATGAGTACATAAGGGTGAAGTAAAGTGTTTACTGATCAAAGTTTTAACCATGAGGCATTGGCCAATTTCTTGTCAATTGAAATGGTTAAGAATTTCTTATATGCTGTGTTTGAATGGCCAAGGTGAGAAATGATTTGGTTTGAATCATGTATATGTTGTCTTTGGATTTGGGTGAGCTTTCTTTTATGATTTGTTTTGGTATTATTTTACTCATTATGTTCTATATTTGGTTTAGTCCTAACCATTACATCAAGAGGAGGAGTAGTAGCTTCAACGTTATTCAAATAATTCTGATTATGTGCTGAGTCTGGTTTAGTCCTAATCATGATATCATCATAATTATTTTCAGAGTGAGAGAGAGGGGGAGAATTTTTTTTAATTTCAAAGATGATGGAAGAGGGGTGAAATTGAATGACATTGCAGAAAAAACCCTTATAAATAATCCAGCCCTATATTGACAAATATATAAAAAATATTAAAAAAAATAGAAGAATCATCAGCAGGATCAAATATTAAAAGGAATTTAAAATAAAATGGATTATTAATGATCATGATTAAAAAATAAGACACAAATCAATTATCAGTGATGATCATAAGGAAGAAATAGAAAAAAATCATAATTCAGTTATGTTGATGATCAAAAAATAAAAAGAGGAAAAATAAATAACTGAGAGATTATCAATAATAATCATCATTGAATTTCAAAAAAAAAGATCATCAGTGATGATCAACAGAAAAGACCAGAAAAAAAAGACAATAAGTTTTGTGAAATGATTGGGAGTGAAGGGAAGACTTTTTAACCAAGGTTATTTTGGAAATAGGAGTGTTTTGGTGAACAGTATTTTTTTAATTGAGGAAAACAAATCAGCTGGTATTGGAAAAAAATGAAAATAATAAAAATAAAAATTGATGATGATTCCTGATTTGGTTAAAATAAAAAATAGCTTTTATTTAAAAAAAATAAATTCACTGGAAATTATTCATTTTTTAATTCAAAAAAACAATTGAAGGGGAAACCCACTTTTTTTGACAATAAATACAGAAAATAAATCTGTTTTATTTGAGAAACAATCAGCTTTTACTTGAAAAAAATTCAAAAAAAAGCAATTCAGTGGAAATGATTCCTTTTTTATTTAGCAAAAAAAAAATCGAAACTGAAGGGGAAATGAACTTTTTTTGAACAAAAATCAAGAAAGAATAAAACTTCCAAGGAAGGCTTTAAAATCCAATTGAAAAAACCTGGTCTTTGTTCTTTGGCACATGAATTCTCAATGTAAATCTTGATTCAATTTTCAATTTTGTCATAAATATCAATCCAATTTCAAAGCATAAGATCAATTTCAGCTTTGTGACCCAATGACAAAGAAACATCAATTATATTTGACAAATCACCCTGTTATAAAATGATCACACAAAATATACCTAATATGTTACTTTTTGTTGATTAGTGTAAGAATGTGTTCCAGCTCTCAAATTGGCCTGCTTCATGACATTTCTGATATAGTGAGATCCATCTGGCATTGCTTTTCCTTCAGTTCCAATTCCTGATTCCACTTCTCTTTTTCAAATTCATATTTCTTGGTGTGTTGCTTCTCATCAAAATCCATCTGATTTTGTAACTTGACTTCTTCAAAGTGTTGATTTTCCCTGTTCCTCACTTTCTCTTCATTCCACCTCTTCCTGTCCCACTCCAAACAGGCATTATCACTGGTTTCACAGGCTAAGAATCATGACTTTTGTCAGTAGGATTGATCAGAGTAACCATAATTTAAAGACATACCCTCTTTCCATGATTCAAGCAAATTCACATAAGTAGGTGCAAACATAACCATTGACCTTTTCCTAGAACTACTGTTGTCATTCAAGTTGGGTGTCAATGCTTGATTATGCTTTTGTGTTGAATGCATTATGGATTTACTTTGATGTTCAAAGAAGAAAAAATTGAGATTGGATTTCATAAATATCAGTTCTAAATTTACTTACTGATTCCTATTGAAGGTTTTCCACTTGAACCAATTCATCATAATTATTAAGCAAAGGATCCAGATTGAGAGGTTATTCCAAATGATTATTCTCCTTCAACATGCAAATGAGCTTTAATTATCTCAGGTAAGAATAAAAAGAGATGATAACTTACCTTATCAAGCAAAATATCATCATCATCATCATCACAATTTAAGCTGTCTTTTTCTTTCAAATCATAGCTTGAAATGGAGTGACATTGGGCTTGCAGCCAAAGAGTGTATTCATTTCAGCATAGAAAGAACACATAATTTCAAGCTTTTAGCTCATTGATTTTATTCCTCTACTCTCATCTTCTTTGGTTAGTCCAGCCCCAGTTAAATTTTGGAAATTTTTCGCTGTCATATACTTCTTTTTATATGTTTGCCATAAATCTGGGATGATGCTTGAGGTAAAGTTTAGGAGATTGCATGATTTTTTGCTGACCTCAATGGCCATAACCTGAAATATGTGATGCTTTGATGAAGGAGGCCTTCCAATTGATGGTTAACCACTAGTACCAAAACATGACTTGAAATTGGAATTTATTAAAAGCCAATTAATTATGGTTAAATAATCAGTAAGGATAAAGTGGCCTGATGGATGAGGCAGGCCAGAGGTGATCTTCATACCTGACTTGATGTGTGTAAGTTGTGGATATGAAGCTTTGATTAAAAATCAAGTACTTTTCCTGTCCTCAAAATTTGTATATAAGGTAAAAATCAATTAAGAATAGTAAGAAATACTATTTTTAAGAAGAAAACACACCAATTTTATTTTTTTTAACTTCATAAGTATAAAACAATAATATTATAAATATTTAATGTTTTACCAACAATTAAAATTTATCCAAAAGTACTCTACAAGAGATATTTAAGGCTACAAAAGAAATTTCTTCAAGAGAAATTTCAATTGGAATTTAATTTAGAAAAGAAATGCAGGAAATTAATTAAAGAAAAAATTCTTTAAAAAGATATTTAAAGATAAAACATGCTTAAAAGTGACCAGAGTGAATTTGGAAACAAAGTGACAAAGTTAACAGTGATGAAAGATGCTTTAATTCACTTATGGGGTGGTTCAAGAGGTAAAAATGATTATAAGAGTTACAAAAAATGATTATAATAATTTTTTCACATGGTTAAAGGTTTAAAATGGTCAAAGAAGGTGGTTTGAATCTTTTTATTGATTGGTTTAACAGTGTTTGAACTAATTGTAAAAGGAAAAGATTCTAACATGAAGAGAAAAGTGGGGCAAAGAAGACATTCTTTTATAGCCATCAATTTTCTTACTCCAAAAGTAAAGTTAGCTCTTGTCAGTCGTGGAAAACACTCTGAAAACAGAAAAGCCAATTATGGCATCATTGAACCCTGGTTTAGACCAAAAAGGGGTGGTTTTAGCCATTTTTTGCTATTTTTAGCCATTTCAGACCCTTAAATCAGCCATTACTTTAGTAATACCTGACATAGAACCTTCAAAAAACATTATAATGTGTGTAAGAGACATAAAAGCAAGTTAAAAAAAATTTACTAAGATTGTGTTGACTTAAGGGTAGTTTTACCCTCTTGGCAATAGTTAAAACTGCCCTGGTTGGTATCAAAACCTCATCATCAATTGAGTCACAGACCCTGTGACTCAATTCCAGCCCAAAAGTGATGAACTTTTGCATGGATCTTGACATCCCATGCCTATCAGCAAGGAGTTTGGGTGTCTGGCTCCCCTTTAGAGCTAGAGTACCTTTTCCCCCCAGTATTAATCTTTCCAATTTATTTTTTTCTTTAATTCCGCATCATGTAATACACTTGTAATTTACACATACAGTTCCCTGCCAAATGTATGCAAACATGCAGTTCATACAGGCAGAGCATCTCTGAACCCCCGTGCGCAGCAGTTTGACTAATGGACTACTCTAATTGGTCAGTCCGGTCCCGCTGCTGTTGTTAATGCAATTTCTTTCTTTTTTTCTTATTTGTTTTATTTGTTTTTCCTTCCCATCATCATCAGCTCTTTTTATTTTTCAAGACTTCCACCGATGAAGTCGTTTTGCTCACAGATTATAAATAAGCCACCCATGGTTGTTTCCAACCATCTTCATCCTCAACTCACTACTTGTCTTTCTCATTGTTGAATAATATTTCATTTGGATTCATTGCTCTACTTCACCAATCATACCAAAGGTGAGTTATTTTTCTTTCTTCGATCAATCAAGAATATTATTAATATTACCTTATCCGCCACAGATGCTGTATTTGGATGTGGAAACCCGGGGCCGATTGGTGGGTATGCATCAGGCCGGACTGTCATTTAGGGCCATTTCAGAGTTGAACAATCTCCCTCTTACAACCGTTTACAATACCTTCCAAAAGTACCAAGAGATAGGCACTGTTACAACACAAAAAAAAACTGGCCGACCAATGAAACTCAATGATTGTGATTGGCAACAACTTAGCCGGATAATTACTCGATACCAAAGACTTACCGTTTCTCAAGTCGCCTTATTAATGACTTTGCTAGTGTCAACCCAAACAATACAACGCAAGATTCATAAATTAGGCAAACACTCACAAATTGCCCCAAAGAAGCCATACTTCCAACGTCAGTTGGCCTTCGCCCAAGCTCATAGGCACTGGACTGACGAATTGGCCTTTGAGTTGGGAAAACGGGTTGACCAAGTGCGAGTCTGGTGCATGGTGAGTGAGAAGTGGCTCCTTGAAAGCGTTTCTGTAAACCATTGATCTGGTTGTCAGTTGGTCATGATCTGGGGGGGTTTCTGTGCTTCTTACCATAGCACAATCATTTTCTTGGATGGTCACATGAATTTGCAAGAAATGGTCCAACAAGTCTACCACCCTGCTCTTTGCCCCTTCATTGAGCAAATGGAGTAAGCCCGGGGGATGCAAGGTTGACATCGCCTCCTGCTAATGGAAGACAATGCGCAAATCCACACGGCGGCTTTCAGAAATCAATGAAGCAAACAAAATGGGGTAGCCAAGATGGAGTGTCCAGCACATTCACCAGACCTCAATCCAATCGAAAATATCTGGAAATCCATGAAAAGCCAAATAGAAAAGCTTTACCAACCTCAAAATTTGGAGGAACTTAAGCATGCAATTGAGGCCTCCTGGAGTGACATTCACCCTGGCATCCTCAATGACTACCTCCAATCGATGCCAAGGAGGATGCAGATGGTCATCAATCAACGTGGTGGTCCAACCTCATATTAGGACCACTGAGTTTGTATTTTATTTTTTACTCTTATACATTGTTTGTCTACTGTGTTGCCTGTTGTTACCTCTGCTCTGAATTGCAATCAATTATGTGCAATTTTTTTCTCAAGTTGCCAATGAGAGACCAAGTGCCAAAAGAAAAAATTGCTGCACAATTTTTCGGCGTACAGGGGCCCAGCCTGTATGAGCTTCCTGTTTGCATACAATTGGCAGGGCACTGTACAATTCAATTGAGGTTTACAGTACACAACTGTAATAATTGATACCTCATATGTAATACACACACATATTTTGACATTTCAATTGAAAATTCTTCAATTCCTCATAACTTCTAAATTAAACACAACACCTCAATTTTAACACAAAAATTGATGGTTAGCACCACTTGTGGTGTGAATTAAGTTAAGTTTTTGAGGATTGTCAACTTTTGTACAGAAAATACTAAAACTTAATTTAAGCTTATTTAAAGTTGAGTTACAGAAATTTTACCCAGAGGTGACCCCACCTTATTTTTGATTAGGAATCCAATGGTGAAGTAATTTTCTTAAGTTTATTTATTTGATAAAAAGTTATAATATATTTTATGTAACTTTTTACCAAAAATATTTTAATTTCATTAATTTTATTAAAAATTCATTTTCACAATTTTAAAATTTAATGTAATTTTTATTTTAAATTATAATTAAATTTTCATTTTTGTATATAAATTTGTATTTATATTTTAATTTTCATTTTGATAATATAAATAAATTTATTTTATTTATATTTGTATCTTATTTTGTTACTTGTGGTTTTTTGGGTATATGAAAATACCTCTAAGGCTCACAATGTGTTTTGCTTTGGAAAAAGGAATTATTACATGGATGCAGAAATATAAATGGACTGTAGAATAATATGTTTTACAGTTGTCAGTTGTGAATACTCATTTGGGTTAGGTTTCAAACTGAAATCCCAGATTCATGGTATTTGGTCAAAAGACCAGGGGACTCAGCTAAAATTCCATGTTATTTACAAATAAAAAACCTGGAATTGGGGAGCCAAATCCCACATTATCTTGAGGTTGTATTTGTTGAATTTTAAACCCCCTAATAATAATATATATTTTTAAAATAGAAAAAAATGGTTTTGTTTTTATTTTAAAACTAAAAGAATTTTTTTAGATGATATTTTAAGGGTTTTTTTTGTTGAAAAAAAAAATTGAAAAAATTGAAATTTTGGTTTTTAAAGCTTTTCTTAAATACATTAAAAATAATAATAAAATATACAAAAAAAGTTAAAAAATTAGAACAAAATCTTCTAAATAGATATATATCTTTTTTTAAAAAAAGAAAATAATTCATGTTTACAAAAACAAAAAAATAATAATGAATTAATTAATTCTATTTTATTTTTACTTTTTTAATTTTTTATTAAAAATTATAATGGATTTTTTTTCCTTTTTTTAAAAAATAAATTATCTATAAATTAATTAATTTAATTTTACTTTAAATTATTTTTAATTATAACTTATTTTTTTCTTGATTTCAATCATATTATTAGAATAAATCTTTTTCTTTTTTTTTGATTATAATTCAATTAAAAGAAATTTTCATTAATTTTTTTTTTGAATTTCAAATTTGAATTATAAATTATTTTGTTAATTAAATATTCTTCTTTTTTATAGTTATTTCTTTATTTATTAAAAAAAAAGAATATTAATATTATATTTTTCTTAAAGAAATTGTAAAAATAATTATATATATATATATTTCAATTTTTGAATTGAAATTAATAATTTTAAGCTATAAAGTTTCTTTTTCTTTATCTTTTTTAAATACCAAAATAAAATTAATTTATAATTATAAATTCTAATTCCATTTTTTGATTTATTTAAATTTTTTTTTTTCAATATGTAAAAAAGTATGACTTTAAAGACACTGTGAGCCTTAGAGGTAATTTCATATACCCAAAAGACCACAAATACAAAAATATCATACTAATATAAATAAAATTTATATTATTTAAATAAAAATCAAAATATAAATATAAAATTATATTAAAAATAAAAAATTAATTACAATTTAAAAATAAAAAAATACATTAAATTTTGTAAGTATAAAATTACTTTTATACTTGAAAAAATTAAGTAAAAATGAAATTTTAACAAAATTGTGAAAAAATAAATAAATTTTGAAAAAAGTTAAATAAAATTTATTATAACTTTTTATTCAATAAATAAACACACAAAAATTATTTCACCATTGGATTCCTCATAAAAAATCAGGTGGGGTCACCTCTGAGTGAAATTCTTGTAACTCAACTCTAAATAAGCTTAAATTAAGTTTTTAGTATTTTCAATACAAAAGTTGAAAATCATCAAAACCTTAATTTAACTCACACCACATGTGGTGTTAACCATCAATTTTTGTGTTAAAATTGAGGTGTTGTGTTTAGTTTAGAAGTTATGAGGAATTGAAGTATTTTCAATTGAATTCAATTGAAATTGCAAAATGTGCGCGTGTATTACATAAGTGAACTTTGATTTACAAATGAGGTGTCAATTATTACTGTATTGTACTGTACAATTGAAGTGAATTACATATGTAAATTATAAGTATAATACATGATGAGGAATTAAAGGAAAAATAAATTGGAAAGATTAAAATTGGGGGGGAAAAGGAACTCCAGCTCTAAGGGGGAGCTAGACCCCCAAAATCCTTGCTGACAGGCGTGGGATGTCAAAATTCACGCAAAAGTTCATCACTTTGGGCCTGGAATTGAGTTACAGGGTCTGTGGACTCAATTGATGATGAGGTTTTGATACCAACTGGGGTAGTTTTAGCTGTTGCCAAGAGGGTAAAACTACCCTTAAGATAAAACCATCAGAGTAAAAACAGTTTTAACTGGTTTCTACGACTCTGACACACATTCTGACGTGTTTTGAAGGCTCTAGGCCTGGTATTGCTATAGTAATGGCTGATTTAAGGGTCTAAAATGGCTAAAAATAGCTAAAAATGGCTTAAACCAGCCCTTTTTGGTCTAAACTAGGGTTCAATGGTGCCATAATTGGCTTTTCTGTTGTCAGACTGTTTTTCACGACTTACAATAGTAAATTTTACTTTTGGAGTAAGAGAATTGATGGCTATAAAAGAATGTCTTCTTTGCCCCACTTTTCTCTTCATGTTAGAATCTTTTCCTTTTATTAATTAATTTAAACACTGTTAAACCAATCAATTAAAGATTCCAACCACCATTTTTAAATCATTTTAATCCTTTTAACCACGTGAAAAAATCATTATAATCATTGTTTGTAACTCTTATAATCATTTTTACCCCTGAACCACCCCAAAAGTGAATTAAAGCATCTTTCATCACTGTAAACTTTGTCACTTTGTTTCCAAATTCACTCTGGTCACTTTTGGGCGTGTTTTCTCTTTAATATTCTTTTTAAAGACTTTGTTCTTTAATTAATTGCTTGCAGTTCTTTGCTCAATTAATTCCAATTGAAATTGCTCTTGAAGAAATTTCTTTTGTAGCCTTAAAATATCTCTTGTAGAGTATTTTTTGGATAAATTTTTATTGTTGGTAAAACAATAAATTTTTATAATATTATTGTTTTATACTAATAAAGCTATAAACAATAAAATTGGCGTGTTTTCTCTTAAAAATAATATTTCATACTATTTTTAACTGAATTTTACCTTATACAAATTTTGAGGACAGGAAAAGAACTTGATTTTTAATCAAAGTTTCATATCCACACCTTACATTTGGGGGCCCAGCCATGATATTTTACCTGTGACATATTTTTTTACTCTTTTTAAATCTTTTTTCTTATATTGAAAAATTTAAAAAATCATATAAAAAATACTTATAATTCAAAAAACCCATAAAAAAGAATTTTTTTTTCATATTATAAGTGAGGCTTATATTTTTATTTCTTTTTTGAAATATCTTTTTTTTACTTAATTAATTGGTTTTTTCATTAATTTTAGTGTCTGACAACGTGGTAAGGCAAGAAAACATCGAAACAGCCTCAACAGTAACCAGCATTATCCCTGCCAGTACTGTTAATTCTGATCATAATAGTACTATTATTGTGACTCAAAATAACCAACCTGAACCAATATCTTCTGAATTAATTAACTTGGATATAAGTAATACTCTTCAGAAAGCTAAGAATTTGGCCAATAGTAAGTTTTTTGACGTAAAAATACTATTTTAAGCCTTTTTAAACCATAATTATGCCTTCAACCAGGTCAGGAGCCAGCTACAACCCCTCAAGCAGCTCCCAAAAAGGTAATAGACATGATTATGGCAGAGGCCAATCAGGTACAGAAGGAAAAGGGTCAGTTGATGACTTCCAAACAACTAAAATGGGTCATTCTGAAGCTGATAATACCATTTTACCTTCAAAAAGAGCTGACACCGCCACAAAAAGCCTCTGTGGACATATACAAAGCCAGCCACAGTGCATACAACAATGCACTTCAATTCAAGGAGTACCAGATCCTTGCAGACCTGTGGAAGAATTGCATGAATTCTTACCTGACAGTAAGAAAATTCTTGGGCCATCCCAACACTCGCAAATGGCTCAATGGATGGCATCCATTGATGGAGAAGAAAAACATGATGCTTTTGACACTAGAATGGAGGAAAAACAACCCTCCACCACCCAAACCAGTGCCAAAAACAGCCCCAGTGGCCAGCAGCAGCAATTCCAACGTGAAAAAGCAGCCACAAGCTCCAAACAAGGGAAAAGGGAAGGCACCAGCCCCAAAACCTTACAGCCAAGGCTACAGGATTCCAAAGATTCAGCAAGATGCCATGGAAAATATATTCCAGATGGCCAGAACCATGATGGAATTACAGAAGAAGGAGGAAGCCAGATTAAGATTCGGGAAATGATTTCTGATATATTTGATTCCATCCCAGAGTTGTATGATGCTATAAATGACTTGAAAAAACATCTTTCTGATAAAAATGAAACCATTTGTAACAACATTAAAACAAACAACCTGAGTCTGTGCCAAATTAATGAAACACTTATGTGTTTTGAAAAAGTTTTAAGAAAAATTAAAAATTCTAATAATGGTAATTCTTCTAACATTAAAATAAATGAACAATCTTCCATTATTAAAGAATTAACAGATGAATATTCTAAATTCAATATTGATGACATAATTGAAACAATAATTAAACAAGCCATAAATATTATCAAGACAGATAACAAGAAAGTCCTTGATGACATTTCTAATTCCTTTACTGAAGTAAAGACATATACCATTGCCTTGAAAAGTGTTTTGATGCTTCACAAGAAGAAGTATCAAAATTATCAATGAAATTGAATAAAGTCACTGCTGATAATACAAGACAGACAGAGTTATGGCAAGAACTGACACATAAGGAAGACATGTATAAAATTGAAGTAATAAATTTAATACAAAGCTTCCAACATGAATACAGAAATTTCCAAAGGTGTAGCAACAGTAAAATGAATGACATTGAACAAATACTGAACACCTTACCAAGAATGTCTACACCTCTAAATCAAAATGAGGGCACAAGAATTCCAAATCCACAAGTATTGGATCCTGATAATTCACAATTAAAAAATGAATTATCCACTTCTTTTCATAACTTGGAACCATCAATGGGCCAAGCACTCTTGAAAGAAGTCCCAAAACTTAAAGAATGGCCTCACTTCAGTGGTTAAGGAGAGTATGACCATATGGAATTCATTAGAGGTATTGACATGATCAAAGAGGATTTTGAATTACCAGACAGATTGGTAACAGCCAGGTTTAACACCTTGTTTACCAGATCAGCTCACAGATGGTACATCAAAATAAGACAAGCACATGGACACCAGAGTTGGACTTGGTGGAAAACCCAGATCATCAACAAATGGGCAAATGATTCTTGGAGGTTTAAAGTTGAAACAGCCTTTGAATCTGAAAAATTTAATGCTGATAAAGACAAAGCCTTACCATGGTTTTGCCAACAAAAAGACAGATTAACAGCATTATATCCTGACATGTCAGAATTTATGATCCATAGGAAAATTCTGAGACAATGTGGAGGTGACTTAGAGCATGCTATCAAAAGCAGGACTACTGAACAATCTTCAGCAGAGGATATTATCAATATATTAGAAGAAGTAACCACCAGAACAAAAATTGGTTCTAGTAGGGTAAATCTTGAAACAAGGTTTAATACACCTTGGAAAGATTCTGTGGACAAAAACCCCAAAGAAAATTCTAATAAGGTTGGGTATAAATCTGCAGATACAGTCAAAAAGTGCCATACTTGCCAAAGCACCACCCCTTTAGCTAATACATGTCCAAAAAGGGGGAAAATCAATGAAATTAATATTGGAAAGGGAGCTGATGTTGAAAAAGATGACATAATTGAAGACAATTCAGATGATAAGTCATCCATATTTTCTGAATATTTAAAAGATATAGAAAATATCAATGCCACTTTTGACAACATGGAATCTTATTCCCACTTGCCACAATTGAGCAATAGTCAACTTTATTTATCAAAAGCTCAAGGGGCACAACTTATGAAAACCAAATCCCAATAGAAGGAATAAGTGTTACAGACTTGAACACCACCTCCTTTGAAGAGGTCAGAAATAGTTACATTCAAGATAACAATTGTAGCATCTTATACCAATTAGTGAACAAAGACTGTAAAGACAGCTCCCTAATACATGCCTTGGATGAAGTATGGAAAGGATCATATGATAAAGGAAGATTTCACCTACTTGATGGTATAAAATTCAACAGTACAAGTAACCCAATGAAAGCATTAGGAATCTTTGAGACCAATGTCATATTCCCACACATAAATGAGAATTTGAGAATCACAGTTTAATTTTTTGTTATGGAAAATTGCTCTAGTACCCATTTTTATTGGGAAATGACTATTTAATCATATATGGGATAGCTTTACATAATAAAAAAGGCAGATAATTTTCTATTGAGACATCTGGTACTAGGAAAATAACCAAAGTTCTTAAAGAAAGGAAATTAAGAGCCAAGAAAGTAAGGGAATACCTTGTTAGGTACAGTGACCCAACTTGTGAAGATGAATGGTTAGAAGAAAAAGATATACCAGAAGCTACCAAACTCCTCAGGATATTCAGACACACTAGAAACACCAATATTACAAAGTAATATTCTTTTTTAGGGGGAGGGAATGTGAGCCTTAGAGGTAATTTCATATACCCAAAAGACCACAAATACAAAAATATCATACTAATATAAATGAAATTTATATTATTTAAATAAAAATCAAAATATAAATATAAAGTTATATTAAAAATAAAAAATTAATTACAATTTAAAAATAAAATAATACATTAAATTTTGTAAGTATAAAATTACTTTTATACTTGAAAAAATTAAGTAAAAATGAAATTTTAACAAAATTGTGAAAAAATAAATAAATTTTGAAAAAAGTTAAATAAAATTTACTATAACTTTTTATTCAATAAATAAACACACAAAAATTATTTCACCATTGGATTCCTCATAAAAAATCAGGTGGGGTCACCTCTGAGTGAAATTCTTGTAACTCAACTCTAAATAAGCTTAAATTAAGTTTTTAGTATTTTCAATACAAAAGTTGAAAATCATCAAAACCTTAATTTAATTCACACCACATGTGGTGTTAACCATCAATTTTTGTGTTAAAATTGAGGTGTTGTGTTTAGTTTAGAAGTTATGAGGAATTGAAGTATTTTCAATTGAATTCAATTGAAATTGCAAAATGTGCGCGTGTATTACATAAGTGAACTTTGATTTACAAATGAGGTGTCAATTATTACTGTATTGTACTGTACAATTGAAGTGAATTACATATGTAAATTATAAGTATAATACATGATGAGGAATTAAAGGAAAAATAAATTGGAAAGATTAAAATTGGGGGGGAAAAGGAACTCCAGCTCTAAGGGGGAGCTAGACCCCCAAAATCCTTGCTGACAGGCGTGGGATGTCAAAATTCACGCAAAAGTTCATCACTTTGGGCCTGGAATTGAGTTACAGGGTCTGTGGACTCAATTGATGATGAGGTTTTGATACCAACTGGGGTAGTTTTAGCTGTTGCCAAGAGGGTAAAACTACCCTTAAGATAAAACCATCAGAGTAAAAACAGTTTTAACTGGTTTCTACGACTCTGACACACATTCTGACGTGTTTTGAAGGCTCTAGGCCTGGTATTGCTATAGTAATGGCTGATTTAAGGGTCTAAAATGGCTAAAAATAGCTAAAAATGGCTTAAACCAGCCCTTTTTGGTCTAAACTAGGGTTCAATGGTGCCATAATTGGCTTTTCTGTTGTCAGACTGTTTTTCACGACTTACAATAGTAAATTTTACTTTTGGAGTAAGAGAATTGATGGCTATAAAAGAATGTCTTCTTTGCCCCACTTTTCTCTTCATGTTAGAATCTTTTCCTTTTATTAATTAATTTAAACACTGTTAAACCAATCAATTAAAGATTCCAACCACCATTTTTAAATCATTTTAATCCTTTTAACCACGTGAAAAAATCATTATAATCATTGTTTGTAACTCTTATAATCATTTTTACCCCTGAACCACCCCAAAAGTGAATTAAAGCATCTTTCATCACTGTAAACTTTGTCACTTTGTTTCCAAATTCACTCTGGTCACTTTTGGGCGTGTTTTCTCTTTAATATTCTTTTTAAAGACTTTGTTCTTTAATTAATTGCTTGCAGTTCTTTGCTCAATTAATTCCAATTGAAATTGCTCTTGAAGAAATTTCTTTTGTAGCCTTAAAATATCTCTTGTAGAGTATTTTTTGGATAAATTTTTATTGTTGGTAAAACAATAAATTTTTATAATATTATTGTTTTATACTAATAAAGCTATAAACAATAAAATTGGCGTGTTTTCTCTTAAAAATAATATTTCATACTATTTTTAACTGAATTTTACCTTATACAAATTTTGAGGACAGGAAAAGAACTTGATTTTTAATCAAAGTTTCATATCCACACCTTACATTTGGGGGCCCAGCCATGATATTTTACCTGTGACATATTTTTTTACTCTTTTTAAATCTTTTTTCTTATATTGAAAAATTTAAAAAATCATATAAAAAATACTTATAATTCAAAAAACCCATAAAAAAGAATTTTTTTTTCATATTATAAGTGAGGCTTATATTTTTATTTCTTTTTTGAAATATCTTTTTTTTACTTAATTAATTGGTTTTTTCATTAATTTTAGTGTCTGACAACGTGGTAAGGCAAGAAAACATCGAAACAGCCTCAACAGTAACCAGCATTATCCCTGCCAGTACTGTTAATTCTGATCATAATAGTACTATTATTGTGACTCAAAATAACCAACCTGAACCAATATCTTCTGAATTAATTAACTTGGATATAAGTAATACTCTTCAGAAAGCTAAGAATTTGGCCAATAGTAAGTTTTTTGACGTAAAAATACTATTTTAAGCCTTTTTAAACCATAATTATGCCTTCAACCAGGTCAGGAGCCAGCTACAACCCCTCAAGCAGCTCCCAAAAAGGTAATAGACATGATTATGGCAGAGGCCAATCAGGTACAGAAGGAAAAGGGTCAGTTGATGACTTCCAAACAACTAAAATGGGTCATTCTGAAGCTGATAATACCATTTTACCTTCAAAAAGAGCTGACACCGCCACAAAAAGCCTCTGTGGACATATACAAAGCCAGCCACAGTGCATACAACAATGCACTTCAATTCAAGGAGTACCAGATCCTTGCAGACCTGTGGAAGAATTGCATGAATTCTTACCTGACAGTAAGAAAATTCTTGGGCCATCCCAACACTCGCAAATGGCTCAATGGATGGCATCCATTGATGGAGAAGAAAAACATGATGCTTTTGACACTAGAATGGAGGAAAAACAACCCTCCACCACCCAAACCAGTGCCAAAAACAGCCCCAGTGGCCAGCAGCAGCAATTCCAACGTGAAAAAGCAGCCACAAGCTCCAAACAAGGGAAAAGGGAAGGCACCAGCCCCAAAACCTTACAGCCAAGGCTACAGGATTCCAAAGATTCAGCAAGATGCCATGGAAAATATATTCCAGATGGCCAGAACCATGATGGAATTACAGAAGAAGGAGGAAGCCAGATTAAGATTCGGGAAATGATTTCTGATATATTTGATTCCATCCCAGAGTTGTATGATGCTATAAATGACTTGAAAAAACATCTTTCTGATAAAAATGAAACCATTTGTAACAACATTAAAACAAACAACCTGAGTCTGTGCCAAATTAATGAAACACTTATGTGTTTTGAAAAAGTTTTAAGAAAAATTAAAAATTCTAATAATGGTAATTCTTCTAACATTAAAATAAATGAACAATCTTCCATTATTAAAGAATTAACAGATGAATATTCTAAATTCAATATTGATGACATAATTGAAACAATAATTAAACAAGCCATAAATATTATCAAGACAGATAACAAGAAAGTCCTTGATGACATTTCTAATTCCTTTACTGAAGTAAAGACATATACCATTGCCTTGAAAAGTGTTTTGATGCTTCACAAGAAGAAGTATCAAAATTATCAATGAAATTGAATAAAGTCACTGCTGATAATACAAGACAGACAGAGTTATGGCAAGAACTGACACATAAGGAAGACATGTATAAAATTGAAGTAATAAATTTAATACAAAGCTTCCAACATGAATACAGAAATTTCCAAAGGTGTAGCAACAGTAAAATGAATGACATTGAACAAATACTGAACACCTTACCAAGAATGTCTACACCTCTAAATCAAAATGAGGGCACAAGAATTCCAAATCCACAAGTATTGGATCCTGATAATTCACAATTAAAAAATGAATTATCCACTTCTTTTCATAACTTGGAACCATCAATGGGCCAAGCACTCTTGAAAGAAGTCCCAAAACTTAAAGAATGGCCTCACTTCAGTGGTTAAGGAGAGTATGACCATATGGAATTCATTAGAGGTATTGACATGATCAAAGAGGATTTTGAATTACCAGACAGATTGGTAACAGCCAGGTTTAACACCTTGTTTACCAGATCAGCTCACAGATGGTACATCAAAATAAGACAAGCACATGGACACCAGAGTTGGACTTGGTGGAAAACCCAGATCATCAACAAATGGGCAAATGATGCTTGGAGGTTTAAAGTTGAAACAGCCTTTGAATCTGAAAAATTTAATGCTGATAAAGACAAAGCCTTACCATGGTTTTGCCAACAAAAAGACAGATTAACAGCATTATATCCTGACATGTCAGAATTTATGATCCATAGGAAAATTCTGAGACAATGTGGAGGTGACTTAGAGCATGCTATCAAAAGCAGGACTACTGAACAATCTTCAGCAGAGGATATTATCAATATATTAGAAGAAGTAACCACCAGAACAAAAATTGGTTCTAGTAGGGTAAATCTTGAAACAAGGTTTAATACACCTTGGAAAGATTCTGTGGACAAAAACCCCAAAGAAAATTCTAATAAGGTTGGGTATAAATCTGCAGATACAGTCAAAAAGTGCCATACTTGCCAAAGCACCACCCCTTTAGCTAATACATGTCCAAAAAGGGGGAAAATCAATGAAATTAATATTGGAAAGGGAGCTGATGTTGAAAAAGATGACATAATTGAAGACAATTCAGATGATAAGTCATCCATATTTTCTGAATATTTAAAAGATATAGAAAATATCAATGCCACTTTTGACAACATGGAATCTTATTCCCACTTGCCACAATTGAGCAATAGTCAACTTTATTTATCAAAAGCTCAAGGGGCACAACTTATGAAAACCAAATCCCAATAGAAGGAATAAGTGTTACAGACTTGAACACCACCTCCTTTGAAGAGGTCAGAAATAGTTACATTCAAGATAACAATTGTAGCATCTTATACCAATTAGTGAACAAAGACTGTAAAGACAGCTCCCTAATACATGCCTTGGATGAAGTATGGAAAGGATCATATGATAAAGGAAGATTTCACCTACTTGATGGTATAAAATTCAACAGTACAAGTAACCCAATGAAAGCATTAGGAATCTTTGAGACCAATGTCATATTCCCACACATAAATGAGAATTTGAGAATCACAGTTTAATTTTTTGTTATGGAAAATTGCTCTAGTACCCATTTTTATTGGGAAATGACTATTTAATCATATATGGGATAGCTTTACATAATAAAAAAGGCAGATAATTTTCTATTGAGACATCTGGTACTAGGAAAATAACCAAAGTTCTTAAAGAAAGGAAATTAAGAGCCAAGAAAGTAAGGGAATACCTTGTTAGGTACAGTGACCCAACTTGTGAAGATGAATGGTTAGAAGAAAAAGATATACCAGAAGCTACCAAACTCCTCAGGATATTCAGACACACTAGAAACACCAATATTACAAAGTAATATTCTTTTTTAGGGGGAGGGAATGTGAGCCTTAGAGGTAATTTCATATACCCAAAAGACCACAAATACAAAAATATCATACTAATATAAATGAAATTTATATTATTTAAATAAAAATCAAAATATAAATATAAAGTTATATTAAAAATAAAAAATTAATTACAATTTAAAAATAAAATAATACATTAAATTTTGTAAGTATAAAATTACTTTTATACTTGAAAAAATTAAGTAAAAATGAAATTTTAACAAAATTGTGAAAAAATAAATAAATTTTGAAAAAAGTTAAATAAAATTTACTATAACTTTTTATTCAATAAATAAACACACAAAAATTATTTCACCATTGGATTCCTCATAAAAAATCAGGTGGGGTCACCTCTGAGTGAAATTCTTGTAACTCAACTCTAAATAAGCTTAAATTAAGTTTTTAGTATTTTCAATACAAAAGTTGAAAATCATCAAAACCTTAATTTAATTCACACCACATGTGGTGTTAACCATCAATTTTTGTGTTAAAATTGAGGTGTTGTGTTTAGTTTAGAAGTTATGAGGAATTGAAGTATTTTCAATTGAATTCAATTGAAATTGCAAAATGTGCGCGTGTATTACATAAGTGAACTTTGATTTACAAATGAGGTGTCAATTATTACTGTATTGTACTGTACAATTGAAGTGAATTACATATGTAAATTATAAGTATAATACATGATGAGGAATTAAAGGAAAAATAAATTGGAAAGATTAAAATTGGGGGGGAAAAGGAACTCCAGCTCTAAGGGGGAGCTAGACCCCCAAAATCCTTGCTGACAGGCATGGGATGTCAAAATTCACGCAAAAGTTCATCACTTTGGGCCTGGAATTGAGTTACAGGGTCTGTGGACTCAATTGATGATGAGGTTTTGATACCAACTGGGGTAGTTTTAGCTGTTGCCAAGAGGGTAAAACTACCCTTAAGATAAAACCATCAGAGTAAAAACAGTTTTAACTGGTTTCTACGACTCTGACACACATTCTGACGTGTTTTGAAGGCTCTAGGCCTGGTATTGCTATAGTAATGGCTGATTTAAGGGTCTAAAATGGCTAAAAATAGCTAAAAATGGCTTAAACCAGCCCTTTTTGGTCTAAACTAGGGTTCAATGATGCCATAATTGGCTTTTCTGTTGTCAGACTGTTTTTCACGACTTACAATAGTAAATTTTACTTTTGGAGTAAGAGAATTGATGGCTATAAAAGAATGTCTTCTTTTCCCCACTTGTCTCTTCATGTTAGAATCTTTTCCTTTTATTAATTAGTTTAAACACTGTTAAACCAATCAATTAAAGATTCCAACCACCATTTTTAAATAATTTTAATCCTTTTAACCACGTGAAAAAATCATTATAATCATTGTTTGTAACTCTTATAATCATTTTTACCCCTGAACCACCCCAAAAGTGAATTAAAGCATCTTTCATCACTGTAAACTTTATCACTTTGTTTCCAAATTCACTCTGGTCACTTTTGGGCGTGTTTTCTCTTTAATATTCTTCTTAAAGACTTTTTTCTTTAATTAATTGCTTGCAGTTTTTTTCTCAATTAATTCCAATTGAAATTGCTCTTGAAGAAATTTCTTTTGTAGCCTTAAATATCTCTTGTAGAGTATTTTTGGATAAATTTTTATTGTTGGTAAAACAATGAATTTTTATAATATTATTGTTTTATACTAATAAAGTTATAAGCAATAAAATTGGCGTGTTTTCTCTTAAAAATAATATTTCATACTATTTTTAACTTAATTTTACCTTATACAAATTTTGAGGACAGGAAAAGTACTTGATTTTTAATCAAAGTTTCATATCCACACCTTACAGACACTCTAGTACTACTGTAAAGAACCTTATAAGCCACCAAAGATCTTTTGATTAAAAATTGGAAATCAATTTATGAGTAAAGAAACAAATTATATGATTTTCTCACATTGAGAAAGTTCAAATCTGCATTTAAAATGTATTGAACTAGAGCAGAGTTCCATCCTTTGTAATTCCCATATGACTTGCATTTTTCATTTTGAAGTGGCCATATTGGGTTATGTGTCTCATCAATAGCCCTTGAATTGTTCAAATAACTGGCAAATTGTTAACCAAAATTGAAAATTTTCATATCTAAGAAATCTGAGCATAATCCACATCATTTACATGTCAAATCAAATACTTTAATAGCCAAAACTCACTCACCTTATAGTAATATCATGCAGATTATCAAGGATTTCTTTAATAATTCCACAAAAAGCTTTTGATATTTTGTTTTTCCCACATTTAAGAAATTTGACAAGAATTAGAAGCTTGAACAATGTGAAAAATCATATAGAAATAACCCTACTTGAGGCTACACAGTCAATGGATGACTCAATCTGTTGAAATTTCTTATCAATTCATCCTGCAAAATTTTCATCAAAAATTGAAATTTACTGATTTTGAAACAAAACCAATTTTGAAATGTAGAATTTTCTGAAGATTTCATTAACTTTAGAGGATTCAATTTTGGAGGGCATAAGATTTTGTGATGTGTATTAAAATAATGAATGAGGGCTATTTACATATGATTATACATTCCAATAAGTAAGAAAAAAAATGATGAGTAATTTGATTTAAATTTTTAATCCAAAATATTAATTAAAAACCAGACAATAGGGGGTGTAAAAGTCAACAAATCCCTCCTTAAAATAAAACAGGATTTGGAACCCAAATACCAACACTAAATATGGGGTTTTTTATGTGTAAATCACATGGTATTTTTACCAAATCCCATGCATCTGGGATTTGAGTTTGAAAACTTACCCAAATCCCAAATGAGTACTCACAATTCATCCCTGTATAACATATTCTTCTACACTCCATTTTGGACAATCTGACCAAACAGCTTACAGTCTATTTATACTTCTCACACCATATAATAATTCCTTGTTCCAAAGCAAGAAACATCAAGTCTGATATGAAGATCACCTCTGGCCTGCCACATCCATCAGGTCACTTAATATGTACAGATTATTTAACCATAATTAATTGGCTTTCAGTCAAATCAAATTTTGAGTCATGTTTTGGTACTAGTGGTTCAACATCTATTGGAAGACCTCCTTCATCAAAGCTTAATGGCTTTCAGCTTATGGCCATTGATGTCAACAAGAAATCACAAAATTGCCTGAACCTTAGCTCAAGCAGCATCTGAGATCAATGGTGAACATATAAAAAGAAGTATATGGCAGCAAAAAAATTTGAAAATTTAACTGGGGCTGGAATAACAGAAGAAGTTGAGAGTAAAGAAATCAAATCAATGAGTGAAAATCTTGAAAGTATGTGTCCTTGCTATGCTGAAATGAATGTGCTCTTTATCCACAATCCCAATGCCAGTCCCATTGCAAGCTATGATTTGCAAGAAAAAGACAGCTTCAATGGTGATGATGATGTTGATGTTTTGCTTGATAAGGTAAGTTATCATCTCTTCCTTTTTTTACCTGCAATAATTAAAGCTAATTTGATTTTTAAAGGAGAATAATACCTTGGATTCACCTCACAATCTGGATCCTTTGCTTAATAATGATGATAACTTGGTTCCAGAGGAAAACCTTCAAGATGAATTGGTAAGTACACTTAAGAGTGATTCTTATGAAATCCATTGTTGATTATTTCTCCTTTTACCAGCAAAGTAAATCCATAACGCATTCAACACAAAAGCATAATCAAGCATTGACACCCAACTTGAATGACAAGAGTGGTTCTAGGAAAAGGCCAATGGATATGTTTGCACCAAAATATGAAAATTTGCTTGAATCACGGCAAAAGGTTATGTGTTAGATTTATGGTAACTTTGATGAATCCTACTGATGAAATGCATGATTGATAGCCCGTGAAACCAGTGAAAGTGCTTATTTAGAGTGGGACCGGGAGAGTTGGAATGCAGAGAAAGCTAGCAACATGGAAAAGCAACAGTTTGAAGAAGTCAAGTTGCAAAAGCAAATGGAGTTTGAGGAGAAGCAACACACAAAGAAATATGAATTTGAAAAAGAAAAGTGGAATTGGGAATGTGAACTTAAGGAAAAGCAACGCCAGATGGATCTCACTATAGCAGCATTGTCATCAAGCAGGCCAATTGCAGAGCTGGAACGCATTCTGACATTAATCAATAAAAAGTAACATAATAGGTATATGTCATGTGATCATTTTATCCATGGGGATTTGTTAAATGTAACTGATGTTTATGTGTAATTATTGATCTTATGTCTTGAAATAGAACTTCAATTTATGACAAAATTGAAAACTCAATTTTTATGCATCATTTGGGCACCAACTTTCCATTGAGCTCATTTCGTGAAATTTAATTGCCAACTACTACAAAATTGACAATTCAGTCAAGTTTTGCATCATGATTTTATGCCCAGCATATATTTCCTATTTATTCCTATTTATTTTTAATTTTAATTTTTGATTTGTTATATTTTCTTTAGCCTTTGTCATTTTTGATTTTATCTTTCTTATTTTAAAATATTGCAACTTTTGCTTTTCAATTTTGATTATTTATTCTTGATTTTTGGATTTTTAATTTTTAATTTTCTATTTTTTTTATTTTCTTTGGAATTTCTTATTTTTTGATTTTAATTTTTTTTTCTTCACCCCACACTCTCCAATTTTTTTTCTTTTTGAGTTTATTCAAAAAAAAAAAATATTTTTTGAATTGAATTTTTTTTTTTAAAAAAAACACACACTCTCCAATTTTTTTTTCTTAGATTATTCAAAAAAAAACACTCTTATTTTTGGATTTGATTTTTTTTTTTTAACCCCAAACTCTTTCATTTTTGTTCAATTTTTTTTTAGATTATTCAAAAAATAACATTCTTCTTTTTAATCTCAGGTAAGTCTTTTTTTTTTATCTCGCAACTCTATTTTTTAAAAAATGGTTCTAATTAATTTTTCTTTGTTTTTCTTTCATATTTTTTTTGATTTTTTTTTAGAGCCATCATCCACCTCCAAAATCCCCCCACCCATCACCATCCAGCTCAAAATGACCCCCACCCATCACCCTGGAACCTCCCAAAAAGGCTCCTGGAAGGTTCCAGGGTCAATTATACTCCAAATTGCTCCAAATCAATTTGGAATCAATTTGGAAGCCCTCCTGAATTGATTCCAGATTGATTTGGCCTCTTTTTTTTATTTTTTCAAGTTAAAGGCCTCCAGAGGCCATTAACATCATACAATTATTATTTATTTTTTATTTTTTTTCAACCTGATCATACTGATTTAATTTTTTTTGATATTTTTTTTTTCATAATCATAATCTTAATTATGATTTTTTATTTTTTATTTTAATTTTCTTTTTAAAATCATCATCATCTTGAGGATTTATTTATTTGGATAATAATTTATGATGTTTTTTCTTCTTTTTTTTTATCATCATCATCATTAATAACTGATGATGTTTTTTTTTAAATCACAATCATCTATATGATTTGATTTTCTTTTTTTTTGTTGATCATGCATGCTGATGTTTTTTTTCTTTTTTTTTATCATCATGATGATGAATCACTGATGATTCTTTTTTTTTTATTTTTCTTTTTTAATCATAATCATTTTATTTTATGATTATTATTTTTTTTTTTGATCATTATTAATGCTGAATTGATTTTTTTTCTTTTTTTTTCTCATCATCATCATCAATCACTGATGATCATTTTTTTTCTTTTTCCTGATCACTGTGAATGCTGACTTGATTTTTTTTTATTTCAATTTTTCTTTCACCCTTTTAATTATTTGTTGTTATAGGGGTGGATTATTTATAAGGATTTATTGTACAATGTCATTCCATTTCAGCCCCCTTCCTTCTTCTTTGAAATGCAAAAAAAAAGCTCCTCCTCCCTCTCACTCTTCAAATCATTCTGATAATGTCATGGTTAGGACTAAACCAGATTCAGAACATCATCAGAATGATTTGAATGATGTTGATTCTACTATTCATCCTCTTGATGTCATGGTTAGAACAAAACCAAATATAGAACATCATGAAGATAAAAATACCAAATCAATTAATAAAAGAAAACTCACTTGAAGCCAAAAACAACACATTCATGATTCAAAACAGATTATGTCTCACCTTGGCCATTCAAACAAAGAATATAAAAACTTTTCAGCCATCTCAATTGACAAGAAATTCCCCAGTTCCTCATGGTTAAAACTTCCATCTCTCAATACTCTCCCCCATCCATATATACTCATTGATAAAACAACAAAGCCATTTTTGCCTTTCATAATATATGAAGTAATGAATTTTGATAATTCTTCTGGCCACTCTCAATTGCTCCAAAACCTCATCATGACATTAATGTCATTATCTCAAAATATACAAGAAATTAAAACAAACAAGCGGCTCCTAGGTGGAATTATGAAAGGTATTGGATTTTGTCCTGGTTCTGACTCTGGCAAATCTGCAGGTGTGTAATCTTTTTTGCTTTTTAATTGAATAATTAATAAGTAATTTCAATTTTCTCAGGTGTTTACTCCAGAAAACCAGGTTTAACTCCTTATCAAATTGAAACAGGTAATAATCAATGCATCAAGCTTCATCAATATGACAAATTTTTTTACTCAAGAATCTCCCATTTTTCAAAATTAGCAGAAAATGAAAATCAATCATTAATGGAAGCAGCCAAATTACCAAATTTCAGTCAACTGGAATGGACTTCAGCCAATCCAAAGGAAGAATTCAAATCATTTACCAATGTCATTGTCACTCAAGATGGATTTTTCAATAAGCCACACCAATATTTTAATGATCTCAATGCCTGGACTTATGGTATATTTTCTTTTGTATCAATAAAAGATTTTCATCCCCTTTCAACTGCCTTCACCCCCTCTGGACATGGACTGCACTTACCTGAACTGAAAATGGAGATCAATTTTTCAAAGAAACCTGGCATCATGGAAATTCTTTGGAAGACATCAACAAACATTCATCATAAAACAAAACCTCCTCCAGAAATTATCAATCATGATTAAATAACACATTTTGGATGTTCTTTTCAGATCAACCATAAATTATTCAATGTAGGTGACAAATTATTGAAGATGACACCCAACAAAATTAATTCCAAAGTCAATGGATACTTTGAAAGAAATATGCAAGACCAAAAAAGAACTAAAAAAATGTTAATTTTCAATAGTTTTATTTTCTCAATAACATCTCCACTCTGTTGTTTGCCATTAAATTAAGTACATAAATCAATGGTCCTGACAAAATTCACAATTCACTATCTTTCCATGCCAAAGTAATTGGTTTAATTTTTTCACACATATTTAGCACATCTTCCCCAATGTTGTTATTGGACAGATTTTCTGCATGTGGTGGATCATCATCCTCATATAGATCAAACCATTCATTCCCAATTTGTGCTAACATATTATGTAAAATTGTGCAAGAAACGACCCAACTAACAAAATATTCAATTTAATGATCATCCCTCATTTGATTTCGCATTTCCCTTAGAGAAAACCACCTCTGCTTCAAAATTCCAATTGCATGCTTGATTCTGACTCTTGATTTTGCTAGACAGTAATTGAAAGAACGGTTGTCTTCATTCTGTGCTACAACTCCCTTATATGCTGGAACAGCCCAAGGAGAGCTTGCATATGCTGAATCGGAAAGTAAGCACTGATCCTTTTCATAAAACTCTTGAGGTGTTTGTGCTATTTTCATATGTTGATAGAAATTTGAATCATGAAGTGACCCAGTACAACCAACATGTAGAGCAGTGAACTGTTTGTTGATATTGCAAACCAGTTGTATTGACATAGAATACCTTAATTGTAAACAATCAGTAAAAATGAAATAAAGAATCAAAATTCAACAGCTTACCTCTTTTTGCAATCAAAATAGGCTTCACCATCATTGGGGGGACGTTGTGATAATGGTATGAGACTCCCATCAATAAACCCAATGCACCCAGGGAAGCCTTCTGCTTGCATTACTTGAGACATCTCTCTTTGTTGTTCTATTGTTGGCCACATAATCACTTTGTGCTTCAACTTCATTAATATCTGGATGACTCTTTGAGTGTACAACACAATTGCCCCATGGCTAATTCCAAACAACATTCCAATCTTTCCCAAAGTGGCCCCATTGCCATTTGATCCTAGCCTTGATAATGCCACAGTCAATTGGATGGCAGGATTGTGTTGTTTGTTTTGTGATGAGTTTTGAAAGGTTTTATCAGCTTGAATTTGTGCAACCAATTTTTCAAATGATTCATGTGTGGTCCTACATAGCTGTTGAAACTTTTCAGATGATAATGTTTGTAAATCATTCATTGTATAGATGTAATGTGATGGATATCTTCTACGAGGATTGATGTATCTTTGTGAGGTTATCATATCTAATAAGATTATATCTTCCTGGATATCAGAATCACTATCAGAGTTGAGTGCATTGATGAGCTGCAATGAGTTTAACGTCTGAAGTAAAGGTAGCCTTTGCAATGCCTTGGGCATGGTAAATGAAGAAAAGGCCTGTATTAAATGCAATTTAGATTCAAATACTTCAATAAATGACAAGTGTATTGAGATTTTATGCAAGAGAAGTAAAGTTTTATGCAATTTAACATGCCCTTACTGAGTTGTGTGTTTTAAACATGTGCCTTTATGGGAAGCTAAAGGTGGGATTTTAGTATTTAAACATGGGATTTGGTACCAAAAAAGTTTTAAAATCAATTTCAAAATTAGTTTATGGATTGAGTTAGTTTAAAAGAATTTTACCCCTTAATCCACTAATCCAGCTAATCCACTAATCCACTAATCCAACTAGTTACAGTGTAATTTTACAGTGGTACAAAACTTAGTAAAATCTTCAAGCAAGATAATTTAATCTTAATAAATTTCAATAAATTCCCCACCAAATCACGCTACCAGCTACAGTAGAGTATTAATTAGCTAAATCATTGGAAATCGTGGTTAGTTTCAAACCTTGATTATTACAGTATAGGTTTTAACTTTTTTTTATCAAATTTCCAAATTTCCAAAATTCCAAAATTCCAAATTCCAAAATTTCAAAATTTAATTTCAATTCTGGAATTTTTTATTATCGTTAAAAATGACGAATGCTATAATGGCTCATCACACTTTTTATCCATCATAGTCTCTAAGCTGTAATCAGTAATCAGTATTAAATAATCAATAATCAATAATCAATAAGCCTCAAGCTGTAACTTGACGCCAAAAATTTCACCAAATTTCACCCAATTTCATCTCAAATCATCCTTGAGTTTTAATTTTTAATTTTTAACTTTTAATCTTGATTTCTTCATCATGTCAAATTCTCCTCACATGATCTCATCTCGTACCGAAGACATTTTGGCTACTTATACTATCTTATTACGTGAGACTGAATCGTACATTTCATTCTTCAAAAAACGTTGCGAGATCGAAGATGAATATCAACATCAATTATCCAAATTAGTCTCTCGTCAAATCGATTTAGATCAAAAATTCGAATCTGAGACTTTAAATGATTTCTTCTTTCCTCAATCTACAAAACCAGCTTGGCAAGAATTAACCGGAAACATTCAACAAGAAGCTCAATTAAGAAAAAATTGGATTAAACGTGTAAAAGAAAACGTACTAGAACCTTTAGAAAGGTTTAAATTAGGAAAGGAAAGAACTTTACAAAGAATTAGAGATGAACTTAGGAACTCAATACAAAATCATAAAGAGTATCTTAACACAGTACAAAGACTTAAAAAAAATTATGATAGAAAATGTGAAGAAGTTCATCAAATTCATACTTTATTAGAAGCAGCTGAATTTAGAGATAAATTAATCGAAGATCAACTTCATCAACGTAATCAAAACTCTGAATGGGAACATATCACTTCAAGGAATAATTCAAATCATCATCATCATCATCCTTTTGATTCAATTCAACAATCTAATTCAATTCCTTCTTCAATCTCCCCCTTAACTTCTCCTCAATTATCTAGATCATCCTTAGAAATTAGACCAATCATATCCGGTGCTACTTCTTCTGCTCTTCGTGATACCGCTACTCCCCCTCCCGCTAATCCAATTCAAGCTAAAGGTACTGACGTCCTACAAGCTTTAAGAGCAAACACAAACAATCTCATTCAACGTTTAAACTCTAGAAAAGAAAATAAATCTCAATTTCCTGTCCCTCATGCTATAGAAGATGCCATCAATCGTCCTTCAGCATTACGTGGTGCAAAAGTCAAACGTGAAGCAGAAGATGCTGATCGCGATTATCGTAAGGGTGTATTTCATCTAGAAACACTTAGATTAAGAAAAGAACAAGTCATTCGTGGCGCTCGTAGAGCTATTGAGGATATGGTTTATGAAATTTCAGGTGAAGCTAAAGAATCTTTCACTTATTATATTGATGAAACTAGAATTCAAGCAGTCTCTTGGATCTCAGTAAGTTTCATATAATCAATTCATCAATTTCATTTCTTTTGCTTTCTTCAAAAGAATCCTCTTATCTTTTATTCTTTTAATTAGATTTGCGATCATGCTCAACATTTAGTAATGAAAATTAATCCAGAAACTGATTTAAGAAGGTATACTGAATCAACAATCATTGAATTCAATGAACCAAAAGTTTTGTATGAAAACGCTTTTGCTGGACCTTGTTTGAGCTTATTATTCGGTGTAGCCATAAATGATTATTGTGCTAGTAATCCTGGAAAAGGTTGGATACCACTATTAGTTTGCATGTGTATAGATGAAATTGAAAAAAGAGGTTTAAAACTTGAAGGTATCTATAGGGTTTCCGGTAAAATGCAAAGCGTTACCTCTTTAGTACATGAAATCGAAAAGTAGGCTTGATTAAGCTCACAAGTAAAAATTAATTAAAACACAAATCTTGGTTTATTAATCAATCTTTTTCTTATAGGGACGAAGACAATTTCAAGTTTGATCCAGATCGTCATGATATTTATACAATCTCAAGCGTTTTAAAACTCTATTTACGTCAACTTCCTCACGCTCTTTTTCCATTTCCATTAGTCGAAAGAGTCAGCTTTTCTCATCAACTACAAGAATCACCAAATGAAGCTTTTAAATTACTCTCAAAAAGAATTAGAAGGTTACCCCCAGCTCATCAAGCTACTTTAAAACTTGTTTGTGAACATCTTGATCGAGTCGCTAGTTTTTCAAATCTTAATAAAATGACACCCAGCAATTTGGGACTAGTCTTTGCACCTGTCGTCTTTTTGGATGACGTAACAAATCAGCAATTACCAAATCAAGCTTGGAAAGTAAGTAATCCAAAAAAATGATCAAATTAATCTAAAAAAATATAACCATGTAAAATTGATTACATTTTTCTTTAAAGGATAACGTGATGGAAGTTTTGATTGAACATCATACTCAATTATTTGAAGGATTGCCAATTGCTGAACCTATTACCCTTGAGAGAAGTAGATCTCAACGAGGTACAATGGTAAATAGAACCCTTTCACCTTCAGCGCGTAAATCGCTGGAGGCCGTCAGATTTGAAAGTTACTCTCGTTGTGGTTCTCCTCAACCAATATCTAGCCCTGGAATTCATTCATCAAACACAACTATAAGTTTAGATCCCATCACATTAGCTGATTCAATTAAGATCAATCCATCTTTGGATTCTGAAAAACATTCACTTAATAAATCTTCTCCCCAGTTATCATCTTCGAATCCTAGTCAGAATTCCCCGGCGACAGTTGAAAACTTTTCAAGACGAACTATTTCTCTAAAGAGAAGAAAATCAAGAGGATCAAGTGCAGTCTCCAAATCAACAAATCAACAAGTCGATCATTTGGATAAAAATGAGCTAGATGAGATAGCCAAAAAGAATAATGAAAGTGACAAAGACGAATCTTTTTCAATCATTCAATCTCAACAACAATCACACCAAGATCATATTGATAATTAATAAATAATTCTTATTTTCGCTTCATTTTGTCTTTTTTTTTTTTTAAAAAAAACTTTTTATGTATAAAAAAATGCTACAAGTTCACAGACCTTACATTTACCGTTCTTAAAAGTCTTAATGATGGCACAAAACAACCATGCTAACTAAATGCGGTTGCCGGTGAGTCATTCGGAATGGGAGACTTCCCAAATGCGCAAGTGAATCAAATTTCAATTTTCTTTCTAGTTTCTTTTCTTTCCCAATGCCAGCTTAGTTGGGTGACAATAACTACTTGTTAGATATTTAGTAAAACCCCAAACGTAGTGGTTTTTAAAAGTCTAGTTTCTTTACCTACTCATAATAACATCTTCATTTTTCCAAAATCTCAATCGGGCTCAGTAATATTATTAAAGTCCTCCTTGAGGTTTTTTTAAAAGTTATTTTACAGCTTCATTGCAGACAAAATTCAAGCAATTAAGCAATGTTACCTAACCAAAAGGATCCTTCAAATATGATTGTTATCCTATTTTGGCAAGCGAACTCACGCTCAAACTTGAAAATTGTTTGAGCTATTTTTGAGAAAGGTTTCAGATTGAACACCATTTTACAAAAAAAGTCATTTTTCAATTATGAAATGTATTGCAATTTGCAAAAATGATCAAGTGATCATATAGCCCTATGTATCAACCTTAGGCTGCGACGTGGGTACCTCCGCCACAGGGGGCGGCATTTTTTTACCTGCTGCGGCTGCGCCACGCCAATGGCTGGTGTCGGCTGAGCTGCGCCGTGCCGCCTATGAACTTTTTTTTATTGGAAAAATAATCAAATCATTTATTTCTTTGAAATGTTAACTAAGTCTCAAAACAAGTCAAAGATTTGAAAAACAAAAAAAAATCTTTTTTTTAATCAGTTGATAATAATTAAATTCTTTAGGCCTGTTTCATGATTGGGTTTTGGAATAATTTACAACTTAGTTTGGAATTGATATCAAATTAATTTTGAATTGATTTTTATTTCAAACCAAACTAAGTTTGATTTTAAAAATCCTTCTACAAGGGATTAATGTTTGTTTCATAACTTTGATTTATGTTAATTGATTTGAAAATTATTTTATACAATAACCAAGTCATAATTTTAATCATATTAATTTTTTCATAGGGATTTTAGAAATTATAATGAAATTGAACCAAAAGAATCACCTATAGAGAGGTCTTAATTAAAGAAAATTAAATAATGGGAATAATTTTTTGAGTTAAAAAAAAAAAAAAATTAAACTTAAAAGGAATCTTAATTAAAATTAAATTTAAGCTTAAAACTCAAAAAAAAAAAAAAAAAAGTTTTAAATAATTTAAGAAGAATTTACTTTTATTTTTTTTTTTTTTTAAGAAATTAAAATAAATTTAAAATATTTTAAATTAAAAAGAAATAAAAAAAAAAATTTTTTTTTTTTTTTTTTTTTAAATAAATTTTAAAATTAAAAAAAAGATTTTTTTAATAATTCAAATTTAATAAATTTTAACAAAAAATAATAAGAAAAATCATATAAGACATTTTTTTTTTTTTTTTAAAAAAAAAAAAAAAAAAATGAGAAAAAAAAAAAAAGTTGTTTATTAAAAAAAATAATTTTAAGTAATTTTTTTAAAAAAAATAAATTATTGAAATTAATTTTTTGATTTAATAATTAAATTACCTTGAAAATCAATTTCTTTTTTTTAAAAAAAAATAAGAAGAGAAAAAGAAATTTTTTATAAAAAAAAAAAAAAAAAAGTTTTCTCTTGTTTTTTAAAAAAAAAAAGAAATTAATTTATATTCATTATATATATATATATTTATTTATTTATTTAATTCATTTAAATTCAATTAAATTAAAATATTTTTTTTTTTTTTTTTTTTTAAGATCATTAAAATATTGATTTTTATTGAAAATTTTAAGTAAGATCTTATATATATATATATTTTAGTCAGATTTTAGAATAATTTTTTTTTTTAAAAAAAAAATTAAACATAATATAAACTTAATTAATAAAATAAAAAAAAAATTAATTTTTTTTTTTTTTTTTTAATTAATTAATTTAATTATTATATTTTAAAAATAGAATAATATTTGATAAATAAAAGATAAATAAGATAAAAAAGAATAATTTTTTTTTTTAAGATAAAATAAAGATTAAAATTTTAAATAAAAAGAATTAAGAAGAAATAAAAAAATTATTAAAGGTAAAAATTCAAAAAAAAAAAGAAGAGAATTTATACAAAGAGTTATAAAATAAATTTTTTTAAATGATGGAATATTTTTTTTACAAAATTCAAAGGTATCAATTTAGATTAAATTCAGGTCAAGTCTATTTAGTAACTCAAATATCAGTAAAACAGAAGCTAGCACTATATATGACTGTGACACAATGAAAATAGTTTTAAAATATAGTTAAAAGGCTTTAATGCTATATGATAACAGTGATGATAAATCTACTGAGAACCTTGGTTGAAATGATTTTGTATCAATTGACTGTAAAAATCACTACAATAATTAATCAATTTAATTATATCAATATGAGCATAAGAATACTACTGGTATAAGACAGCTTTACTACATAAAGATGTTACTTCATCCTTTTAAAGTGTGAAAAGGCCTTCTTTCATCCCTTTTGGGGACTGTGAGAAGTTGGTAAGCTCTTCACACATCTTCAGAGTGAGAATTTTCACTCTGGAATCTGGATTGTGGTCCTGTACTATCAATTCTGACATCATCATAGTCAGAATTGTGGTTTTGGGACCACAAATAATCATTCTGGATTAATACAGGGTGAAAAAAACTCTTCAAAGGCCACATAAGCACTTTTATTATGTGTCTAGAGTGTTTGGATGACTAATATTAGTTATTCTTGGAGGTTTTAAGCTTCAAACAACCATTATTTTAAGTATTAAAGCAGTACTGGTTGGTACAGGTTTGGGACAGGCCAGTATTGGTCAAAAAAGTTCCAGCCAAGATATCTCAGTCAGTTTTTGACATATCAAGGATCAAAGAGCATATAATTTAAGGGATTAATGTACTATTAAATTTGGTATGCTTCATGTTTACCCTTCTCAAAAACAGCAAAAGCTATAAGGGTTTAATGTTTTTGATGTGTTTTTGTACATCAGTATGTGGCTTAAAAAACTTCCAAGCCAGATAAGTTTTCTGATTTAAAAGATATCTGTAGGGCTTGATTAACCCTAAATATTGGTATAATTTACAGTACAGCTGTATGCATATATATCAAACATACAGGGGTTTCTTTATATTGTTATTTTCAGAAATACTATATTTTGACTATTAAACCTTTAAGCCAAGATCCCTTTTCCAATTTTGGAGATAAAGAGGTCTAAGGTATCTCAAAAAAAAGATCACATTTACATATTTATTTTTTTTATACTTTTTTACAGCTTTGTACAAACCCTCTTAGGATTTTGAGGGGCTTTTAGTAAATTAAGGTGGTATAATGGTATCTCCTTGTGTAGGAGTGTTACAGAAGAAGGAATGATACCATTAAATAGCTCTCCTTGAGAGATTAAGGAAAAATAACTTTTGGTGGGGCTCTCATTAAATATGCATAATTTGGATGAGAGTTCAAAATAAGCATTTTGATTATTTGATCTTATCTTTTTCATTTCATATCCTATTTGGATGAGGTTGGTATAGTTAGATTTAGGGATTTTCCTCTTTATATTTATGCCTTTATTGGCTATATTATTCCAATACTTTCTATACAATGACTTATGGTAGTTGGATGTAAATGTGGTGCTCTGCTTGGAGTTACAGGCTGACAATTAAACTCCTTCACATTTACCAAATAGGTAATAATTTTTCAAGTTATAATGGTTTTTTAGAAATTAAATTTAATATTTTTTATTTTATTATAGCTAAATTATTAAATATATTAAAAAAATTTCAATTTCCAAATTTAATTTTAAATAGTTTTCTGAATCTTGTTTCTTTTTTTTTTGGAAATTATTAATTTATTAAAATTAGAAGATTAATTTATTAAAATATCCTGAAAATTTTATAATATTTAATATATGAATTTAGGTAAATATGATTTATAAAAATAAAAAACTGAATATTAAGTTGAATAAAATTTAAAAATTAGATAATTTAATAAATGGATTATTTAAAGTTTTTAAAATAATAATTCTTTAAGAAAAAAAAAATCTTTTAGAAAATTTATTTAATAATGTTTTTTTTTTTTTTTTTTTTTTTAATATTTATTAAAAATGATTAATAATATAAAATGAATTATTCAACTAGAATATTTTTATTTGAGATCTTATATTAAATTCATTCTTTTAATTAATTTCGCACCAATTAAATTTCATTCTCTTAAGTCATTTTCTCCTCATATATTTCAAATATTTATTTGATTTATTTAGTTATGAATAATTCATACTCCTCAATTGAAGTCAAATGAAATAGAAAGTTCACTCCCTCCAGACTTAATGAAGGATATCTTGAAGTGATGAATAATGAAATATACAAATTATCTTAAAAATGAACCAATTGTATTTCTCAAAATAAATGAGAACCAATGAAAATAAAAATTGAAATCTATTTTTTTTTCTCATTTTAGGGAAGAAAAAGAAAGAAGGTTTCAAAATTCCTTTATTTATCAACTGAAAAAATAAATATATTAAAAAATTAAATCATATTGAGAAACGTTTTACAAACTTGGTTGACTTAATTATAACTTTATTCCATCATTTGTTAAATATTTTGACTTTTAAATAAATAATTATTAATTTAAATTCTTTTATTTTTTAATAATATCATTTTATTAAAATAACTAAGTTTAGATAAATTTATTCTTTTTTTTTTGAAAAAAAAATCATTGTAATTAAAATGAAAGGATATATTTAAATAAATCCTCAAATTGAAATTAATTTATGTAAGGTTTTTCTATCAAACTGTCAGAAAAATGAAGATTACTATTACATATCCCTAATGAATTATAATAAAAAAATTCTTATAATTAAAAGTTTTATTATAAAAATAAGATTTTCATGATTATAATATTATCAATAATAATTAAATAACATCATTATTATTTTACCACTTATCAAACACTACCAGTGATATGATAGTGGGAGGTAATTTTATATAATAATCAATATATCTATCTAGTAGATATTAAAAATAATCCACTCAAAAATAATATAAAATATTATATTTGAAAATAATGATTGGAATAATTATTTTGATAAGAATTCTATTGTAGAGAGAGAGATTCAGAGACAAATAATTAAAATTTATAAGGTAATTTTATATAATAATCAATATATCTATCTAGTAGATATTAAAAATAATCCACTCAAAAATAATATAAAATATTATATTTGACAATAATGATTGGAATAATCATTTTGATAAGAATTCTATTGTAGAGATATAGATTAAGAGACAAATAATTGAAATTTATAAAAGTCTTATAAAGAAAAAAATTCCAAAAGACTTCAAAAAACAATTTAAAAGACTAATTAATGTATTTCAGAAAATCTTTAGAAGAATTGTGGATTTAAGGATATTCAAAGGATAAAAAACAAATACAATAAGTAGTCTAGAGGTTACAATACTATAACTTATAGTAATATTCAAAATTTCACTTCTTTTAATAATTCAAAATATCGGAATACTTTAGTAACTACTAAGACTAAGATTTATTGATTTGATTGTAAGATAAAAGTTGAATGATATGGGAAAAACAGTAGTAAGTAGGTTCCCTTTAGGTTATCTAAATTCTAAAAGGTAAAGAGAGGTAGTTAAGGGAAGAATAATGAAAAAAATGAGGTGAGAAATAATATTCCACTTTTGGATTAGATACCAAATTACCTTGCTACTTAATGAAATAATTCAATTACCAATTAATGAATTACACAAGACTGCTAACTCATTTATGGTTAAGTAATAATAAAGTTAATCATGTAAATAATCCTTCATTTTAAAATATAAATTTATTTCTCGCAGCTATAAATGTTATTTGTAATTCCATTACAGATTCCATTTTCTGTGAATTTTTGAATTTTCATTGCTTTATGTGAAATAATTAAAAAGGGGACAGTAAATGAAACTTTTAATTGAAATCGTGAGATTATGATTATTTTTGTATATATTTAGAGATAATCTGTTTCTTAATTGAGTCTGAAAGATTCAGAGCAATTAATTAAGAAATGTATGTTGAAGGAATTTTTGAATATTTCATCATTTTCTTTAAAATAGCTACTTCCAGGTGGTTTCCTGATTAGTTACCAGATTTTACCAGTCCCAGAGTGGGTTATTAGTCTAGGAAAACTTTAAATTGGCTTATGGGAACCTTTCTGTGCCTTAGAGGACCCAGAAATTCAGGTGCTCAAGATCTATTTGACTTTTGTCTTTGTCCCCCTCTCTGCTATAATTTGTAATTATAGCAATATGTCCATAATATCATAATGTGTATATGGTAAAATATAAATGAAATGAAATAATATTAAGTTTTATTACATATATGAATTTGAATAGTCTGTACCAATTGGTACATGTACATGACATTATTAGAATCTCATTATTTCTCTCTGAAATATAATTTTAAGTTGATCATCAGGGGTTTTTTGCTGAGCATGGGTTTAGAGAGTTTCCTGCTTAAAATTTGAACTAATTTCTATTCAATTTTTACTTATTGATAGAAATAATTTAAGATTCATATTTAGGTATAACTCCTATGAGGGTACCCAGAATAAACTTAGTGTTGAATCCAAATTTGGCCTTAAATACTAGGATTTTCTCACTAAATAAGAATTTATTTAATTTTTTTTTTGGAAAATAATGAATTTTGGTAATAAACATGACTTATGGGTTTATGATGGTTATTGAGTTATTCTTGTTTTAAGTTGTGGAATATTTGGGTATGTAAAACATACCTCAAGCCTCACAATTTATGTATAATTATATTAAAAAATAATACCAGTTACTCCATTTTTCATTGCCTTTTATTGGAGAATTTGTTCTTCAATAAAAATAAGAGTTATTGAATTTTTCAGTGATAATATATTAGCAATAGAAGAAGAAGAGACCTGTCTGGCTTTCAAGATCATAATTAATATTCTTTGGGAGTCTGATTTTTCCATGAATTCAAGAAATCTTGCTGAGTTCTATTCAGAATGCGAGTCAAAATCATGGGTGATATAGTTAATTTACCTATTTGTAAGGGCAAAATTCCTTGTGGTAAAAGTAAAAATTAAATAATGTTTTTCAAATTCACGAAAGCTTGTTCTGCCATAATTCAGAATTTCATATTAGTGACATATTTGTTATGATAGATTGTATTATCTTAATTCTCACAGGGTTTATTAATAAATATTATTAAGTATTTATTTTTCTTAACAATATAGATTACAAAATTTTATGAGTATTGGGAGTCTTCCTGAATCACCAAAATCTCCTGCAAGGAAGAAATATGGAGAAAATATCAGGATTGAATTAATTATATTCTTCCAAATGTGAGATGTTTTGAAAAATTGACTTCAATGAGACAAGATATGAAGGCCACCATATACATTTTTGATCAAATTATATTAATCATAGAGCCATTTGTTCAATAAAATGAATGACTCGAGTTGAAACTTTCTTCATTCTGATCAAAAATAAACTTAAAAAAACAAATGTCAACCTTCAAAATTTGGCTAAGCATTACACTTGTCATGTGGTGGTGAAATTATAGGAATATGGGTTCCATTCGCTTCACCAATAGAACTGGTGTGTAATTTTCTTCTTTATCATTCTATATTTCATTACCTCATTCATGGGTGGGAACCCAAAAATTCAAAACAAATTTAGAAATACAAAGTTCATTTGATCATTTAGGAAACAAAGTCATTTAGTATGTTGTAGAATCATGAAATTATACCAGAATGGCCTTAACTGAAGATCTTGATACTTGATAAGCTGGTTATTTCCTTATCTTAAATATGTGTCCAGCTGTATCATAAGGGCTCTCATTACCCAAGCTATACATCATAATTCCTAATTTTTGCTCAATTGTTGAATAAAATTTAGTCTATTGATATGAACTGTCATATTATTCAATACTGATTGTTCTAACTTGAAAAAATATTTTCATCAAATATGAAAAATTCCAATGAAATATGATTTGCTTCAAAAGCTTTAAATTTATCATTGGCTTAATCTTATCCCTTTTTTGTATAGAATGATGGTAAAGATGTTTAAACTTCTCATGCCATGGAATATGAAAAAAATTAATAGATAATGTAAAGTCTTTTCTTCTCATAAAATAAAGCAATTTGTGGATTTTTGAATGTTTATTATAAAATTATTAAGAAAAAACCTTTTTTTTAAATAATAAATTTTAAGATTTAAATTTTTTAAAATTGAATACTTTGGAAATTATTTGAGGGCCTGGTTTTAAAATAAAAAGAAATTATGGTAAAACTAATTAAAGAAAAAAATTCAATCTTTTCTCTTTCTTAAAAAAAATTAAAAAGGAAGTTTTTTTGAAATTCATTTTATAAATGAAAATTAAAATGATTGAAAAAAAAGAAAAATTCAAATTAATTTCAAAAAAAACAAAACAAGAGTTTGGTCAAAACCAAATCATAAAGAAATCCATAATAAGTAATCATAATAGTATTTCACTGATCAACTTTACTATTTTAGTTTGTTATTTAAAAAAAGAGATGAAAGTAATATATATATAGAGTATTTATGAGCCAACAGTGGGGATTAATGAATGCCTGCATCCCAGAATCTATTAAGCAGTTTTTTGTGGAAATTAAGTGAATCAGGATTCCAAATTGATTGTAATTATCAATTTTGGCCTTGAAACTTATTTTAAGGGAAAAAGAACTTTTTTTTTGAATTTTAAGGTCTATTGGCCAATAAATGCCCCACATTTTTTTTTGAAAATTAGTTTCCCAAAAAGATCATTTTCCAGAAAAAATGGTCCTTCAATTTTTCTTTTTTGAAAATAGAAGTTTTCAGATAAGACCCACATATGAACAATATTTAGAGAAAGAGGAAAATCCATTTGGTTGGTAATTATTTGTGAAGGGGGTTTTCTAGTGGCCCCAAAAAGAGAAAAATGGGCCCCCAAAAAAGTATCCATCAAGAAAGAAATTGTAAGGTTTGTCTATGAAACTCTTAATAATATTACTTATTGATAAGAGTACTATGACTTTGATAAAATGAAAATACAATATAATTAGATATTGTAGCCACAAGGGTGAATATAATTATCAGGAATATGAATGACTTCATTATCAATAAAAAATTAATCACTTCCTGCATTATACCATCACTAAGGTTGTAAGGTGTGGATATGAAACTTTGATTGAAAATAAAACTAATTTTCCTGTCCTTAAAATCTGTATAAGATAAAATTTAATTAAAAATAGTGAATTTTAAGAGTTTTAAGAGAAAAAAAACATAATTTATTGTTTTTAACAATGTTATTATAATGATTTATTGTTTTACCAACAATAAATATTTATCCAAAGGTACTCTACAAGAGATATTTAATGACTACAACAGAAATTTCAATCGGAATTAATGGAGAAAAGAACTGCAGGAAATTAATATAATAAAAGAGTCTTGAAAAAGAATATTTAAGAGAAAAAACACCCAAAAGTGAAAAGAGTGAATTTGTAAAAAAGGTGACAAAGCTAGCAGTGAGGAAAGATGCTTTGATTGTAAGGTTTGTCTCTGAAACTCTTGATAGTAGTAGCAAATATCAAGAGTACTATGACTGTCCTCAGAAGAAAATATAATATAATTGAATATTATAACCACAAATTTATATAATTATCAAAAAAAATCATAATAAAAAGAAGAAATCTTAATAATTATGGTGAATTATAATTATTCTATTATTGTTATATTTTCTTACAATTATAACAATAAGAAGTGCAAAGATGTTGATGAGACAATTAAATGTGGAAAATAATAATATTGATCCACTTATAGCTAATAGAAATATTATTTACAAAAGAAACCACAACAAAAACTGTGTAGAGAGAATTCTTATAGAAAATGCTATATAAAAACACTAATGATAGATAAAAAAATTGAAAACTTTAGAAAAAATTTACTTATAATATTAATTTGATACAACAAGTCAAAAAACAACAGTTATAATATTAAATAATGACGATAAGTTGAAAATAGGCCAAGAATCAATATTTCAAAAGATAAAACAATTTTTTATTATAAAGAATATGATTAAAGAGTGTTTATGAGGAAGTTGTAGATTTCAAAAGATATTTAAGAAAAGAGCTTCATATAATAAAATGTATTATTGGTGGTTAAAGCAATAATATGAATTATATAATTTTAATTCTTTGTTTTTAAAATTAATAAAGAATAAAATAGCTTGAGAATTACTTCAATAATAAGATTTTATATTTAATAAAACTTTACCTGTTTAAATGTCAAATATGATTGGAATGATTGATTGTTCTTGGCAAAGACAGTGATATTTAGACTCTTTTTATTCCTGAAGAGCAGCTCTCATTATTAATAATTGATATAAAGGAAATTATCATGTCAAAACTGAAAAACCAGGCTTAAAAGTAAGGTTCTTAACTTCAGGTAACTTATTTTTAATGCCAATTTAAAGTTACCAGTGTTATTCTTAACTCCAAGTAAATTTAATCATCTTTTGGATTAATTGTTTTAGGTTTATTTACATTAAAGCTCATTGTATGAAAAATTTGAAAATAGAGTTTCAAGCAAAAATACCTTAAACTCAATTTTTAATTAATTTTTAAAATAATATTAATTTTCTTTAAGTAGAATTAAAAGAGTAAATTTCCAGGCTAATTACCAACAAAAAACTGATTAGAAAAGATACTTAAAATCTAATTTACACACAGATAACATCAATTTGTAAGCTGTGTGAAATTTTCAAGCAAATCCATGCAGAATTGGAGCTTTAATTGATTTTTGAGGCTATTGCTATTTTTCCACATAAAATAGCAATACACACCAAACCTTAACTTTTGATAAGGTTTTAGTGCTTGTAACTTTAAATTTTTAACCTTATATAAGATTTTTAAGTTTAATTAAGAATTTACAGCTCTGAAAACCTTGATTTCAAGCTTGCATATTGGGATTGACCCTTTGGAAGCTTGAAATTCCTGTCCAAATTGGGATAAAACAAGTTTAAACTATAAGGTTGGATCAAAGTCTAATCTTAAAGTTTAAATAAGGTTGAAATTCTCCAATACAGGTGGACAACCATAATTGAATCCTTGCAGATCAAAAAGGTTACGTACCCCAGCTCTGTTTGCTATTTTTCCTTTGTCCCACCTTTTTGTGTGGATTTTGCCCTTGTATTTATTTAAAGCCATACTATGGACTTAAACCCTTTTAAATTGACCTCACACAGGATTTAAATCCTGTTTGGAAAATCCTTACCCACTTCAGTAAAGATACACAACAGCTCAATTTCAAATGAAATTTTGGTAAGCTTGCATAAAATTTAAGCTTAAGTAAGCTTAAATTTATTTATTTTTAATTTTTTTTAAAAAGGTGCAATTTTACTGTGAGATTATTAAATCTTCTAATAACTCAAGAAATAATCATTTTTGGGTATGACACCCCATGGGTCTACCCAAGGTTATTTTTGGAGTAGACTCCAAAAATGACCTAATAACTACAAATTTGTTTATACAAAGAAAAGTTATACTTATTTTTCATTATTTTTTACTTTAAGTCCATGGGTATGTCATACATACCTCACAGGCTCACATTAATTCACTTTTGGGGTGGTTCAAGGGTAAAAATGATTATAATAAATTTTTAACCTGGTTAAAAGGTTTAAAATTATTAAAAATTGGTGGTTTGAATATTTTATTGATTGGTTTAATAGTGTTTATACCAATTAAAAAAGGAAAAGATTCTAACATGAAGAGAAAAGTGGGGAAAAGAATACATTCTTTTATGGCCACCAATTTTCTTACTCCAAAATTGAAATTTACTCTAATAAGTCGTGGAAAACAAACCTAAAACAGAAGATCTAATTATGGCATTATTAAACCCTGGTTTAGACTAAAAAAGGGGTGGTTTTAGCCAATTTAGTCCCTTAAGTCAGCCATTTATATAGTAATATGTGGTTTCAAGCCCTCAAAACATGCCAGCATGCATGTAAGAGACCTCAAAGCCATTTGAAACTGTTTCTACCAGGATTGGTTTAGCTTAAGGGTAGCTTTACCCTCTTGGCAACAGCTGAAACTGCCCTGGTTGGTATCAAAACCTCATCATAGATTCAGTCACAGACCCTGTGTCTCCATTCCAGGCCAAAAGTTATGAAATTTTTCATGAATTTTGACATCTCACACCTGTCAGCCAGGAATTTGGGGTAGTCTGGCACCCTTGGAGCCAAGATTGCTTTTACCCCTAAAAGTCAATATTTCCAATTTTTTTTAATTTCTCATCATGTATTATACTAGAAATCAAAATATGTAATTAAATTGCGGATTTACAGTACACAACTGTAATAAGGAATGCCACATATGTGAATCCAAGTTCAATTATGTAATAAATGTGCACATTTTGGCAGTTCAATTGAAAATAATTCAACTCCTCATAACCTCTAAGCTACACACCACACCTGAATTTTTACACAAAAATTAATAGTTAACACCACATGTGATGTGAATTAAATTAGGTTTTTGAGGATTTTCAGATATTCATACAGAAAATATTAAAAGCTTAATTTACGCTTATTTCACTTTAAGTTACAGAATTTTCACCCAGAGGTGACACCACCTTGGTTTTTATAAATAATACAATGGTGAAATAGTATCTTTGAATGTATTCTAGTTACCATCAAGATGACTGGGACATCTGGCTGAATTTGCCTATGATAATGCAGAAAATTAATCAAAAAAATAATCACCTTTTTCACCATTCATGGAAGGAATCCCAAATTTGATTCAACTCACATTGCTTAAGAAACACCTTCTGGAAAGTTATCAACCAAACTCCAATCAGTACAGTAAGCAGTTAAAGAAGAATTCGCATAAGCAATAAGGCATTTTGAGAAGTATGCAGATAAAAAGAGTACAATTCCACCTGATTTGCAACCTGGGGAAAACTTATGGGTAGCCTCAAAGAATATCAAGACTAAATGACCTACAAAGAAGCTCTCAGAAAGATGGCTGTGACCCTTTGAAGTCCTGAAGAAGATTGTCAGCCATGCATATCACCTCAAGTTGCCTCAACAATGGAATTAAGTTCACCCTGGCATGCACCTTTAAGGGGGTATTCTACTCAAAATTGGTTTGAGAATCACCTTGACCACTTTGTGAGCACTGGCCTATTCTTTGGACAGGTTCAGAAGGCCTTGAAACATAAATACCCTCAAGTTTGGACTTCTCATGAAGATATGGCTAAACTCCTTTTTTATTTGTTTTCTTTTCATATTATTCCATTAATAAGTATTAAAGACATTACTTACATAAAGTCAATTATGGCAAAATTCTTTCTGTTCTTTTATGGTGCTTGGTGGGGAGTAGAAGTTATGAAAGTAGGTTCCATCCCCTGGTATGCATCTCTGAGGGTTTCTACTTGTAAAATAACACCTTGGCCATTCCATGAGCAACAAATGCTTGGTTTAATATTTTCAGGAAAATTCATGGCCAAATCAAGCAAGGCACCTGTCACATCCATGGCAATTCACCCTCTTCAATCTCAATATGGAAGATCCATGCCATATCCAATTTATGTCAATTTGGCCATATCCATAATAATTGGCCAAATTGGGAATTTCATCTTTTTTGGCCTTTTATGGTCATTTCACTACCTGGGCCCAACTTGGCCCCTTCATCATCATCAGGCCTTTCCTGGCCAGGTTTTGCTTTTGGGAAATCTTTTGTATTTTCTATTCAACAGGGAAAATACAGCCCAAAAGCATGTACTTGGCTTTTTGGGCTTACAATAAAGATTTTCGCATTTTTCTGTATTAGCCATTTGGGGCTTAATTGCCAGATTTGCGCATTTTCAAATTTTTTGCGCACTTTGCGCAAATACAGTTTTAAAGCTGTATTAGCTGTATTTGTCCAAAAACCCAAAATTGGACAAAACATCTAAAAACAACTTTGTCACCTCTGAAGCCACCAAAACACATTTTTCACTCTTATCCTCCTGGCATCATCCCAAAGGACTTTGGTCACTTTCACCCCCAATAACCAAAAGTGCCATAAATGGTGTTATTCAACATTGTGCATCTTTTTTCACCAGCATTCTAATGAAATCAATATCAAATGGTTATTTCAAAATTCCATCAGGTCATCAAGGCATCACATGATCCAGGGGATTAATCAAGGCTCAAGGAAAAGTGTAAATCTCAAATACCAATGACACCATCAAGCAATTCATGGGTCATTCTCATTTGCAGTATTCTTCCCAGGGAATAATGGCAGTAAATTATCAAGGGATATTCAAGAGGAAGTTCCAAAGCAATTTGACAAGGGTCAGTGCTCCATCAATCCACCTTGGCAACCACATTCATTCAATACAGTCTGGATTCATCAAGACCTGTATTTCATTCATACACCATGGGGATTTCATTGAACCCAGTTAATTTTCCAATTTGGAAAGGTATACACTTCATCAAGCTGTCAAATACAGCTTCAAGGATTTAATACTGTGAGCCTTAGGGGTAATTGCATATACCCAAAAGACCACAAATACAAAATTAACATATAAATATAAATAAAATAAATTTATTTATATTATTAAAATGAAAATCAAAACATAAATATAAAATTATATTCAAAATTAAAATTTAATTACAATTTAAAAAAAAAATTGCATTAAATTTTGAAATTGTAAAATTACATTTATACTTGAAAAATTAAGTAAAAATGAGTTTTTAATAAAATTGTAAAAAATTAAATAAATTTGGAAAAAAGTTAAATAAAAATTATTATAAATTTTTATCCAATAAATAAACATATAAAAATTATTTCACCATTTGATTCCTCATAAAAAATTAGGTGGAGTCACCTCTGAGTGAAATTTTTGTAACTCAACTCTGAATAAGCTTAAATTAAGTTTTTAGTATTTTCAATACAAAAATTGAAAAAACTCAAAACTTGAATTCAATTCACATCACATGTAGTGTTAATCACCAAAATTTGTGTTAAAATGGAGGTGTTGTGTATATTTTAGAATTTATGAGGAATTAAAGTATTTTCAATTGAATTCACTTGAAATGTCAAAATGTGCGCATGTATTACATAAGTGAACTTTGATTTACATATGAGGTATCAATTATTACTGTATTGAACTGTACAACTCAATTGAATTACATATGTAAATTATAAGTATAATACATGATGAGGAATTAAAGGAAAAATAAATTGAAAAGATTAAATTTGGGGGGGAAAAGGAACTCCAGCTCTAAGGGGGAGCTAGACCCCCAAATTCCTTGCTGACAGGCATGGGATGTCAAAATTCACGCAAACGTTCATCACTTTTGGCCTGGAATTGAGTTACAGGGTCTGTGAACTCAATTGATGATGAGGTTTTGATACCAACTGGGGTAGTTTTAGCTGTTGCCAAGAGGGTAAAACTACCCTTAAGATAAAACAATCATAGTAAAAACAGTTTTAACTGGTTTCTACGTCTCTTACACACATTCTGACGTGCTTTGAAGGCTCTAGGCCAGGTATTGCTATAGTAATGGCTGATTTAAGGGTCTAAAATGGCTAAAAATGGCTTAAACCAGCCCTTGTTTGGTCTAAACCAGGGTTCAATGATGCCATAATTGGCTTTTCTGTTGTCAGACTGTTTTTCACGACTGACAAGAGTAAATTTTACCTTTGGAGTAAGAAAATTGATGGCTATAAAAGAATATCTTCTTTGCCCCACTTTTCTCTTCATGTTAGAATCTTTTCCTTTTATAATTAGTTTAAACACTGTTAAACCAATCAATAAAATATTCCAACCACCCTTTTTAAATCATTTTAAACCTTTTAACCACGTTAAAAAATCATTATAATCAGGGTTTGTAACTCCTATAATCATTTTTACCCCTGAACCACCCCAAAAGTGAATTAAAGCATCTTTAATCACTGTAAACTTTGTCACTTTGTTTCCAAATTCACTCTGGTCACTTTTGGGCGTGTTTTCTCTTTAATATTAATTTTAAAGACTTTGTTCTTTAATTAATTGCTTGCAGCTCTTTGCTCAATTAATTCCAATTGAAATTGCTCTTGAAGAAATTTCTTTGATAGCCTTAAATATCTCTTGTAGAGTATTTTTGGATAAATATTTATTGTTGGTAAAACAATAAATCTTTATAATATTATTGTTTTATAATAATAAAGTTATAAACAATAAAATTGGCGTGTTTTCTCTTAAAAATAATATTTCTTACTATTTTTCATTGATTTTTACCTTATACAAATTTTGAGGACAGGAAAAGTACTTGATTTTTAATCAAAGTTTCATATACACACCTTACATTTGGGGGCCCAGACGTGATATTTTACCTGTGACATATTTTTTTACTCTTTTCAAATCTTTTTTCTTATATTGAAAAATTTAAAAACATATAAAAAATACTTATAATTCAAAAAATCAATATAAAAATACTTTTTTTAATATTATAAGTGGGGCTTATATTTTAATTTCTTTTTTTAAATATCCTTTTTTTTACTTAATTAATTGGTTTTTTCATTAATTTTAGTGTCTGACAATGGGGTAAGACAAGAAAACATTGAAACAGCCTTAACAGTAACCAGCATTATTCCTGCCAGTACTGTTAACTCGGATCATAATAGTACTGTTATTGTGACTCAAAATATCCAACCTGAACCAATATCTTCTGAATTGATTAACTTGGACATAAGTAATAACCTTCAGAAGGCTAAGAATCTGGCCAATAGTAAGTTTTTGACGTAAAAATACTATTTTAGACCTTTTTAATCATAAAATATGCCTTCAACTGGATCAGGAGCCAGCTACAACCCCTCAAGAAGCTCCCAGAAAGGTAATAGACGTGATTATGGCAGAGGCCAATCAGGTACAGAAGGAAAAGGGTCAGTTGATGACTTCCAAAAAACTAAAATGGGTCATTCTGAAGCTGATAATACCATTTTACCTTCAAAAAGAGCTGACATCGCCACAACAAGCCTCTGTGGACATATACAAAGCCAGCCACAAGTCCCAAACAAGGGAAAAGGGAAGGCACCAGCCCCAAAGCCTTACAGCCAAGGATACAGAATCCCAAAGATTCAACAGGATGCCATGTAAAATGTATTTAAGATGGCCAGAACCATGATGGAGTTGCAGAAGAAGGAGGAAGCCAGATTAATATTCCAGAAACGATTTCTGATATATTTGATTCCATCCCAGAGTTGTATGATGCTATAAATGACGTGAAAAAACATCTTTCTGATAAAAATGAACCCATTTGTAACAAAATTAAAACAAACAACCTGAGTCTGTGCCAAATTAATGAGACACTTATGTGTTTTGAAAAAGTTTTAAGAAAAATTAAAATTTCCAATAATGATAATTCTTTTGACAATAAAATAAATGAACAATCTGCCATTATTAAAGAATTAACAGATAAATATTCTAAATTCAATATTGATGACATAATTGAAACAAGAATTAAACAAGCCATAAATATTATCAAAACAGATAACAAGAAAGTCCTTGATGACATTTCAAATTCATCTACTGAAGTAAAGACATATACCATTGCCTTGAAAAAGTGTTTTGATGCTTCACAAGAAGAAGTATCAAAATTTTCAATGAAATTGAATCAAGTCACTTCTGATAATACAAGACAGACAGAGGTATGGCAACAACTGACACACAAAGAAGACATGTATAAAATTGAAGTAAGAAATTGAATACAAGGCTTCCAACATGAATACAGAAATTCCCAAAGGTGTAGCAACAGTAAAATGAATGATATTGAACAAATACTGAACACCTTACCAAAAATGTCTACACCTCTGAATCAAAATGAGGGCACAAGAATTCCAAATCCACAAGTATTGGATCCTGATAATTCACAGTTAAAAAATGAATTATCCACTTCTTTTCATAACTTGGAACCATCAATGGGCCAAGCACTTTTGAAAGAAGTTACAAAACTTAAAGAATGGCCTCACTTCAGTGGTGAAGGAGAGTATAACCATATGGAATTCATTAGAGGTATTGACATGATCAAAGAGGATTTTGAATTACCAGACAGATTGGTAACAGCCAGATTTAACACCTTGTTTACCAAATCAGCTCACAGATGGTACATCAAATTAAGACAAGCACATGGACACCAGAGTTGGACTTGGTGGAAAACCCAAATCATTAACAAATGGGCAAATGATGCTTGGAAGTTTAAAGTTGAAACAGCCTTTGAATCTGCCAAATTTAATGCTGATAAAGACAAAGCTTTACCATGGTTTTGCCAACAAAAAGACATATTAACAGCATTATATCCAGAGATGTAAGAGTTTATGATCCATAGAAAGATTCTGAGACAATGTTGAGGTGACTTAGAGCATGCTGTCAAAAGCAGGACTACTGAACAATCTTCAGCAGAAGATATTATCAATATATTAGAGAAAGTAACCACCAGAACCAAAATTGATTCTAGCAGGGTGAATCTCAAAACAAGGTTTAATAAACCTTGGGAAGATTCTGTGGACAAAAACCCCAAAGAAAATTCTAATAATGTTAAGTATAAATCTGCAGATACAATCAGAAAGTGCCATATTTGCCAAAGCACCACCCATTTAGCCAATACATGTCCAAAAAGGGGGAAAATCAATGAAATTGAACATTGAAAAGGAACCTGATGTTGAAAAAGATGACATAATTGAAGACAATTCAGATGATAAGTCATCAATATTTTCTGAATCTTCAAAAGATATAGAAAATATAAATGCCACTTTTGACATCATGGAATCTTATTCCCACTTGCCACAATTAAGCAATGGTCAACTTGATTTATCAAAAGTTCAAGATGCACAACTTATGAAAACAAAACCAAACAGGGGGAAAGGTTATACAGCTGGTAACTCCTGTATAACAGAAGTAGTAATTGACAACAAGCCCACCAAACGTTTGCTTGACCCAGGAGCCTTCTGCTCTTGTGTTGGAAAATCTTTTGTTAAGACTTGTGTACCAAATTTTGAAGACCAATTGTTACCAATTGATGGTATAAAATTTAATAGTGCAGGTAATCCAATGAAAGCATTAGGAATCTTTGAGACCAATGTCATATTCCCACACATAAATGGGAATTTAAGAATCACAGTTGAATTTGTTGTTATGGAAAAGTGCTCTAGTACCCATTTTATACTGGGAAATGACTATTTAATCATGTATGGGATATATTTGCATAACAAAAAAGACAGATACTTTACTATTGGAGACAATAAGCGCCAAAAATTTGCCTTTTTACCATTTAAAAGACAAATTACAGTAAAAAAAGTATCACCAGTCAGCTTAGAGTTAGAGAAACTCAAGTCTGAACAGTTAAATGAGGCTGAAATAAGCCTTCATCTGACTGATAAACAATAAATTGAACTTTCTTCCCTTTTGTATGACCACAGAGGAGCATTTGCTTCAGAAAAAGAACCTCTAGGAGCAATTATTGGTCATGAAGTTGACATCATTCTTAACATTGAGAGACCTTATCCACCACTATTAAGAAGACCTGCATATCCAGCAAGTCCAAAATCAAGAGAAGCTCTAGAAATTCATATCAAAGAGCTTCTGGACCTTGGTGTAATAAGAAAAGTAGGCCACAATGAAGGAGTGGAAATAGCTACACCAGTCATAGTGGCATGGCATAATGGAAAATCTAGAATGGTTGGGGACTTTAGAGCTCTGAACACTTACACTGTTCCAGACAGATACCCAATACCAAAAATACAAATTGCCCTTACTCAAATATCTCAAGCAGTGTATATAGCCACTATGGATGCCCTTAAAGGATTCCATCAAAATGTGGTGACACTAAGAGGAAGAAAATACTTGAGAATTATTGTTCATTGTGGAGTGTATGAATACTTGAGGATGCCCTTTGGTATCAAAAATGCACCTTCACACTTCCAAAGAATGATGAATGAAATCTTCCCTGAAGAACTCTCAGAGGGATGGTTAATAATTTACATTGATGACATTATTGTCTGTTCCAAGACTTGGGAAGAGCACATGTACAGATTGTCCAGAGGTTTGACAAAAATTCAATCAGTAAGCATGAAAATCTCTTTGAAGAAATGTCATTTTGGATTTAAAGAACTTAAAGCACTAGGACATGTTGTATCTGGCTTGTCCCTTGGAATTGACAAAAACAAAGTTGCAGCAGTATTGCTAAAACCCATGCCTCAGAACAAGAAGGAAATTCAGTCATTCTTAGGTTTTATTGGATATTACAGGCAAAACATTAAAGATTTTGCATCCATAGCAAGACCACTTTATAAATTGTGTGACAAAGACACAGTATTTGAAATGACTGTTACCAGAGTCAAAGCTTTTGAGTCTCTAAGAGAAGCCTTGACCACTGCTCCACTCCTACTGATGCCAGACTTTAAATTGCCTTTTAAATTGTATATTGATGTGTCAGGGGATGGGCTGGGTGCTGCACTTCACCAAGTTCAGATAGTAAATGACAAACCTGTAGAAGAACCCATATGTTTCATATCCAGGCAAATCAAACCAACTGAAGCCAGATATGGAGCAAGCCAAATGGAATGTTTATGCCTTGTCTGGGCCTTGGAAAAATTAAACTACTTCTTGGAGGGATGTGGTTTTGAAGTGATAACAGATTGTACAGCTGTCAAATCACTTTTAAACATGAAAACCCCCAACAGACATATGCTCAGATGGCAAATAGCCATACAAGAATACAGAGGCAATATGACTATTGTCCATAAGGATGGGAATATTCATAAGAAGGCAGATGGACTAAGCAGATGGCCATTACCAAATAATATGGATAATCCTGCTTATGTGCCAGAAGAAGCTTCACCACAGATCCCAATAGAAGGAATAAGTGTTACAGAATTGACCACCACCTTCTTTAAAAAAGTAAGACATAGTTACACTCAAGATAAGAATCTTAGCATCTTATGCCAATTGCTTAACAAAGACTGTAAAGACAACTCTCTCATACATGCCTTGGATGAAGTATGGAAGAAATCTTATGATGAAGGAAGATTTCAACTACTGGATGGTATAATTTACCACAGAACCAAGCACACATGTGTCATGACATTTGTGGACAGGTCATTAATCAATCTTGTACTGAAAGAATGCCATGACAGCCCCTTCTCAGGACATCTGTCTGAAGACAGAAAAAGAGAAAAAGTGAAAACCTGTATCTGGTGGCCAATGTGGCAGAAAGATGTTGCAGAGTATTGCAAAACCTGTGACAGATGTCAAAAAGAAAATCAATCCACTGGCAAAAGACTTGGAAACATTATCAGAATCCAAGAACCCAGCAGACCTTGGGAAATTGTCCATATGGATTGGGTAACTGGCCTACCACCAGGAGGTGACAGAAGTTACAATGCTTGCCTAGTAATTGTAGACAGATTTAGTAAAACTCCAATCATTTTGCCATGTCACAAAGATGATACAGCCATGGATACAGCTCTTCTGATATGGAATAGAGTAGTATCATGGACTGGCATATTTACAAATATCATTAGTGACAGAGATCCTAAATTCACCTCAGCACTGTGGACAAATCTTCACCAACTATTTGGGACAAAATTATCCTTCTCCACAGCCTACCACCCACAAACTGATGGTCTGGCTGAAAGACTGATTCAGAACTTAGAAGATATGGTGAGAGGACTTTGTGCATATGGCCTTGAATTTAAAGATAGTGATGGTTTCACCCATGATTGGTGTACGCTTCTACCTGCACTGCAACTGGCATACAAAACATCAATTCATGCCAGTACCAATGAGACTGCTGCTATTTTGGAAAAAGGATGGAATCCCAAATTACCCCAAGATTCTTTAAGGAAAGATTTGGTTGAAATACATCCTACAGCTGCCAGCTTCAAAGGAATGCTAGACAGAGCCAGAAAGCATGCAGTGAGGTGCATGGAAGACTCATTTGAATATGCTAAAGATAAATGGGACAAATCTCATGCCACTCCAGATTTCAAAGTAGGGGATTTAGTACTAGTATCCACTACCAGCTTCAATAACATCAACGGATGTAAAAAGCTCAAAGACTCCTTTGCAGGACCTTTTGTAATTAAAGCCCTCCACGGGGAAAATGCTGTTGAAGTAGAATTATCTGAAGAACTTAGTAATAAGCATCCTAACTTTCCAGTGAGCTTGGTGAAGCCATATAAATCTAGTGATGCTAAGAAACTTCCCTTGAGAAATAAAGTTCCCCAAGTTATACCTCCTATTGAGACATCTGGTACTAAGAAAATTAAGAACCAAGGAAGTAAGGGAATACCTTGTTAGGTACAGTGACCCAACTTGTGAAGATGAATGGTTAGAAGAAAAAGATATACCAGAAGCTACCAAACTCCTCAGGAGATTCAGACACACTAGAAATACCAATATTACAAAGTAATATTCTTTTTTAGGGGGAGGGAATGTGAGCCTTAGAGGTAATTTCATATACCCAAAAGACCACAAATACAAAATTAACATATAAATATAAATAAAATAAATTTATTTATATTATTAAAATGAAAATTGAAATATAAATATAAAATTATATTCAAAATTAAAATTTAATTAAAACTTAAAAGTAAAATTGCATTGAATTTTGAAATTGTAAAATTACATTTATACTTGAAAAAATTAAGTAAAAATGAATTTTTAATAAAATTGTAAAAAATGAAATAAATTTGGAAAAAAGTTAAATCAAAATTATTATAACTTTTTATCCAATAAATAAACATATAAAAATTATTTCACCATTTGATTCCTCATAAGAAATTAGGTGGGGTCACCTCTGAGTGAAATGTTTGTAACTCAACTCTGAATAAGCTTAAATTAAGTTTTTAGTATTTTCAATACAAAAATTGAAAATCCTCAAAAATTTAATTTAATTCACATCACATGTAGTGTTCATCACCAAAATTTGTGTTAAAATTGAGGTGTTGTGTATATTTTAGAGGTTATGAGGAATTAAAGTATTTTCAATTGGATTCACTTGAAATGTCAAAATGTGCGCGTGTATTAAATAAGTGAGCTTTGATTTACATATGAGGTATCAATTATTACTGTATTGAACAGTACAACTCAATTGAATTACATATGTAAATTATAAGTATAATACATGATGAGGAATTAAAGGAAAAATAAATTGAAAAGATTGAATTCGGGGGGAAAAGGAACTCCAGCTCTAAGGGGGAGCTAGACCCCCAAAATCCTTGCTGACAGGCGTGGGATGTCAAAATTCATGCAAACGTTCATCACTTTTGGCCTGGAATTGAGTTACAGGGTCTGTGGACTCAATTGATGATGAGGTTTTGATACCAACTGGGGTAGTTTTAGCTGTTGCCAAGAGGGCAAAACTACCCTTAAGATAAAAACATCATAGTAAAAACAGTTTCAACTGGTTTCTACGCCTCTTACACACATTCAGACGTGTTTTGAAGGCTCTAGGCCAGGTATTGCTATAGTAATGGCTGATTTAAGGGTCTAAAATGGCTAAAAATGGCTTAAACCAGGGTTCAATGATGCCATAATTGGTTTTTCGGTTGTCAGACTGTTGTTCACGACTGACAAGAGTAAGGTTTACCTTTGGAGTAAGAAAATTGATGGCTATAAAAGAATGTCTTCTTTGCCCCACTTTTTTCTTCATGTTAGAATCTTTTCCTTTTATAATTAGTTTAAACACTGTTAAACCAATCAATAAAATATTCCAACCACCCTTTTTAAATCATTTTAAACCCTTAACCACATGAAAAAATCATTATAATCATTTTTACCCCTGAACCACCCCAAAAGTGAATTAAAGCATCTTTCATCAATGTAAACGTTGTCACTTTGTTTCCAAATTCACTCTGGTCACTTTTGGGCGTGTTTTCTCTTTAATATTCATTTTAAAGACTTTGTTCTTTAATCAATTTCTTTCAGTTGTTTGCTCAATTAATTCCAATTGAAATTGCTCTTGAAGAAATTTCTTTTGTAGCCTTAAATATCTCTTGTAGAGTATTTTTGGATAAATTTTTATTGTTGGTAAAACAATAAATCTTTATAGTATTATTGTTCTATACTAATAAAGTTATAAACAATAAAGTTGGTGTGTTTTCTCTTAAAAATAATATTCCTTACTATTTTTAATTGATTTTTACCTTATACAAATTTTGAGGACAGGAAAAGTACTTGATTTTGAATCAAAGTTTCATATCCACACCTTACAAATACAGACCAGCTGTCAGCCTGAAGGAGTCAAGCCTTCAGCTTTTCACATATACCAGCCTCCTTTGACCCCGGGGGGCTTCCCCCCCAGTTCATTAATATATTTTTATTTTATTTTATATTTATTTCCTTTTCATTCTGTTAAGTGAATACTGATATTATCAAGTCAGTCATTAAGCACCTCTCTCTTTTCTTTCTTTTCCTGTCAATGGATATTTGGTGGTCATATCCTTACTAATTCTATTGTTCATTTTGGCAGGTTGAAACAGTGATTAAGGACTTACTTGGTTGGCTCTTTGGCCATTTGGCTTATCTTTCCTCTTATTGCATCTCATCTTTGTACCTGCATATTTCTTAGAGGAATCCAATTCTTTTATTCTATTTTCTTTATTCTTTGGAGTCGTCCAAGTGACTTCCCTGATTGCTGAGTGCCAGGCCACTCTTGTTTTCCACCAGAGCCCCTGTGACATTCTATTAATTTATGCATGCTTTCCTTTCATTCTGTTCAATCTTCCTTTATAATTTTATTCACTCATTTCATTGGAATTATGACTCTTTAATGATTATGAGCTTTACGATTCATCCTCATTCTTCAATTTTCCCTCATTCATTCTTCATTTTGAAAGTTGAAAGCTGACCAGTTTTTATTTTTGTTTCTCTTTTTAAGTCCTATCTCACATCATCAGATTCATTTTATTCATAATTCAGGGTTTAATTTCAAAGTTGATTTTCAAATTTCTCATCAAAATTAATTCAGACCCATTCTTCACCCCAAGATTAATATTGATTAATTCCTCACAAATTTTGATTTTTAGAGAAGAACTAATTTGATTTGATTTGATTGAGTGATTTGACATAATTTATAATGACTTCAAAAAAATTGATTGACCTGAAGATTTCATTGATTTTGCTGATTTTTCAAATGAAGAACTTCAACATAAATTGATTTTGCCTCAAGAATTCAGTTGATTGACTGATTTTCTTAAATATTGATTGCATTTTGACATTTGATTGATTGATTTACCTCAAGATTTTACTTTGATTCATTGATTTTCTTCAAGACATTGATTTTGATTTTGAGTTTGACTCCAAGTTTCCTGTTGATTTGCCTTGAGCGTTTCATCTTCAAATTTTTGATTTTTATTCATTTCATTTCAATTTATTCCTGAAATCATTCCTGTTCAACACTAACCTCCTGCAAGAAAGACAAGATCTCAGGCTGTTCTCACTCCAACTCCAAGAGCTCCTCTTGACAGCACCCCAGCAGTTCCTCAAGTGGGGGCCCAATTGGAAGGAAGGGAGAAGGCCAAGAAGATCAAGTTCATTTTCAGGAGTGGTTGGCGGATTTCCAGGACTTTCAAGGACCACTTTCAAAGGTCCTGGTGAAGATGGTGACAAGGAGGAGGAGAATTTTGTCAAAGAGGAAGGGTCTGATGGTAATGAAGGTGCTCCTGATCCTGTGGGGGCATTGTCAGCCTGTGACTCAAAACCAGAGCACAAGCATGACAGCCAAATACCATAAATCAATGGTATAGCCAAGATACCACCAAATCATGGAGCTGAGCCAAATAAGCTCCAAAGGTATCAAACGAAGGAGGAAAATCAGATCTTTCCAAATATACAAGTCCCATCATCATAGGACAAAGAATAACGAAGTTCTTCCTGCTCCAAGTTGTTTCTGAGAATAAACCTTAATTTTCACCTCTCATCTGAAATACAGAGTAAGAGGCTTAACCCCATCAAATGGGTATTATAAATGGAGCTCTATGTCAGGGATATCCAATAGTACCAGACAAACTGAGCTAGAAGCAGTATTACAGAAGTTATGGTCAAATTAAGGCCAAATAAGGGTGAATAAAATATTCACCTCCCATCTAACCTGTACATTTTTAGTGTGAGTGTAAGGTTTTACTATGAAACAATAAGTAAAAAATACTAATATTTTACTTATTTTACTATGAATGTCCTTATAAGTAAAATAAATAAGATAAAAAATAATTATGATAATAAAGAATTATTATAATTAAGGAATAAAGATAATTATATTATTAAATAAATATAATAATATAATGGATAAATATATTAATATAAGATAATTAATATATTTAAAAGCACATTATTATTGTTACCAACAAATAATAAAGGCGTAAGAAATTGGTTTTCATTAATAAAAAACAATTAATAACAATAATAGTACTAATATCAAAGTTATAAATTCATATAAATAATATTTATATTAATTAAAGAATTATTAAAGTAATAATGGAGAGAAAATTATTATAATAAGAAGAAATAACTTACTTTTAAAACTTAATATAATAATTTTGAATGATTTTACACCAAATAATATAAATACAACTTATTAAAATTTTACTTACAATAAAAATTAAGAGAAATTACAAATTATCTTAATTTTACGTGGATTTGAGATGTTTAAGAGAAATTTAACAAAAACAATTAAATAATTGAAGTAATCACATCAAGATTGATGATTATAGTGAAGGTGATCTTTGGCTTTTAATAATATAAAAGTTTTATATATAAAGAATAAAGAATTCACCTTTTCGATTTAATTATTTAGTGTTTTTGTTGCGTCTGAGGGGAAAATAGAGTAAAAACAGGTCAATTTATAGTAAATACCTCCCTTCTAGAGTCTAGCAGGCTTCTAGTAGACATGTACTGATGCTTTCTACTAGAAATGATCAATACTTTAAGGTTTAGTGATGATTACATCATAATCAAACCATCTTATCTCATTATTACACCATTATTTAAAGTTATCACTATAACTATAAGTTTGATGACATCATAGGCTTGGAAGAAGCTTAAACTTAGTGGATTTTATTAGTATTGATCATAAGCTAATAGTATTCATCAGTTTTATCACTTATATAACTGTTAAACTTAAAATAAGATTACAGTGAGTGATCATATATGATCGAATTTATGCTTAAACTTTTATCATTAATAACTTTGAATTTATACATGCTACATGTAAGGTGTGGATATGAAACTTTGATTAAACATCAAGTACTTTTCCTGTCCTCAAAATTTGTTTAAGGTAAAAATCAATTAAAAATAGTAAGAAATATTATTTTTAAGAGAAAACACGCCAATTTTATTGTTTATAACTTTATTCGTATAAAAAAATAATATTATAAAGATTTATTGTTTTACCAACAATAAGAATTTATCCAAAAATACTCTACAAGAGATATTTAAGGCTACAAAAGAAATTTCTTCAAGAGAAATTTCAATTGGAATTAATTGAGCAAAGAACTACAGGCAATTGATTAAAGAACAAAGTCTTTAAAAAGAATATTAAAGAGAAAACACGCCCAAAAGTGACCAGAGTGAATTTGGAAACAAAGTGACAAAGTTTACAGTGATGAAAGATGCTTTAATTCACTTTTGGGGTGGTTCAGGGGTAAAAATGATTATAAGAGTTACAAAAAATGATTATAATGATTTTTTCACGTGCATAAAAGGTTTAAAATGATTTAAAAAAGGTTGTTGGAATCTTTTATTGATTGTTTTAACAATGTTTAAACTAATTATAAAAGGAAAAGATTCTAACATGAAGAGAAAAGTGGGGCAAAGAAGACATTCTTTTATAGCCATCAATTCTCTTACTCCAAAAGTAAAATTTACTCTTGTCAGTCGTGAAAAACAGTCTGACAGCAGAAAAGCCAATTATGGAATCATTGAACCCTGGTTTTAGACCAAAAAGGGCTGGTTTAAGCCATTTTTAGCCATTTTAGACCCTTAAATCAGCCATTACTCTAGCAATACCTGACCTAGAGCCTTGAAAACACGTCAGAATGTGTGTAAGAGGCGTAGAAACCAGTTAAAACCCTTTTTACTATAGTTGTTTTATCTTAAGGGTAGTTTTACCCTCTTGGCAACATCTAAAACTACCCCAGTTGGTATCAAACCGTCATCATCAATTGAGTCCACAGACCCTGTAACTCAATTCCAGGCCAAAAGTGATGAACGTTTGCATGAATTTTGACATCCCACGCCTGTCAGCAAGGATTTTGGGGGTCTAGCTCCCCCTTAGAGCTGAAGTTCCTTTCCCCCCCCAAATTTAATCTTTCCAATTTATTTTTTCCTTTAATTCCTCATCATGTATTATACTTATAATTTAAATATGTAATTCAAGTGAATTGTACAGTAAAATACAGTAATAATTGATACCTCATATGTAAATCAAAGTTCACTTATGTAATACACACGCACATTTTGACATTTCAATTGAATTCAATTGAAAATACTTCAATTACCCATAACTTCTAAACTAAACACAACACCTCAATTTTAACACAAAAATTGATGGTTAACACCACATTTTGTGTGAATTAAATTAAAGTTTTGAGGATTTTCAACTTTTGTATTGAAAATACTAAAAACTTAATTTAAGCTTATTTAGAGTTGAGTTACAAGAATTTCACTCAGAGGTGACCCCACCTGATTTTTTATGAGGAATCCAATGGTGAAATAATTTTTATATGTTTATTTACTGGATAAAAAGGTATAATAATTTTTATTTAACTTTTTTCCAAATTTATTTATTTTTTTTACAATTTTGTTAAAATTTCATTTTTACTTAATTTTTCCAAGTATAAATGTAATTTTATAATTCCAAAATTTAATGTAATTTTATTTTGAAATTGTAATTAAATTTTTTATTTTGAATATAATTTTATATTTATATTTTGATTCTCATTTTAATAATATAAATAAATTTATTTTATTTATATTTATATGTTAATTTTGTATTTGTGGTCTTTTGGGTATATGAAATTACCTCTAAGGCTCACACTACAGCTATTCTTAGAGTGGATTCTGGTATCTTGGCGTGTTCTTATTAAAATGCCAAGAGAATTTCATTAAAAAACCAAAAATCTATTTTTGATGATTTTTCTTCTACCTCATCCTTTCTGTTGAAATTCAGTATTTTAAACTTCAAACCCTGATTTCAAGAGGTTATACCTTGAATATTATGAAAATAACTACATCATTCTTCACATATGAGCTAGTAGAATCTGACTGTCCACTTTTTTTAAGTTTGGACCACTGTTACAACAAAGTGGTCAACAGCTCTATTTATTTTATTCAATAATCCATTACAAGTCTTAACCTTGTTTAGAACTTGTGAAATAAAGTTCATATCTGTATTACTACAGTAATTAAGTGGTAATTTTGTTTGGTTTATCTTTCTATCTTGTATATTTCAAGAGATATTAGCTAAAAACCATGAATATATGCATTGACCCAAAAAGTGCATATATTCAGCTTAATTCCTTAAGTAGTGTGGGAACTCCTCTTGTGTGGGATTACAATGAGGCAGTACCTGGAGGGGGAAGTCACAGGTAACTAGCTTTGAATTGCTAATAACTCCTGTAACCAAGGGTGGAAAGGGTGCATTTCCTGCCCCTCCTAAAATACTGAACAAAATCTTCCTTGGAGCTCACAAACCAAAATAAAATTAGTAAGTGGCTTTAAAACTGCAGAAGACAAAATTCAGAAGTCTCAGATCAGACCTATTCAATAAATAATATGAAAAATAATGTTAGTAATCTTGGTAATTTGAGATTTTAATGAAATACTTGTCTGTTTAATTTTGATATTTTTTTTTGGTTAAATTGAGGTGAGTGGTTTCTTCTTGGTGATAAATTCTTGGTAAGCTGGGTTATTTATGGTTTTCTGGAAAATTTGATGAGTTTGATAAAGGTAATTTTGTTAAGTTAAAGTTATAATACAGTAAAATAATTTTTAAAGGTTTTTTTTTGGAAGAGTGGTTAATAATAAGATAAAATTTAACTTGTTAAGTTTAAGAGGTAAGATTCTTTGATATTTGATTTTTAAAGGGGTAAGTTAATTTTAAATCTTGATAAAAGGTGTTAATTTTACTAGGTGAATTTTTTTAATATAGTAGTAACCCTAATCTTGGGTACTGGATAATTTTCATTTTCATTTAAAAAAATAAGATTCCACTGAGCTTAGCTACTGGGTAATATTCAACATTATACTTCCACTGAGCTTAGCTACTGGGCAAGTAAATTTACCATAATATACTGGACTACCTCCCAGGCGAGGGATGAATTATTCCTGTTCTTGCAATGTGCAGGGGATATAATTTGAATGAGGGGGATTTTGAAATTTGGGGGGAGAGAGCCCCTCTATTTATACCTTTTGGGAGCCCAGGGGGCCCTCCATGGGAGCTGTCTTTTTCCACTTTAATTCCTCTTGATTTCATCATGTGACTCCATTTTTGGTGAGGACCTTTCTTGCATGGGTCAGGTGATTTACGGTTTGGTGATAATTTTTTCTCTGCACAGCCTCCATTCATCACATGATTGTCTTTTGGTGAATTAATTATGATGTGATATTCTTGAATTTTCCTTGCATGAATGAGGTGATTCAATGCTGGCTGGGGATTTTTGTTGTGCACAGCCTCTTTTCTGTCACATGATATTCTGTTGGTGGATTCAGTATCACATGATGACCTTGTAATTCCTTTGCATATGTCATATTTTAGGATTGGTAGATGTGGCTGTGTGATTTATGCAGGTTTCATGGTTGTTTTTCTTCTTTTTGAGCTTTAAAATGAGGTCAGGTGATAATTCTTGCACTGATTAATTTACTGTTTTTCTGAGATTATGTGATTTTTGAGTTTGACACATGCTGTGCATAGTCATGTGGTTGAGATTTAATTAAAAAATTGTGTACTGCATGCAGCTTGTTATAACTAGCTTTGGTTTGCATGAGGTGATGAGTTGTGTAAATAATTTTGATTCTGTTTTTAAGGTTTCAAGTGGGGATACTGTGGATAGAAGATAAGGTACTCCTATGGCTGTGTTGTAAATGAATTGCAGGAATTCCATGGAGTTGAGCTTTGCATCATGTGACTTTTCTATGTTGAGTGCTAGGTTGGAGTGTAATTCATGCAGGTGTCCTTTTCTTGCTGCATGAATACTGTGGCTATAACGGGGTGTAAAGCTGGGTGGGGTGTGTAACTTAAAGGGTGGTACCTTATTTGTTGTAACTAGTTTACTATATGTAACTTGATTTTTACATATACATAAGGAAATTGAATAATTTATTTAAACACATACACTGCCCTTTGGTGCCTGTGCCATGGTTTTATGAGTTAAATCCAGCTTCTTGCTGTAAAATTGACCTTTTGGTTTAAAATTTGAGTGTAAGTCTGCCTGTAGGCTGGAGTTACTGCTGTTATGGGGTACTAGGAGCTTGAGCCTGGTGAAAAAAATGGTATGGAATACCACAGTAGTAACTTCAGAGATTAGCTTTATAATTTTTTTATGTGTAGGTGCTTATGGATAATCCAATGGTACATTTTATTTCACATGTTGTTTCATTGGTTTCTAAGATAACTGAGGTTTTGTACCTTTTTTAAGATATTATTACTTATACTTCAGTAATTATTGACCTTTCATATATGCCATAAAAACAACATATGGGTATTTTACCATGAGGAATCTAATGGTGTAATTTATTTCAAATTCTTATTCATTAGATTCTGAGTTACTTCAGATTTTGTACTTATTTCTGGTATTTTACTAATTTTTGAGATAATTATCATAAGTATAATTATTACAGAAAGTTTGCTGTGACCTTTTTGGATATGAGGTCATAACTCAAAGGCTCACAGTGAGATACCTAAAGTGGGGTCTTTTTGGAAAGAGCAAAATACGGCCTATCTGATGGTGCCATTAATTTCCACATACCTCATCTAGAACAAAAGTTATAAGGGAAAACAAGCCCAATACAGCTTTTTGCCTAAAACACGCATATGTACAGAAATCTTGTACATGGCATAACGTTGCCATATTTAATGATAACCATCTCAAATGAGGTACCATTGTGTAGAACACATACAGGGCTACACACTGACCAAATTCTGAGGTTGATATAACAAAAACTGACAATGCTATGGCTGTTTTAAGGTCAAAATCCCACAGTTTGGTCAATACAGCCTTACCATGGGATAATATCCCACAACCATGATTATGATGTGTCAAACACACAAAAAAGCTTGTTTTTACTTCAATACCTCATAGCTCATTCAAGACTGGGGTCCCATACAGGTTCTGTACAGCATTCTATGCGTCATACACGTCAGAATCAGGCTGTGTGGTCCCCAGATGAAAGTTTTCACCCTGTATTGAAAACTGCCCAGATGTGATTTCAAAACCACATCTGCACCCAATACAGACTATACAGGCCTTTTGAAAACCACAAGCCTGTCCTGGAGAGTGAAAAATCTTCATTTCCTCTATGTGAAAATGTCCAGCAGCCTTTCCACCCCATTTCAGGATAAAAGGAGGCCTTTTAACTGCCAGAAAAGGAGTCCCCATCATGCTCTTGAACTCCTATGTAGTACAACTGTCAAAAACAGGTATACTCTTGGAAAATAATCAGGTTATACTATAAACTTTAGTATTGTAGTCTTCTATTATTGTAACCCAACAGATAAAGCTGCACCCAGGGCTTTCAACAGTGCTCACCACCACTAATTCCTATTAGTAAAGCCTTTTTGATCTATAATTAAACCTTCTTTAATACTTTTTATCCGTGTCACAGTCATATTTAAAGTTTCAAATAACCCTATTACTTCTTTATCATAGACTCATCCTGACATTTTGGGGGCTTGGCTGTGTTTTTTGACCTTTTTAGACCATACAAGTGAGTTTTTTGAATTATTTTCTTATATTATGACACATTGTTTTATTTTTTTAGGCATAATTTTTTTATAAATATATAAAAAAACAATTGCTTTTATATTTCAGTGGTATATGTTATATACCACTAATATTTTTCTTTTTTTATTCATATTGTTGTGTGGTTGATTATAATTTAATAACCACAGAACCTATATTTTTGGTGTGTTTTGCATATAAAAGCACTTTAAGCCAGTAAAAAAGTCCTTTTTTTAATTAAATAAGGACACCTCTTACTGTAAACCAACAGTTGAGGCATGGTTGGGTGTATTTCTGATTCAATTACCCTCTTACATACCACTTCTATTAGATTATACTTTCTAATTACAAGTTATTCTGTGAGATACTGGCATACAAACAGTGTACCAGATATCTGTAAGCTGTACTTTTGACAAGAAATTGTTAATTCAATTACACTGTCATTCTACAAGGGTATATTTTAGTAACATACAAGCCCAGAGGCCATTCTCAGACATGCAAACAGCATCTTAAGAAGTCTTAACTGACATTAAGCCCTCTTTTCCTGTTTGATTCAGTGGAAGGAAACTACATCGCACTAGAAACCCAGTCACACCCTCAGAACCGGAGGGCAGCAAGGGAAAAGGAAAGAGGCATAGTGAAGGTCTGATTACAGCAAAGAAGTGGACACCCATTGCCACTCAGAAGAATAGAAAACCATGAAACCCTGCTTCAGTACAAGGTAAACCAACCTTAACCACTTGTACAGGGAAAATTACCATAGTTAACCCAGTTGTAACCTCTAAAGGTAAATTGCCAAAATCAGCAGACAAAATATTTGTACAAAGCACAGTCAAAGATAAATACCCTAAGAAAATAAAGTTTTTGACTGCTTGCAAACACTGATATGTCACCTGTGCACCTCAGAAGCCTTGGCTTCCAAAGGAACCAACCAGAGGACAGAGAAGGCTTGTCCAGAACCAGAAGACCTGGAAGAGGACACCTTGGACACAGTGGTGGTTGGCAAGACACTGAGAGAAATCTTACCCACTCTGCCATTCACTTTCCAATTCAACAGGAGCCTCAAACCAGAGGACTGGAAAGATATGGATCAAGTTCTTCAGCTCCACCAACTCCTCAAAGATTTATTTTATTGGAGCATGGACAACAAGAGGTTCAAGGTGGCATCCCACTGGGCAGAGCTTGGAGCAAGCTTCCAGAAGATTTGTCTCAAAGAGATAGACTTCAGAGACCTTATGATAAGCACCAAAGGTTGGAATCCCACCAGGTAGTTCAGACTCCTGCAGGTGAGGGAAAACAGGATAAGGGAGAATCAAGCCACTATCCAAGGTATAGAAGAACAGCTGACTCAGACAGGGAATACTCTGATTCTTTCAGGCTCACAAGGGGCAGGCCAAATCAGCTCTCCAGTAGCTTAACACCATTCAGAAACCAACAGGTCAGTGGCCAAGAGTCACCATTCTTCACAATCCCAGGAAGTTTGCAGGAGAAGACAAGGATACAAGGGCAAAAACAAGACCACCTTCAGCCAGAGGAAGAAAGAGTCAGACCCAATGATTCAGAAGCTGTTGGACTTGGTGAAAGAAGTACACAAGAGCCAGAAATAGCTGTAAATACTTCTATAATCAGTAGCCCCACTAATAGAAATATTACCCCCACTCAGGCAGAACATAATGATGTTACACCTGAGAGTAACTTAAACAGTGATTCACTGTGGTGAACAATGTCCCAATTTGAAGAGGAAATTCAAAAGAAGCTTTCAGAACTTGAAGCAAGCCATGAGAGGATGAAGATATTGACAGCCTCCATGGACAAAATTGTTAAAAGCGTTCAAGAAGGACATGCTCAATTGAGCAAAGCCTCTGAGGAAACCAACAAAAGACTGAATCTAGTATTTGAAGAACAACACCACAGAAAAAGGGACAGGGATTGTATGGATCAAGACATAAACAAACCTTTTGATGTCTACCATAACATGAAGCCCCAACCACAAGGCCATGTTATGGATAATCCATATCATCAAGATGACATCAAACCAGATGCCATTTTGATGAATAAGGCGAGATCTCCATCACAATACCAGGATGTAGATAATATGTCTTATTCAGAGAAGGAAGCCCTGAAACAGCTTCCTGAGGCCTCAAGCTGTCCCAAATTCTCTGTAACTAGAGAATATGATCATATGGATCTCATAGATTATATTCTTGGACTCTTCATTGATGGACCAAGCATTCCAGACTACTGAATTACTGCTAGACTCAATACAGCATTTAAGGTACATGCTAGTATATGGTACACAGAAATGAAAGGAATCCATGGCAGAAGAAGCTGGCCATGGTGGAAGAGTCAAATCATCCAAAATTACCGCAATGGTACTTGGATATGGCAGAAGACCATGTCATTTGAAAATGACAAATACTTTGTGGACAAAGATCCCTATGAGTGGTGTCTCAGACATTCTAAAAGACTTAAAGCCATTGATCCTCAAATGAACATTCCAACCAGGAATCACAAACCCCCGACACAAATGCCAGGAGAGCTAGAGCATGCAGTGAAATGCAGATGGAACCACAATTGTAAGGTTTGACTATGAAACAATAAGTAAAAATTACCAATTTATTACTTATTGTACTCTGAATGTCCTTATGAATTGAATAAATAAGATTAAAAAATATAATAATAATAAATAATTGTTATTATTATGGCGTAAAATAATTATATTATTAAATAAATATAATAATATAATTTATATTATAAAAATATAATATAATAAATGAATATATTAATATAAAATAATTAATATATCTAAAAGCTCTTTATTATTGTTACCAACAAATAATAAAGGCGTGAAAAATTGTTTTTTATTAATAAAAAACAATTAATAACAATAATATTACTAATATTAAAGTTATAAATTAATATAAATACTATTTATATTAATTAAAGAATTATAAAAAGAATAATAATAGAGAAAATTATTATAATAAGAGAAAATAACCTACTTTTAATACTTAATATAATAATTTTGAAATATTTACGCCAAATAATATAAATACAGTTTGTACAAATTGTATTTACAATAAAAAATAGAGAAATTACAAATATTCTTGATTTTTTACGTGGAAATGAGTTTTAGAGAGATTTTTAACAAAAACAGTTAAACAAATGATTTAATCACGTCAAAATAGATGATTATAATAAGGTGGCCTTTGGTCTTTAATAATATAATAGTTTTATATATAAATAATAAAGAAATTACCTTTGATTTAATTGTTTTAATGTTTTTGATGTGTCTGAGGGGAAAATAGAGTAAAAAGAGCTCTATTTATAGTAAATACCTCCCTCCTAGAGTCCAACAGGCTTCTAGTGGACGTGTACTGATCATATCCACTGGAATTGATCAATATTTTGAGGTTTGGAGATGATTACATCATGATCAAACCATATTACATCATTATTACACCATCATTTAGAGTTATCACTATAACTCTCAAGCTGATGACATCAGAGGCTGGGCAGAACCCCAAATTTCGTGGATTTTATTAGTTTTAATCATAAACTAATAGTATTCACCAATTGTATCACTCATAAGACTGTTAAACTTAAATTAAGGTTACAGTGGGTGATCATAACTGCTCAAATTAAGCTCAAGCTTTGACCCTTAATACCTTTTAAGATTTACACGCTACAGCAATTCAGAGAGTGAGTTCTGATAGCCTGAAATAGTCTTATTATTCTGCCAAGAGCTTTTCATTACATCATCAAAACTCTAATTTTGATGATTTTTCTTGTAACTCATCTTTTCTGTTGAAATTCAATATTTTAAACTTCAAACCATGATTTCAGGGGGTTATACCCTGAATTTAATAATAAAAATTACATTATTCTTCACGAATGAACTAGTAGAATCCAACTGTATACTGCTTTTTTAAGTCTGGACCACTTTCACAACAAAGTGGTCAACAGCTCTGTTGATTTTTATCAATATTTCATCATAGGTTTTAACCTTGTTTATAATTTGTAAAATAAAGTTCATATCTGTGTTCTTACAGTAATTACGTGGCAACTTTATTTTTGGCTTGTCACTCTATCTTGTATAGTTTAAGAGATATTAGCTATGATCCTTGAATATATGCATTGACCAAAAAAGTGCATATATTCAGGTTAATTCTTTAAGTATTAACTTTGGAAATTAGCTTATTAATTGTTTTATGTGTGGAACTTCGTGGGGAATCCAATGGAGCAATTTATTTCACATGTTGTTTCATTAGTTCTTGAAATAAATAAGGTTTTATGGCTTTTATAAGGTATTATTCCTTATAACTCATTAAATATTGACTTTACTGATATGCCATAAAAATGGTATATGTGTATTTTACCATGGGGAATCCAATGGTATAATTTATTTCACATGTTGATTCATTGGCTTTTAAGTTAAACCAAGTTTTGTACCAATTTATGGTATTTTTTGTATTTTTAAGTAATTATTTTTAATGTATAATTATTCTAAGTAATTTTAGTATAATTATCTTAAAGGTATAATTATTCTGAGTCTTTTTTGTGACCTTATTGGGTATGTGGTCATATCTCAAAGGCTCACAACAATTGCACTCAAGATGACATAGCAAATACCTTACAAGATGTAAGGCAAAGAACTAATATAGGGAAGTAAACCCCATATAAAAGAAGTGGTTTCAAAGAGAAACAACCTTTCAGGGTAGAGTTTAAAGACAAACCCAGAGAAAGAGTGGCAGAAGTGGCAAAGAAGAAAAATTCTTGTCACAACTGTGGTTCAACAGACCACTATGCGAACAACTTTCCAAATGCAAAGAAAAAAATCTATGCCATTGAGAAAGTCCCAGAGGAGGAATCCCCAACATAGGATTCTGACTCAGACTCTATGCGTGATGTCATCAGAGAACAATCTGATGATGAGCAAGACCCGAGAGAAGAATTAATAGTGGAATACCAAGAGGAAACTCCACTGGAAATCCAAGAAATACAGTTGGAAGCAGGCATGCCACAAGATACAGCCAACAGAAACTTGTGCAAACACACACAAGATACACAAACATTCCTGGTTACACCAACCAAAGGAATGGCATACATACATGGAGCAGCCACAAAAATGACTGTTTGTATTGACAATGATCAACATCCATTGATCATTGACAGTGGAGCACACTGCTCCATAGTGGCCAGAGATTATCTGGATAACCACTTCCCAAATTGGGAAAAACAGCTCTTTCCCACCAAGGCAAAGAACTTCAAATGTGCTTCAGGGAAGATGACTTCCATTGGGAAAATTATCAAAGAGATAATTATACCCCACAGGAAGGGTAATAACAGACTCAATCCAGAGTTTGTAGTGCTTGATGATGCCCACATCCAAGGGTTCTTGCTGGGGACAGATTACCAGAGGATGTATGGAATTGACATTTACAATAGTAAAAACAGGCACATTACAATTGGTACCAACAAGGAAAAGAAATTTTCACTTGATATATACCAAGTATCTGCCCAAGATCCACTGGAAGAACTACAGAATGAATTCAGAGAGGGACAGTTTAGCACTACCCTCACCAGTAAAAAGAAACTAAGTTTACTGAAGATGCTGAGAAAGAATAGACCAGAATTTTCCATTGGTGAGGAAACATTAGGAAAGAAAAGAGGCCATGATATAGAACTATATCTGGATGTTGAAAGACCTTATCCACCCATGCTCAGGAGACCTCCTTACCCAGAAAGTCTGGAAACCAGGAAGGAAATTGGAAAACATATTAATGAACCTCTGGACATGGATGTCATCAGAAAGATTGGACACAATTAAGTAGTGGAAATTACCACCCCTTTCCTAAACACCTGGCCTGATGGCAAGTCTAGGCTGTGTGGGGATTTCAGAGCTCTGAATAACTACACTAAAGCTGACAGGTACCCTCTACCCAGGATACCTCATGCATTAGAAAAACTGGAAAAATCCAAATACATAACCAAATTGGATTGTATGAAAGGCTTCCACCAGAATGGAGTTAAACCAAACTCCATGAAAATACTCAGAATCATATGCCATTTGGGAAAGGATGAGTAAACCAGGATTCTATTTGGCATCAAGAATTCACCAGCCCACTTCCAAAGGATGATGGACACCATATTTCAAGAAGAAATATTGGAAGGCTGGATGGTAGTATATATTGATGATATACTCAGAGACATGGGAAGACCATGTGCAATACATAGACAGAGTACTAAGTAAATGCACAACTATAAATATGAGAATATCACTCAAAAAGTGCAATTTTGGCCAACAAGAGCTACTAGCTCTAGGACATAAAGTCTCAGGTCTTAGTCTGGAAATTGCCAAGAGAAAAGTAGCAGAAGTACTGCAAAATCCAGTACCAAGAAACATCAAAGAGATGAAATATTTCCTTGGTTTTGCTAGCTACTATAGAAGCCACATCAAAAGGTTTGCCCACATAGCTAGTAGTTTATACATGCTATTTTCAAAAGATGTAGTTTTTGAACTTAACAAGGAAAGAAGGGATGCATATGAGAAGATCAAATATGAACTCACAAATGCACCTGTGCTCATCTTGCCTGACTTTGAACTACCAGTCAAGTTATACATAGATGCAGCATGTAGCCAAGGCTTAGGAGCAGCCTTTCACCAAAGACAAATTGTGGATGGTGAACCAAGAGAGGGAGTAATATTTTACATCTCTAGGCAGCTGAACAATTCAGAAGCCAGGTATGGGGCTACCCAGAATGAATTTCTATGCTTAGTATGGGCTCTAGGGAAACTCCATTATTATTTGGAGGGTGCAGTCTTTGAAGTCTTCACCGACTGCACATCCTTGAAGGCTTTACTGAATATGAAGACTACCAATAGACACATGCTGAGGTGGCAAATAGCCATCCAGGAGTATAGAGGGAATATGACCATCATATACAAAGAAGGTAAAAGTCATACCACTGAAGATGGCCACTGGATAATGTCAAAAGCAACCCAGCTCATGACCCTGAAGTAGCAGCTAAAATTCCTATCCATTTCATGGAAATAAACAGGAAGACAAACTTCATATTTTCTGCATAGGAACCAGAAGGTGGTACCCCAGACAGTGGAAAAACTGACTCAGAAGGAACAGAAACTCCCATATTGGGAATACGTTCCTCAGAACTGAAAACTGAATTCATCAATGCAGAGATGAAGACATATGCAAAACACAAACTGTGTGGCATATTGTTACAACTTCTCCAACAAAGGTAAAGGAGCCCGGAACTGGAATCCCATCTAGAGGAACCCTGGTTGAGTGACTATAAGGACAATAAAGGTCTCCTTATAGATGGCCTGCACTACCATGGAGAAAAGCACACTAGTGCACTCACAATAATAGACAGAGACCATATATCTTTGATCCTGCAGGAATGCCATGATTGACCCTATATGGGACATAGGAGTGAAGACAGGACCAAAGAAAGGGTATCAAGCACTGCTTGGTGGCCAAAATGGGAACAAAAGTTGAGTGAATACATCAACACTTGTGAAAGATGCCAAAAGGCAAATAGGACAAAAGGGAAGAAGTATGGGTTACTTCAACACATAGAAGAACCTAAGCACCCATAGGAAACCATCAACATGGACTGGGTTACAGGACTTGTCCCAGGAGGCAAAGAAAAATTCAATGCCTGCTTAATTGTAGTTGATAGGTTCAGCAAGAGTATGAGGTGCCTACCATGTCATAAGGAGGATACAGCCATGGATACTGCTCTGTTATTCTGGAACAACATCATCTCCACCTGTAGAGTCTCTAAGATCATAATCAGTGATAGGGACCCAAAATTCACATCTTAAATTTGGACCAACCTCTATGAAATGCTGGGTACTAAACATGCTTTTTCTACAGCTTACCCTCCACAAACAGATGGACTAGCTGAGTGGATGATCCAGACAATGGAGGACATACTTAGAGGATTCTGTGCCTATGGCATGGAATATAAGGACCATGAAGGGGTTACCCTTCTACCAGAAGCTCAACTGGTTCATAACACAAGTCAGCACTCTACCACAGGAAAAAAACCTGCACTGGTAGAGAAAGGGTGGGATCCCCTGAAGAAGAATCTTCTGACCATCCACCCCACAGCTGAGGATTTCCATGAAATGTGGAAGCGGGCTTGTGACACAGCTCCCAAATGCATAGATGAGACAAAAGAATATGCTAAGCAGAGGTGGGACAAATTACATATGGGACCTGACTTTAAAGAAGGGTACCAAGTCTTAGTGTCTACACTTAACTTTAATTATCTCAAAGGATCAAAAAAAATGAGAAAATTATTTTTAGGGCCCTTCACTATAATTAAACTGATGGGAATAATGAAGTGGAAGTCAAACTCACAGAGGAATTTTCCAGGAAACACCCAGTCACTCCAGTGAGTTTAGTCAAGCCATATTTCCAGACAGAGGAGGATAAATTCACCTCCAGGAAGAAGAACCCCACACCACCAGGAATAGTGGAGGTGAAGGATTACCCTGGACCAGTGAAAAAAATAATAAAGGCCACGAAAATCAGACTTAACGGTAAGGATCAGAGACAGTAGTTAGTCAGATTCAAGAACCAGACAGCTGACAAGGACAAATGGTTGGCAGAAGCTGCCATAACAGATGGGAAACTTCATTTAAAGAGATTCAGAGCCTCTAGAAAGACTGAAAAGGATCATAAATAGTGAGCCTTTTTTAGAGGGAGGGCATGTCAGCCTATGACTCAAAACCAGAGCACAAGCATGACAGCCAAATACCATAAATCAATGGTATAGCCAAGATACCACCAAAACATGGAGCTGAGCCAAATCAGCTCAAAAGGTATCAAAGTAAAGAGGAAACTAACCTATTTTCAAATATAAAAGTCCCATCATCATAGGACAAAGAATAACAAAGCTGTTGCTGGGCATAAACCTTAATTTTCACCTCTCAGCTGAAATACAGAGTAAGAGACTTAACCCCATCAAACAGGCATTCATAATGACACTCTACGTCAGGGCTTTCCAATGGTTTAAGCCAAAATGAGCTAGCACCAGTATTACAGAAGTTATGGTCAAATTCAGGCTAAATAAGGGTGAATAAAATATTCACCTCTCATCTAACTTCCACATTTTTCGTGTGAGATACGTGAAGTGGGGTCTTTTTGGAAAAGGAACAATCCGGGCTACCTGATGGTGCCATTAATTTCACCATATCTCATCTAGAGCAAAAGGTATAAGGGAAAACAAGCCCAATACAGCTTTTTGCCTAAAACACGCATATGTACAAAAATCTTGTACATGGCATAACTTTTCCAAATTTAATGATAACCATATCGAATGAGGTCCCATTGTGTAGAGCACATACAGGGCTACACAACAAATCAATATTGAGGCTGATATCACAAAAACAGACAAAGCTATGGCTGTTTTAAGTTCAAAATCCAACAGTTTGGTCAATACAGCCCTATCATGGGATAATATCCCACAACCATGATTATGAGGTGTCAAAAAGAGAAAGAAGCTTGTTTTAATTAAATACTGGGGTACCATACAGGTTCTGTATAGCATTCTACCTGTCATACACGTCAGAATCAGGCTGTGTGGTCCCCAGATGAAAATGTTCACCCTGTATTGGTGAAAACTGCTCAGATGTGGTTTCAAAACCACATCTGAGCCCAATACTGGCTATAAAGGCCTATCCTGGAGAGTGAAAAATCTTCATTTCATCTACTTGAAAAGGTCTAGCAGTCTTTTCACCCCATTTCAGGATAAAAGGAGGCCTCTTTTCAATGCCAGAAAAGGAATCCCCATCCTGCTCTTGAATTACTATGCAGTACAACTGTCAAAAACAGTTATACTATTGGAGAATAATCAGGTTATACTATAAAGCTTAGTATTGTAGTCCTTTATTATTGTAACCCAACAGATAAAGCTGCACCCAGGGCTTTCAACAGCGCTCACCACCACTAATTCCCATTAGTAAAGCCCTTTTAATCTATAATTAAACCTTCTTTAATACTTTTTCTCTGTGTCACAGTCATATTCAAATTTGTAAATAGCCTTATTGCTTCTTTATCATAGACTCATCCTGACATTTTGGGGGCCTGGCTGTGTTTTTTGACCTTTTTGGATCTTACAAGTGAGTTTTTTTTACTTATTTTCTTACATTCTTACACATTGTTTTATCTTTTTAGGCGTAATTGTTTTATAGATATATGATAAAACATCTTTTTTTATATGTAAGTGGTATATAAATCAGCCTGTCCCCTCATCAGTGTGAACCATCATTATTGGCCATCATGCAGCAAATCACTCAGATTATGGTCAATCTTGAAGAAGCTTTATCTTCTGAAGCATCAAGACCACCAGCCTTCAAGACTCCATCTATGAAGGAACCAGAATTCTTTCATGGGACTCAAAACTTCAAAGTCAGAAGTTTCATTAAGTCTTTTAAATTGATTTTTCATGATGGTCTGGAAAATTTCTCTCAATACAGAAGGAAAGTCCTTTATGCCACTTCATTTCTCATTGGAAGGGCTGCCAAATGGATTTAGACTTATCTTTAAAATCTCACCAATCAAGATCCAAATTACCTTCTAAATTCATGGAATGGTTTTGAATAACAACTCTTCACTTTTTTTGGGAACCCAAATGAAGTCAGCAAAACTGAAGCAATGTTGGACTTCTTAAGAATGAAAGAAGGTGGGCATGTATCCTTATACATTGCTTAATTCAAAGGTTTGGTCTCAAGAATTGGGAATTGGGGTGAAAGGGCGCTTATCCATCATTTCAGGAAGGGATTCCCATCCAGGATTTTGGATCAATTGGCCCACCATTCTTCATGAATTGACTCTTTTCAAGAATTAATGGATATTAACCTGGAGCTTGATACCAGGAACCATGAGAGGCAAAATGAAAAGAGTCATCATCAAGAGAAGAAGTCAAATCCTCAAAGTCAAATTCTTCTCATCCTCAAAATTCTTCAAGCTCAAGTAAAAAGAAGAAGAATTTTCAGAAGAGGGACAAGCACCATTCTTCTTTGCTGAATGAAGCTTTCAAGTTGATGAATTCTGAAAAAGAAAGAAGAATAAAGGAGGCTCTATGTACCTATTGTGGTGGGAAGAATAGTCTTGAGTCTTGTTTCAAAAGACCTCAAAACCAGCTTGCCCAACCGCCAGAAAGATTTTACAACCAGGGAAAAGCCTGAGTGAAGATCATGTTGTGTTCAATAGTCCTCACTGTTTTCCATCCAAAGCACAATTGTGCATTCTGAATACTGGTGTCAAGAATTCTCTCAAATTCTTTGTTTTTTCTTCTCTTTCTGATGTTTTTTACAGTATTCTCATTGATTCTGGTGCTACCAACTCATTAATTCCAAAGCAGTTTGTTCACAAGTATTATTTGACTATTTCGTAATCCCAGAGAATATTTGTCTTAACATCTTGGACTCCTCTGAGTCCCCTTCCTTATATGTGACTCACCATACCAGATATCTGGTTGAGCTCCCTTCATTCCCAAGCTTTGAATGGGCCGTTTTAGTCATTGATACTCCCAAGGGGGAAGACCTGATATTGGTCTTTGACTTTATTAATAATTTTTAATCCATATATTGATTGGAGGCAAGGGCTGATCATAAGGACTATCATGATCCTTCAAATTCTTTCAGTAATGACGTTTATTCTGAAACATCATGTGCAGCTCTGGTTGGTGATTATAGAACACCATCATTTCCATCTTCTGTCCATATTCCTTCCCTCAATTCCCATCAGTCATTACTATCCTCTAGAAATGAAGTCTTCAAAGAGATTCAAGATGTTGGAGAAGATAATTCTGTATATTCACTTCATCTCTTCTTTGGGAATATGGACCTTCCTCCTTCATCTTATCATGACTGCATGCAGGAGCTGTGGGATGCAGAGGAAGAGCCAGAAGAAATAGAAACCGTGATGAAGGATTTTCCCCCTGCTTATCACCAGTATTTGGATGTATTCACCAAGGTGAAAGAAGAGAAACTTTCTCCTCACTGCACCTGTGATCATGATATTGAGCTGGAGGGGTCTCTACCTCCAGTTGGGGTGATCTACTCTTTATCAAACCAAGAGTAAAATACACTCAGGGCCTACATTTCAGAGAATGTAGAGAAAGCTTTCATCCAGCCAAGCTCCGCTTAAACAGGAGCACCTGTCCTCTTTATCAAAAAGAAAGATGGTTGCCTCCGTTTGTGTGTTGATTACCGCAAACACAATTCTGTTACTAGGAAGAACAAGTATCCTGTTCCTCCTATGAATCAGATTCTTAATGTTTTCAATGCTTCTTCTATCTTCTCCAAGATTGATTTTCATGGTGTATATAACCTGCTCAGAATCAAGGAAGGTGATGGACAGCCGACTTGATTTAGAACTAAATATGACAGTTATGAGTATTTGGTTATTCCATTTAGGCTCACCAGTGCTCCTGCCTCTTTCCAAAACCTTTTCAATGATATCTTCTATGATCTTCTTTATATTTATCTTTTGGCTTATTTGGATGAAATTATGGTCTTTTTCAAATCTGAGGAAGAACATGTAACTCATGTGTCCACTGGTCTTGCCAGACTCAGAGCCAATAACCTCTATTGTTTTTTCCAGACTCAGAGCCAATACCCTCTATGCTAAGGCCTTCAAGTGCCTTTTTCATGTTTCTAGTGTAGAGTATTTAGGTTATGTTGTTTATTCTGAAGGCCTCAAGATGGACCAAGAAAAATTCCAGGAAACTCTCAATTGGCCACCTCCAAGAAACCTCAAGGCTCTTCAATCTTTCCTTGGCTTTGCCAACTTTTATTGCCATTTCATCAAGCAATATTCAAAGAAAATAAGTTCACTCACAAGTTTCCTAAGGAAATATTCCCGTTTTCCCCTCAATGAGGAAGCTCTCAGACAGTTTAACCAGCTCAAAGAGGCTTTCACCATTGCTCCAATCCTTGTCTACCCACCATTGTGAAGACTGATGCTTCTGATTATGCCTTGGGTGCTGTACTGAGTCAGGTCTCTGATTCAGGAAAACATCCCATTGCATTTGATAGTCACAAGCTTCTCCCAGCAGAGCTCAAATATGGAAGTCATGATAAGGAACTGTTTGGCATAGTCTGGGCTCTCAAGCTCTTGAGACCTTTCCTTCTTTCCCTTTCTTCCTCTTTTGAAGATCTCACCAATCATTGTTAACTCCAATATTTCATGTAATCAACAATTATCGCTCTAAGTCAAGCCTGCTGGGCTTAATTTCTCTCTGAATTTCATTTCTCAATCACATACCACCCTGGCTGCTTGGCTACCCTTCCAGATGCATTGTCACCTTGGGACAACATTTATCCGGAGAGGGGGGAAGATTTCATGAGCAAGAATCCAATAAATTCTCAAAAAATAATCAAGCAAGATGAAATTCCAGCCTCAAAGTTCTTTTCAGTCAAGGTGGATTCATTTCAAAATTGTATAGATTCAATTCAGAAGGAATTATGGCAAGATTCTCAATATAGGAGTTTTATTCAAGATTTGGGTAAAGCTAAACCTGTCGAAGATTATTCTCTTGATCCCTATTCCCAACTTCTCCTGTTCAAAGATTGGGTGGTGGCTTCAAATGACCCCAAAATTCAGCTCAGAACACTTCAAAAGAGGCATAGCTCTGCTATAGCTGGACACCCTGGCCAAGAGAAGACTCTCAAACTTGTTAAACTGGATTTCCACTGGTCCTGCATGACTCAATTTATCAAGGATTATGTCTCATCCTGTCAACAGTGTTCAAGAAACAAAAATATTCATCACAAGAAGTTTTGACTCCTCAAACCTCTTCAAAGTTCAAATGGTCCTTAGATTTGTCTTTCAATGGATTTCATCACTCAATTGCCACTGTCCAATTCTTTTGACTCAATACTTGTCATAGTGGACAGATTCTCGAAAATGGAAGTTTTATTTCAAAAATGTCTTCATTAACTTCATTGGATTTGGCACATTTATTAATCAAGAATATCATTCAACATCATGGAATTCCTTCAAGCATTGTCAGTGATAGAGGTTCACTTTTCTTTCTTCATTTTGGACCAATCTTTGTCATAAGATCAAGATTTCAAGAGTTCTGTAAACTGCTTACCATCCAGAGACTGATGGACAGAAAGAGAGGGTAAATAAGATACTAGAACAGTGTCACAGGGGCTCTTGGACAGAAATACAAGAGTGGACTGGCACTCAGAAATCAGGGAACTCACTTGGAAGACCCCAAAAGAATAAAGAAATAAAAATAAGAATAAATTCCTCTAAGAAACATGCAGGTACAAGATGAGATGCAATAAGAGGAAAGGGAAGCCAAATGGCCAAAGAGCCAACCAAGTAAGTTCTTAGTCACTGTTTCAACCTGCCAAAAATGAATAATGGAATTAGTAAGGATATGACCACCAAATATCCATTGACAGGTGAAGAAAGAAAAGAGAAAGGTGCTAAATGACTGACTTGATAATATCAGTATTTGCTTAAAATAATGAAAAGAAAATAAATATAAAATAAAATCAAACTATATCAATTAACTGGGGAAAAACCCCCCAGGGTGGAAAGGGTAGCCGGTATATGTGAAAAGTTGGGAGCTTGAGTTCTTCAGGCTGAAACCTGATCTGTATTGATCCTTGAGGCTGTATTGATTGTTCTGGGAATCGAAACAGCTGGCTAATATTGAAATTTAATTGGGTTGAAGGAATTTCCCATGCTTGAAAATGAAATACAGTTCTTGGTGGATCCAGACTGTATTGAAATGAAGGTGGTTGCCAAGATGGATTGAGTGGAGATTTGACACTTGACAACTGAATGAACTGCCTCTTGAATCCCTTGAGAATGGTTGAACAGTATTTCCTTGGAGGAATACTGTGAATGAAATTATCCAATGACGTCTTGATGGTGTGATTGGTATTTGACGCTGAAACACTTGCTCTTGAGCCTTGATGACTCCTCTGAATGATTGGGTGCCTTGATGACGTGATGATATGTTGGAATGTTGAAATGACCAATTGATATTGCCACCATTGAATTGCTCTTGAAAAATGATGCACAATGACATATAACATCATTTATGGCATATTGGTTCATTGGAAAGAAGATTACATCCAAAGGTCTTGAGATGGAAAGGAAGAGGGGAAAAAGGTGGATGCGATGGCTTCAGAGCTTGGAAAGGTGTTTCTGGGTCCTTTGGGGCTTTTGGCCACTTTTGGGTTCTGAGCCAAAAACTGGCCCAAAGGGCGGGAAAGCGTCTTTTGGACACTTTGCGTCAAAGTACGCAAATGCGCAAAAATGCGCATTATGAGCCCAAATGGCCAAAAAACGCCATTTGGGCCATTTCCCCTGGTTTTGAGGGAAATGACCAGAAATACCCATTTAGGCATAAATTGCCGCTATGGCTTCTGGATTGAGGTGAAGGGCCATGAAGGCCCCAAAAGACAAATGGCCATAAATGGTCCATAAGATGATGACGTGGCCATATTGGCCACTGGTTATGGATATGGTCAATCGGCCATAAAAGGACTGTGGCTTGATATGCCATACGGAGATCCAAGGAGGTGAATTGCCATGGTTGTGACAGTACCCCCCACCTTGAAATGGTGAGCTCCTGAGCACCAATACAAGGTGAAGCCTGTTGAGGCTATTAGAAAGGATTGGTAGGGGGATAGAGGAAAGTTCTTTTGCGAGGAAAATAAAATAATAACTGATATTAAAAATTTGACATATGACGCAGGACCTGCTTGATCTTTTTTTGACATTGGCTTCATGATTTGAAAAGGTTTTGAAAATGAATTATGATTCTTGACATGATATTTGAAGTGATAAAAGAAAATTTAAGATGAAAATGAAAATAAAAATAAAAGAATGAAACTGAAAAGAAAAATGAATTGAATCTTGAGGAGGTTCCAATCTTCATCACACAGGTTGATAACTGATTTTGAAATTGGCCAAGGACCTGGAAAGAGAAATTTGATGCCAGGTGCTCACAAAGCGGCGAAGGTGATGTTTTGACAGGATTGTAGACCCCTCAGGGAAGTGCACACCAGGAGAGGAACTTACTTTTGGTAGCTACCACTCCCGCCAGTGCCATAAAATTAAAACAAAAAATGTTGAAGGAATGAATTTGAATTTTGAAGTCTTGAAAATGAATTGAAAAGTGAATGGCCCATTGTCACAAGTGAAAATAGCCATAAGATTGGAAATGAAGTTGAAAGCCATGCCAAAGATCTGTGTCCAAAATTGCAAAGTGCTCACAGAGTGGCCAAGGTGATGCTTACAACAAAACAAAGAGTAGAATACCCCTAAAGGTGCATACCAGGAGTGGGACTTAGTTTTGGTAATTCCTCTCCCCACCAAGCACCATAACAAATCAAGCTTTTGAAGAATTGGGCCCAGGCTTGTCAGGATATAATGAATGAAAATCTTTGACAAGTTCAGGACAATTCTTGAGGTTTTTGGTTGGTTTCCAAGTGGATCTTTCTGGGTCTTGACTGAAACCTTTCCATTCCACCAAATACCATAATTTTCCTCTCTTAAGCTTTGAATCCAGTATTTTAGAGACTTCCCATTCCTCTTCTTCTTCAATGATGATTGGAGGAGGAGGCTCTTGATGCCTATTTGGGATTGCTGATGTCTTGACTGGTTCTAAGAGTGAAATATGGAAGACTGGGTGGATGGACTTCCATTGAGATGGGAGCTTGAGGTGGTAGGCATGAGTGCTGACTTTCTTCAATATTGGGAAAGGACCCAACCATCTTTAAGACAGTTTTCTGGTGGGTCTAGTTGATTTGATGTTCTTGGAAGAATGCCATACCATGTCACCAGGATTGAAAACAGGTGGACTTGCTCTACTTTTATCTGCATACCTCTTAAACCTGTTTATGGAAACTTCAAGTTCTCTCTTGACATCTTGCTGTACTGATTATATTTTTGTTGATAACTTTCCAGCAGGAGTATCTTGAGTGATGTGAACTGAGTCAAATTGTGGGTCTCTTCTATAAGAAGTGAAAAACGGTGATTGTTTTGTTGAAGAGTGGTCAGAGTTATTGTAGGAAAATTCAGCCAGAGGGAGCCAGGTTTTCCAATCATCTTGATGATAACGGACATACATCCAAAGGTACTGTTCTAGTATCTGATTTACCCTCTCTGTCTGTCCATCAGTTTCTGGATGGTAAGCAGTTGACAGATCTCTTGAAATCTTGAGCTGCTGACAAAGATTGGTCCAAAAAGAAGAAACAAAAAGAGAACCTCTATCACTAACTATGCTTGAAGGAAGGCCTTGCTTTGAGAAAATATTCTTGATGAATAAATGGGCCAAATCTAGTGAAGTGATTGAAGACATTGTTGGAATAAAAACTTCCATTTTTGAGAATCTGTCCACTATGACTAAAATTGAATCAAAGGAATTGGACAGTGGCAATTGAGTGATGAAATACATTGAAAGACAAATCCAAGGACCACTTGGAATTGGAAGAGGCTTGAGGAGTCCAAACTTCTTGTGATGAATATTTTTGTTTCTTGAACACTGTTGACAGGATGAGACATAATCCTTGATGAATTGAGTCATGCCGGACCAGTGGAAATCCCGCTTGACAGGTTTTAGAGTCTTCTCTTGGCCAGGGTGTCCAGATAGAGGAGAGTCATGCTGCTTTTGAAGTATATTGAATTGAATTGTGGGGTCATTTGGGACCACCACCCGATCTTTGAAAAGGAGAAGTTTGGAAGAGGAATCAAGAGAATACTCTTGGACAGATTTACCTTTACCCAAATCTTCAAGGAGACTTCTATATTGAGAATCTTGCCATAATAACTTCTGAATTGAATCAGTAAAATTTGAAAATGAATGCACCTTGACTGCAAAAAACTTTGAGGCTTGAATTTCATCTTGCTTAATTATCTTCTGATAATTCATTGGGTTCTTGCTGCTGAAATCCTCCCCCCTCTCTGGGTTAACGTTGTCCCGACGTGACAAAGCATCTGGATGGGTAGTCAAGTGGCCAGGGCGGTAAGTGATTGAGAAATGAAATTCAGATAAAAGTTCAGCCCAGTGGGCTTGACGGCAAGTGAGAATCTTTGATGACATGAAGTATTGAAGTGATGAATGATTGGTGAGAGCTTCAAAAGGGGAATAAATTGAAAGAAGTAAAGCGCTCCAGTGCTTGAGAGCCCAGACTATGCCAAGGAGTTCCTTGTCATGAATCTCATAATTGAGCTCAGCTGGGAGAAGCTTGCGGCTATCAAATGCAATGGGATCTTTTCCTGAGTCAGAGACCTGACTCAGTAAAGCACCCAAGGCATAATCTGAAGCATCAGTCTCTACAATGGTGGTTAGAGAAGGATTAAAGTGAGAAAGGATTGGAGAAGTGGTGAATGCCTCTTTGAGTTGATGAAACTGTCTAAGAGCTTCCTCATTGAGGGGAAAACGGGAATCTTTCTTGAGGAAACCTGTGGGTGAACTAATCTTCTTTGAATAATTCTTGATGAAACGGCGGTAAAAATTGGCAAAGCCAAGGAATGATTGAAGAGCCTTCAGGTTTCTTGGAGGTGGCCAATTGAGAATTTGCTGGACTTTTGCTTGGTCCATCTTGAGGCCTTCAGAAGAAACAACATAACCCAAATATTCTACACTAGAAACATGAAATAGGAACTTTGAGGCCTTAGCAAAAAGGTTATTGGCTCTGAGTCTGGAAAGAACAGTGGACACATGAGTGACATTTTCTTCCTCAGATCTGGAAAAGACCATAATGTAATCCAAATAAACCACAAAATAAACATCAAGAAGATCATAAAAAATATCATTGACAAGTTTTTGGAAAGAGGCAGGAGCATTGGTGAGCCCAAATGGAATAACCAAATACTCATAGCTGCCATATTTAGTTCTAAAACATGTCAAATGCTCATCACCTTCCTTGATTCTGAGCAGGTTATATGCACCACGCAAATCAATCTTGGAGAAGATAGAAGAACCATTAAAAACAGTAAGAAGCTGATTAATAGGAGGAACAGGATACTTGTTCTTCCTAGTAAAAGCATTGAGTTTGCGGTAATCAACACACAAACGGAGGACACCATCTTTCTTTTTGACAAAGAGGACAGGTGCTCCTGTTGAAGAGGAGCTTGGCCAGATGAAACCTTTCTCTAAATTATCTGAAATGTAAGCCCTGCGTGTATCTGACTTTTGGTTTGATAAAGAGTAGATCACCCCAATTGGAGGTAGAGACCCCTCCAGCTCGATATGATGATCACAGGCACGGTGAGGAGGAAGTTTCTCTGCTTTCACCTTGGAGAATACATCCAAGTACTTGTGATAAACAGAAGGAACAACCTTCATCACGGTTTCTATTTATTCTGGCTCTTCCTCTTCATCCCACAACTCCTCCAGGGAGTCATGATAAGACAAAGGAGGAAGGTCCATATTCCCAAAGAAGAGATGAAGTGAAGATACAGAATTATCTTCTGCAACATCTTGAATCTCTTTGAAGACTTCATCTCTAGATGATAGTAATGACTGATGGGAATTAAGGGAAGGAATATGGACAGAAGATGGAAATGATGGTGTTCTAGAATCACCAACAAGAGCTGCACATGATTTGGCAGAAGAAAGGTCATTACTGAAAGAATTAGAAGGATCACAATAGTCCTTATGATCAGCATTAAAGGTGATCAACCCTTGCCTCCAATCACTAGAAGGATTAAAGTGATTTAGAAAGTCAAAGCCCAATATGAGGTCTTCTCCCTTGGGAGTATCAATGACTAAAAATTCCCATTAAAGGCTTGGGAAGGAAGGGAGCTCAGCCATATATTTAGTATGGTGAGTCACAAATAAGGAAGGAGACTCAGAGGAGTCAAGAATGATAAGGGGAATCTTCTCTGGAAGTTCTGACGTAGTCAATGAGTACTTGTGAACAAACTGCTTTGCAATAAATGAGTGTGTAGCACCAGAATAAATGAGACTACTGTAAAAAACATCAGAAAGAGAAGAAAAAACAAAAAATTTAAGAGAATTCTTGACACCAGTATTCAGAATGCACAATTGTGCTCTTGATGGAAAACTGTGAAGAACATTGAACACAACATGGTCTCCACTCAGGCTTTTCCCTGGCTGGGAAATTTGCCTGATGGTTGGGTAAGCTTGTTTTGAGGCCTTTTGAAACAGGACTCAAGACTATGCTTCCCACCACAATAGGTAAATAGACCCTCCTTGATTCTTCTTGCTTTTTCAGAATTCATCAACTTGAAATCCTTATTCAATAAAGAAGAATGGGGCTTGTCCCTCTTCTGAAAATTCTTCTTCTTCTTTTGGCTTGAGCTTGAATAACTTTGAGGATGAGAAGAATGTGACTTTGAGGCTTCTGGATTCCTCTCTTGATGATGACTCTTCATTTTGCCTCTCATGGTACCTGGTATCAAGCTCCAGGGTAATATCCATTAAGTCTTGAAGAGAGTCAATTCTTGAAGGATGGGAGGCCAATTGATCCAAAATCCTGGATGGCAATCCCTTCCTGAAATGATGGATGAGAGCTCTTTCACCCCAATTTCCAATTCTTGAGACAAGACTTCTGAAATCAGCAATGTATAAGGATACATGCCCACCTTCTTTCATTCTTAAAGAATCCAATTCTGCTTCAGCTTTTCTGACTTCATTTGGGTCCCCAAATAAGGTGAAGAGTTGAGATTCAAATAATCTCCATGAATTGAGAAGGTAATTTGGGTCTTGATTGGCGAGATTGGAAAGATAAGGCTCAATCCATTTTTAAGCCCTGCCAATGAGAAATGAAGTGGCATAAAGGACCTTCTTTCTGTCTTGAGAGAAGTTTGCCGGATCATTATGAAAAACTAACTGACAAGACTGAATAAAGCTTCTGACCTTGAAGGGTTGAGTCCCATCAAAGCATTCTGGTGCCTTCATAGATGGAGTCTTGAAGGCTGGTGGTCTTGATGAATCAGAAGATGAAGCTGATTGAAGATTGGCCATAATCTGAGTCATTTGCTGAATAATGGCCATTAAAGATGGTTCAGACTGATGAGAGACAGGCTGATTAGACTGGGCTAGAGTTGGTCCTCCAGTACCTTGGGATGCCACCACAGGAGCAGGGACACCTTCAGTACCATCAGACTCTTCCTCTTCCACAGAATTCTCCTCCTCCTCTTCACCATCTTCACCTGGACCTTTGAAAATGGTCCTTGAAGTTCCTGGAAATCTGCCAACTACTCCTGAAAATGAACTTGATCTCCTTGGCACTCTTCCTTCCTTCATGGACGGTGCTGCTCCTTCCAAAGTGGGTCCTCTGTCCAATTTGGCCCTCAGTTGAAAACTGCTGGGGTGCCATCAAGTGGAGCCCTAGGAGTTGGAGTGAGAACAGTTTGAGTTCTGGCCTGAGATCTTGTCTGCCTTGCGGGAGGTGAGTGTTGGATGGGCATGATTCCAGGATATAAATGAAAATAAATGAAAAAATAATCAACATTTGAAGATGAGAACTTGAGGCAATTGAAATAATGCTTGACGTCAAAAGTAAAAATCAATATCTTGAGGAAAATCAAAAAAAATCAATAAATCAAATGAAATCTTCAGGTAAATCAATCAATTAAATATCAAATGAAAACTTGAAGTCAATAAATCAAATGTCAAATCAATCAAAATCAATCAATCAGTCAAATTAATTGTTGAGGAAAAATCAATTTATGTCAAATTTCTTGATGTGAAAAAATCAGCAAAATCAATGAATTCTTCAGGTCAATCAATTTTCTTGAGGTCAATATCAATTTATGTCAAATCAATAAATCAAATCAAAATCAAGTGAGTTCTTCTTTAAAAATCAAAATTCTTGAAGAATGAATCGAATATGAATCTTGATGTGAAGAATGTGTCTGAATAACTTGATGAAAAATTTGAAATCAAATAAAAATTAATATGACGCCTGAATTATGAATGAATTAAGAATGATGATTTGAGATAAGATTTTGAAAAGAGAAACAAAAAAAAAATTTGGGTCAGCTTTCAATTTTCAGAATGAAGAATGAATGAGAGAAAATTGAGAGGTGACGCTGAATCATAAGGTTCATAAGCACTAAAGAGTCATAATTTCGATGAAATGAGTGAGTGAAATTATAAAGAAAGAATGAACAGAATGAAAAGAAATTAGAAGTTAATTAGTATAATGTCACAGGGGCTCTTGGACAGAAGTACAAGAGTGGCCTGGCACTCAGCAATCAGGGAACTCACTTGGAAGACTCCAAAAGAATAAAGAAATAAAAATAAGAATAAATTCCTCGAAGAAATATGCAGGTACAAGATGAGATGCAATAAGAGGAAAGGGAAGCCAAATGGCCAAAGAGCCAACCAAGTAAGTCCTTAATCACTGTTTCAACCTGCCAAAAATGAATAATGGAATTAGTAAGGATATGACCACCAAATATCCATTGACAGGCGAAGAAAGAAAAGAGAAAGGTGCTAAATGACTGACTTGATAATATCAGTATTTGCTTAACAGAATGAAAAGAAAATAAAGATAAAATAAAATAAAACTATATTAATTAACTGGGGAAAAACCCCCCAGGGTGGAAAGGGTAGCTGGTATATGTGAAAAGTTGGGAGCTTGAGTGCCAGCTCAAATCTATGTCGAAGTAGTAATCAGGCTATTTACAGCTAGAACTATGACTGTGACACATGAAATAAATTTAAAATAAGAGTTTTTTTAATTATATGATGATTTATAATATAATAAAAGGGTTCTACTATTAAGAAATAGTGGTGGTGAGCGCTATTGAGAACCCTGGATGCAGTCTTACCAGTTGGATTACTATAATAAGAGCTACAATAATTAAGATTATAATTATACCCTGATTGTTAACCAAGAGTAAAACTGTTTTGGACAATTTACTATGTAGGGTATTCAAGAGCAGGATGAGGAAACAATTCTGGCTGTGAAAAGCCTCCTTTTTATCCTGAAATGGGGTGGAAAGGGTGCTAGACCTTTCCACATAGAGGAAGTGAAGATTTTTCACTCTCTAGTACTATTGGGCTCAGATGTGGTTTTGAAACCACATCTAGGCGGTTTTCACCAATACAGGGTGAAAATTTTCATCTGGAGACCTCACAGCCTGATTCTGACGTGTATGACGCGTAGAATGCTGTACAGAAACTGTATGGGACCCCAGTATTGACTGAAATATGAGGTATTGAAGTAAAAACATGCTTCTTCGTCTATTTGACACCTCATATTCATGGTTATGGGATATTATCCCATGGTAAGGCTGTATATGACAGCAGGTGGGATTTTGACCTTAAAACAGCCATACCTTTGTCAATTTGTGAGATATCAACCTCAAAATTGGTTCAGTGTGTAGCCCTGTAAGTGCTCTACACAATGGTACCTCATTTGATATGGGTATCATTAAATATAGCAAAGCTATCCCATGTACAAGACTTTTGTACATTTGCGTGTTTTAGGCAAAAAGCTGTATTGAGCTTGTTTGCCCCATACCTTCTGTAGTAGTTGAGATATGGGGAAGTGGATGACACCATCAGATAGCCCTGATTTTGCCCTTTCCAAAAAGACCCCCCTTCAAGTATCCCACACTAAAACTGTAGAAGTTAGATGAGAGGTGAATGTTTTGTTCACCCTTATTTGGCCTGAAATTGGCCATAACTCCAGTAATATTGGTGCTAGCTCAGTTTGGCTGGTACCATTGGATAGCCCTGGCTTAGAGATTCATTTTGAATACCCATTTGATGGGGTTAGGCCCCTCATTCTACATTTTAGATTAGAGGTGAAAATTAAGGTTTATGCTCAGCAATAGCTTTGAGCAGGAATAACTTTGTTATTTCTTGTCCTATGGTGATGGTACTTATATTTTCAGAAAGGGATGAGTTTCCTCTTTTGTTTGATACCTTTTGAGCTAATTTGGCTCATCTCCATGTTTTGGTGGTATCTTGGCTATACCATTGGTTTATGGTATTTTGGCTGTCATGCTTGTGCTCTGGTTTTGAGTCACAGGCTGACATACCCTCCCTTTAAAAAAGGCTCATCGTTGATGAGACTGTTCAGTCCTCCTAGAGGCCCTGAATCTTCTGAGATGAAGGTTCCCATCTGGTATGGCATCTTCTGCCAACCATTTGTCTTTATCAGCTGTTTGGTGCTTAAATCTGACTAAGTATTGTCTTTGATCCTTCCCATTGAGTCTGATCTTCCTGGCCCTGATGATCTTACTCACAGGTCCTGGGGAGTCTTCCACTTCCACTATGTTAGGTGGTGTGGGGTTCTTCTTCCTGGAGGGGAATTTATTCTCCTCTGTTTGGAAGTATGGTTTGACCAAACTTACTGGGAAGACTGGGTGCTTCCTGGAAAATTCCTCTGTAAGTTTGACTTCCACTGCATTCTTTCCTATCAACCTAATGATAGTAAAAGGTCCTAAAAATGAGTCCCTCATCTTCTTGGGTCCTTTAAGATTATTAAAGTTCAGTGTAGACACTAGCACCTGGTCCCCTTCTTTAAAGTCAGGTTCCATGTGTGTCTGGTCGCACCTCTGCTTATTATAATCTTTTGCTTCAGCTATACATTTAGCAGCTGTGTCACAAGCCCTCTTCCACATATAATGGAAGTCTTTGTCTGTGGGGTGGATGGTTAGAAGATTCTTCTTCAGATGATCCACAGGCAATAAGGGGTTCCACCCTTTTTCTACCAGTGCAGGTGTTTTTCCTGTGGTAGAGTGCTGACTTGTATTATAAGCCAGTTGGACAGCTGGTAGAAGGGTAACCCAATCATGGGTGTATCCTTCATGGTCCTTATATTCCATGCCATAGGCACAGAACCTTCTAATGATGTCCTCCATAGTTTGGATCATCCTTTCAGCTAGGCCATCTGTTTGAGGATGGTAAGCTGTGGAAAAAGCAAGCTTGGTGCCAAGCATGTCATACAAGTTGGTCCAAAATTCAGATGTGAATTTTGGGTCCCTATCACTAATGATGATTTTAGGGACTCCACAGGTAGATATAATGTTATTCCAAAATAACAAAGCAGTATCCATGGCTGTGTCCTCTTTGTGGCATGTTAGACACCTCATGCTCTTGCTGAACCTATCAACTATGATCAAACAGGCATTGTAGTTTCCTTTGCCTCCTGGGACTAGTCCTGTAACCCAGTCCATGTTGATGGTTTCCCATGGGTTGTTGGGTTCTTCTATGTGTTGAAGTAACCCATACTTCTTCCCATGTTTCCTATTTGCCTTTTGGCATCTATCACAAGTGTTGATGTATTCACTCAACTATTGTTCCCACTTGGGCCACCAAGCTGTGCTTGATACCCTCTCTTTGGTCCTGTTCTCACTCATGTGTCCCATGTAGGGGCAGTCATGGCATTCTTGCAGGACCAATGAAATGTGGTCTCTGTCTACCACTGTGAGTGCACTAGTGTGCTTTTCTCTGTGGTAGAGCAGGCCATCTATAAGGAAAAACCTGTTGTCCTTATAGGCCCTCAACCAGGGTTCTTCCAGCTGGGATTCCAGTTCTGGGCTCCTGTACTTCTGTTGAAGGAGGTGTAGTAATATGCCACACTGCTTGTGTTTGGCATAAGACTTTAGTACTGCACTAAAAAATTCATTGTGCAGTTCTGAGGAACTTATTCCCAGCATGGGAGTTTCTGTTCCTTCTGAATCAGTGTTTCCACTGTCAAGGGTGCCACTTTCTGGTGCCCATTCAGAAAATCTGAAGTTCTTTTTCCTATCTATTTCCATGAAATGGATAGGAATCTTGGCTGCAACTTCAGGGTCATAAGCTGGATTGCTTTTGACATTGTCCAGTGGCCATCTGCTAAGGCCATCTGCATTGGTATGACTTTTACCTTCTTTTTATATGATGGTCATGTTCCCTCTATACTCCTGGATGGCTATTTGCCATCTCAGCATGTGTCTATTTGTAGTCTTCATGTTTAGTAAAGAATTCAAGGCTGTGCAGTCTGTGTAGACTTCAAAGACTGCACCCTCCAAATAATAATGGAGTTTCTCTAGAGCCCAGACTAGGCATAGGCATTCAGTCTGGGTAGCCCCATACCTGGCTTCTGAATCTTTCAGCTGCCTTGAGATGTAGCAAATTACTCCTTCTCTTGGTTCACCATCCACAATTCGTCTGTGGTGAAGGGCTGCTCCTAGGCCTTGACTGCATGCTGCATCTATATACAACTTGAATGGTAGTTCAAAGTCAGGTAAGATGAGCACAGGTGCATTTTTGAGTTCATGTTTGATCCTCTCATATGCATCCCTTCTTTCCTTGGTTATTTCAAAAACTAAATCTTTTGAGCATAACTTGTATAAACTACTAGTTATATGGGCAAAATTCTTGATGTGGTTTCTATAGTAGCTAGCAAGCCCAAGAAAAGATTGCATCTCTTTGATGCTCTTTGGTACTGGCTTTTGCAGTACTGCTGCTACTTTATTCTGGTCAATTTCCAGACTAAGGCCTGAGAATTTGTGTCCTAGAGCTAGTAGCTCTTCTTGGCCAAAATTACACTTTTTAACTGAAATTTTCAGATTGATGGGTGTACATTTACTCAGCACTCTGTCTATGTATTGTACATGGTCTTCCCATGTCTCTGAGTATATAATGATATCATCAATATATACTACCATCCAGCCTTCCATTATTTCTTCTTGAAATATGGTGTCCATCATCCTTTGGAAGTGGGCTGGTGCATTCTTGATGCCAAGTGGCATTCTGGTGTACTCATATATTCCCATATGGCATATTATTCTGAGTAATTTCATGGGGGGTTTAACTCCATTTTGGTGGAAGCCCTTCATACAATCCATCTTGGTTATGTATTTGGCTTTGGCCAGCTTATCCAAGGAATGAGGTATCCTTGATATAGGGTACCTGTCTGCTTTTGTGTAGTTATTCAGGGCTCTGAAGTCTCCACACAATATAGACTTGCCAACATGCCAGGTGATGAGGACAGGAGTGGTGATTTCCACTATTTCATTATGTCCAATCTTTCTGATAACATCCATGTCCAGGAGTTCATTGATATGTTTCTCAATTTCCTTCCTGGTTTCCAGGCTTGCTGAATAAGGGGGTCTCCTCAGCATGGGTGGATAAGGCCTTTCCGCATCCAGATATAGCTCTATATCATGGCCTTTGATCTTTCCTAATGGTTCTTCACCAATGGCAAATGCTGGTCTATTCTTTCTCAGAATCTTCAGTAAACTTAGTTTTTGTTTACTGGTGAGGGTAGTGCTAAACTGTCCCTCTCTGAATTCCTTCAGAAGCTCTTCTAGTGGGTCTTGGGAAGATATCTGGTATATATCAAGTGAAAATTTCTTTTCCTTGTTAGTACCAATGGTGATGTTCCTGTTTTTACTGTTGTAAATGTCTATGCCATACATCCTCTGGTAATCTGTTCCCAGGAGAAACCCTTGGATGTGGGCATCCTCAAGCACTACAAACTCTGGGTTGAGTCTGATATTACCCTTCCCTGTGGGGTATAATCGTCTCTTTTATAATTGTCCCAATGGAAGTCATCTTCCCTGATGCATTTTTAAAGTTCTTTGCCTTAGTGGGCAAGAGCTGTTTTTCCCAGCTTGGGAAGTGGGTATCCAGATAGTTTCTGGCCACTATGGAGCAGTGTGCTCCACTATCAATGATCAGTGGGTGCTGAGCATTGTCAATAAATACAGTCATCTTTGTGGCTGTTCCATGTATGTATGCCATTACTTTAGTTGGTGTAACCAGAAATGTTTGTGCATCTTGTGTGTGTTTGCACAAGTTCTTGTTTGCAGTGTCTTGTGGCATACCTGCTTCCAACTGTATGTCCTG